>JARBWK010000004.1:105084230-105112001 GCA_030556195.1 Anolis apletophallus
AAAATGTGTCATCCGCAAGTCTGTTTGCATGCACGCACACTGCTAAGGCTGTGGCTAGTCCAACTGTCCATGACGTCACCAGGAGCTTCTGGGCAATGTAGTCCCACGGAACTTCTTTCCCTGCAGGTTTCCGCCACGCTCACTTGTGGAACTACCGTAAGAACTCTGTTTATGCTCTCTTATACAAGAAATTGCATGGACAGTTGGACTAGCCACAGCCTTAGCTGTGCACTGTAGTATTTAACACGCAATCGGAATTGCAGATGACACATTTTGTGTGATTAAATTGTTGTTTGTGTTTGTAATTGCATATTGTAATGCTTCTTTGTATATACACATGATTGATTTCTAGCATTTTGCCTACTGGGCCTACACAGGCACACTTCACATGTACAAAATATAATCATTTTGCATTTTGATAATCTAACTGTGTGTGATTTGTGACACATGTTTCCTGGTTAGTTTTGGTTTTCCTGTGGAGCAGATACTGAGCATTACCCGCAAGTCTTATGGACTAGTATCTTCTCTCCAGTCATTGTGTCAATAGCCCTGGTTAGATTTTGATTAGACTTACTGCCCAGGGCTTCAACAGGATCATCAACTATAGAACCATTCAAGACCTCCTGGAATCTCAAAGGATCTGTTAGCCTTGAGGGCAGATTATGAAAACCATGATCTTGCTACCCTAGTTGGCAAAAGATCTATGGTGATGTTGGTGGCAATTATAAAAAGGAAATGATAATTAATAATCTTTTACATTGTTTTGATGCAAATATAGAGTAATGTTTTCATTTGAAACAGGTAAAAATAGATACTATTTTCCAAATGTTCACACAGATTATGAGTTATGGGTGATGGGCCAGTCTTCCTAAACCTACACACCTGTCAAATCTAGATAGTGCAGGATATATATCAGCCAACATATGGAGAAGGAGAAGTAATTTACCATCAGGGGAAAAAAGATAACCCCAATGATGGCATGACCTTGAATTTAATAAGAAAATGACTCTACATGTTTAAACCATTTTGGTCCTTTGCAATTATAATGTTTATATTGCACTGAATATTAGTTAAGCTTACACTACAATATTTACATCTCCAGAAGGAGGCAACATAAATTACAGGTCTCAAGGACAAGGAAATCAAAATAGGTGATTTATCTTCCACAACAAGACTTTTTGTCTCCTTCTGTAACGTCCAGAATGATTTACATTTCCTCCAACCTGTCAAATCACCTGGTAGCATTATAGAAAACCTTTGGAATTTTAAATAAAGGAGTGAAATACTGTACTATAGCTCCATATGGCTCTGACTTTTACTAATTTTATTGGACTTGATGTCTCATTGCACTCATTCATTCATTGTGCCATAAATGAATGCTTAGATGGCCTTCATTACCATGGATGCTAATTGATATAAAGAGCTTTGTCTGTCTCATTTCATCTGTTATGTTTGTTTCATACATGTGAGTCATTGATGTTAAAGTCATTGAAACAGGAACTCACTTTAGATCATTTTCATGTTGCCATTTTATATAAAAAAGTATCCTTGAATCAAGTGGGAGGCTTATCAGAAGAAATTACTATACACAAAATGACCTAAGAGTTTTATCACAATTTATGTATAAATCCTTTCTTTCTTTGGGGAGACACTGTTGGGCATAGAGTTTAAGAGTCCATATCACTGATAGTGTATAAACTGTTATATAATATCTATTGAGCTAATTTTCAAAGTGAAACTCTATATTCTCAATCAATTTTTATATCTCATTTCTTCAGCTTCTGTAGAGACATAGTAACTCTGCTGCTGTTTCTGGGGGTGATTTTTCTTCCATCAATGAGAGAGACATATGTGGGAAACATCTTAATTGTCCAGCTATGAAACCAAGTTTGGGGCCTCATGTGTCAGTTATAAATTGGCACTATCCTTTCCTTTGGTCTCTTTGAAACTCCCTCTGCTTAATCTACCCATCTTGGCTGATAGTCAGTATAAGCTTTAGCTGTTCACCAGAGGGAGCTGGGTACAATTTGGAACTGTCAATGAAAAACAGATTTTGAAAAAAAAGGAACTTCACCATTGAGTTGTTGAAGGCTTTCATGGCTAGAATCACTATGTTGCTGTGAGGTTTTTTTGAGCTGTATGGCCATGTTCCAGAAGCATTCTCTCCTAACATTTCACCCACATCTATGGCAGGCATCCTCAGAGGTTGTGAGGTATATTGGAAACTAAGCAAGGGAGGTTTATTGATCTGTGGAAGGTCCCAGGCAGGAGAAAGAACTATTGTCTGTTGGAGGCAAACGTGAATGTTGCAATTAATCACCTTGATTAACATTACAAAACCTTGCAGCTTCAAGGCCTGGCTGATTCCTGCCTGAAGGAATCCTTTGTTGGGTGATGTTAGCTGGCCCTGACTGTTTCATGTCTGGAATTCCTCTGGTTTTTTTTTTAGTGTTGTTCGTTATTTACTGTCCTGATTTCAGAGTTTTTTTAATATTGGCAACCAAATTTTGTTCATTTTCATGGTGTCCTCCTTTCCATTGAAATTGTCCACATACTTGTGGATTTCAATGACTTCTCTGTGTAGTCTGACATGGTGGTTGTTAGAGTAGCACAGCATTACTGTATTGATTTCATATTAAAGTTTTCATGTCTGCTCTTAGCCGAACACTGGGAGAGACTAAACATGCAAATGACTTGATTAAGCAGTCCATTTCAGCTTTCAAATTCAGATGGAAAATTAATATTTATGTATTTCATTTTTAAAAGGCTTTTTTCATCCAGAATGGCAGCAATTGTATATTTGTTTTTTATTTCACGTGTGACCCTGTATAACTCAATGCTAATGCAACGTGATTAAGAGAATCCATTTTGACTTTGTTGAAAAACTGAGTGTCCAAACATACAGATGAATTCATTCTCACAGTTTTTGTATCAGTCTCTGTTGTTGTTGTGTACCTTCAAGTTTTCACAGAGTATCTTTTGGTAAGATTTGTTCAGAGGAGACTTGCTTTTCTCTGAGGATTAGAGATTGTGATTTGTTTATGATCACCCAGTAACTGAATGGAGATATGAACTATGTTCAGTTCACTAGAGTCATATTCCAATGCCCAAATAATACATTGTACATAAACATGTTTTTCACTAGGCCTGGCTACTCTTTTTTTTGCTGGAGTCATGATTCAAAGTCCACCAGAACCTTAACATGATTGATAAGACTTCTGTAATGGCTGTCCATCATTTTTCTTCCAACTCTAGACTCTCATATTTGTTGATAGAACGAAGTGTGAGTCCTCACGGGGAGAAAGATGGGGTATTAATAAATAGTAATAAGTCTTTTATCCCAAACCATTGAAATTGTGGTCCTGAAATTGTGGGTCTGCCAGCAAATAAGTCATGGCCATTGATAACTTCATCCATGCTTGTTGATATGGTACTGTTTCACAATGGGTCCTAGTATAGATGAATTAAAAGGTATGCAGCAGTGAACTCTAGTAGTTATCTACACTGCCAAGGCAGCAACTCAAAATAATTTCTATAGAACAACACAGGGAATCTGAAAACACAGCATACCTTCAACATTTCAAATATGAAAACCAAGAGACAGCTGGCAAAACAACTTCATAGTGCTGTTAATATGGCAAACTTTATTGATGAGGAAGGATGCACAAGCTGGCTACAGCAGGTTTCTTTTTCCTAAGCCTACTGAGTGGGGCAATATTTCATCATATTACGGTCTGTAACTGAAATAATTTTATTCATTCAACATTCCCCTCGCTTTACATCTCTCTGCCCTCATTGGACGCAAACTATATTTACACTTTAAAATTTACAGTAATTGAAATAAGCTAAAGACAAAGAGTGGAAGGAGGGAACAGAAACTGGGATATTTTAAAAGCAGCTGAAAAAGTAGAATAACAGAAGATAAAATAGAACTATCCTGTCAAATTGGGACAGTTGTAGGGTATGGCACAGTTTGGAATGTCAATCTGAGTAGTAAACTGTGAAAGTTCTGTTGAAGGTCTGTCATAGTTATGTAACATAATGGCATACAGTACATTCATGACTTTTCAGAATTTAAAATGTTACAATGCAACTTCAAATATTAAGATCGGTTGGGGAGGTCCTGCTCTTGGTACCACTGCCTTCATAGGTGTGATTGGCGAGGATGGGAGACAGAGCCTTCTCGGTGGTGGTCCCTTGGCTGTGGAACTCCCTCTCCAATGAGATTAGATTGCCCGCCTCCTTCCTGGTGTTCAGGAAGAAACTTAAAACTTGGTTATGCATGCAGGCATTTGGCAAGTGATAATATTGTAGTATACCACCTAAATGAAGCTCTTAAATGACAACAATAGGAATGATATTTATTTATTTATCTATTTATTTACTGCCTTCCTGGCCCCTCTCTTCACTCTGATCTCAGAGCAACAGTTGGTGCTTGGGGGTCCCAACTGATGACACTGGAGGCAAGATGGAGCTGCCTTCCTGGCCCCTCTCTTCACTCTGATCTCAGAGCAACAGTTGGTGCTGGTGGAAGGGGCCTCCCAACCAATGACACAGGAGGCAAGATGGAACTGCCTTCCTGGCCTCTCTCTTCGCTCTGATCTCAGAGCAACAGTTGGTGCTGGGGGGGTGGGGTCCCAACTGATGACACTGGAGGCAAGATGGAACTGCCTTCTTGGCCCCTCCCTTCAATGTTATTATGCTCTATGTTTTATGTGATGATGTTTTCATGTATATTGTTTTAACAGATAAATTCATATATATGTTATTGATTTTAGTCAATGTTATGCATTGCTTTTATATGTATGTATATTGTCAACATTGAATTTTGCCATGTTGTACTGTAGCAGATAACCATACTCCCACAAGGCAGGCTGCTCGTGCAGACGCAGTAGAAGGAGAAGACAGACAACAGGATTTCTCAGAAAGCTCAGTTTACTTTGTTTTCACAGCTGCAAGTCCGTCCCAGCACAACATGGTGCTTCAAGGGAGCGGCCCCTCCCCCTTGTAAGGCACATATTTATACAAGCATCAGGGTTCAACTTATGGTTGCCCAAAATCTTATTATTGGTTAAAAGTTATGTCGCAGCTAAAATTGCAGCCTATCATAATGTAACACGGACTGTCCACGCTTCATTCTTGGAGATATAGTGTTTCTTTATCTCTTGCATTCCTGCACAGGCTCAGTTTGATTCCCTTAGTATGGCTCCTTCTCTGTTCTGCTGTCTCTGGGCAGATTATTGCTAACATATGGGCACTTGGAGCATCTCCTCTCTTTAACCCCCTTCGTTCCCTACTGTTTTTTCGTTGCTAGTGATACCTGAGAACTTGCAACTACAATTATACATCATCATATCTTTTTGTAAGATCTCCAGCAATAATCATATCAATCTGGCTTATTCTGTAAACATAAACATCTCATTTTCTGCACCGTAATGACTCTCTTCTGAGTTGTAACATGAATCACATTCTCAATGGTCCTCCTAATCAAGAGAACAAGGCATGGTGGTATTAATAAAACAAGAACAATTATCACAAACATAATGAAGCCCACAATCACCACCTCTTTCAACCAAGCCACATTTGGCAACCATAAATTTAGCCATGAAAACTGAGATGGTTCATTAGCATTATGTTGAATCATGACCTGTAGCTTTTCAGGCCATCTTCTATCTTTGGTTCAAATTATGAAATTGTATTTAGCAGTTGTCTTTTGATCATTGCACAAAATCCTCCTTTGTTGTCAAGAGGCAATTTAAGGCCATTCCCTGCTGTATCTCAATTTGACTTAACTCTTCAGCTTCAGTTTGCAATGCTCTAACTATTTTCCCAGTGGCACTGATGGATTTTCTAGGCGACAGATGAGCCTCACAATGCTCTTTTGATTGTCCTGGGCTATTATTCCTGGGTATGACCCTAAAGACAGGATCTCAGTGATGGCTCCGGCTCCTACCCTTTGGGCTTTTGGTGTCAGACAGTTGATCCTCAATGATCACTGTCTCATCACACCCAGCACCCATTTTCTGTGGCTGGAACCCCCCCCCCTCTTCTGCCTCTCTCTGGGTTGGGTTCCTTTGATTATTCACACTGGTAGGGTTAGAAAGCCCACACCAACACACTGATACCTCCCAGGATGATAGCTATTAGCCCATTTGACAAAAAAGAACCCCAAGTTAGGGTCTCTTTATCTGCCAACCTGAACCGATGGTGTCACTAATATCGTTGCATTTTATCTCAAACATAGGATAGTTAGGATACAGCTCTCACTCTTCCATGTCAGACAGATTCTGAGTCTTGACATAACTGAAGTTGTGGCCTTTGCATATGGTGATCTGTGCAATAAGTGTAACTTTTGAAACAAAATGTAATTGGGTCTCTCCAGCACTGCTGAGGACATCGAATTGTTAACTGCAATCCTCCAAGCGTTATTTGAGGATCCTTGCTTTTTTAAGGTAGGGATAAGAATGACCCTACTGTTTTTGTAAGTGTATGTATCAATGTACTATCTGAAACATATGTTGTATCTGTATCTTGATCCAATTGCCCTGCGTTGGACTACGGTCAGTCCCAATAACACATCTTACTGATCAGCCTTATCCCTTCTGCTCTCTGGTGGAGGCCTACAAAGGATCTTCTTACACCCCCAGCAGAGCCAAAACAAACAAAACTATACAATACACAGAAAAACCCAAAACTGGCACTCCCAAGTCCCAAGTTCATGTCTTCGGGTGACTCTCGGAAGTCTACCCTCCTTCTTCGGGGTGGCATTCGATCAGCCTGTCCCCAGGAGAGTGGCCCCCCATGACGCTGACTCTCCTTTCCTCTTCAAGGTCGTCCTTTGGACCTCCTTTCGGCGCGCCTGCCGGAACTTTGGTCAGGCATATCTTCAGTGGGTCCTTCTGGTCATCGTCCACCTGAGTAATAATATATCTGCTATTCAATGGCTTATTTCCAATAGTATCTCTTTGGATTTAAATATAACGGTTCCAAGGCCTTAATCTCCTCACTTGGGGTGGTCAGGAAAACATCACATCACATCACACTGCCCTTTTACTTTGATCTCAATGGGCCAAGTCTCCATTTTGTTTTGTTTTTTTCTTTTGTTTTTAAACCACATGATATCACCTGAGGAGACAGAAATACAGAACAGTAACAGGGAAACACAGCACACCATTTTAAACGAATGGAAATCACTTGGAACCAATTTAAATCAGTTTCTTGACACATTTTCGCTAAAGTTTCTTTCAATGTCCTATTCCAAGTCACCCCTAGGGAATGGATTCTCTGATGAACAATACCTGGCCCATTTGCAAACAACATATCCCGAGCTTGCAATCTTTTTGCAATTGAATCTTTACCAATTGGTAGATGGTATCTCTCTCCATTCCGTTGTAATGGGGTGTGGCATCAAGCTGTGAAGGACATCATCTTCATCTCCTTTTTTTAAAACACGATTCTGAACACTTGACTAAAATGACACAAACAAATTAATCTCTTATCAAACTAACAATCAAGGCTAAATGGTGGTAATGATCACTTTAACAATTCAACGACAGAAATCATTTAACTTGAAAAGGATATAGTCTTCAGTACAATCTCAAGCGAGTCCGGCCTTGGTTATTTTAGGCACACATCCATTCATATGTCCAACTTTTATCTCTTTTGATCTCTGGCATAAGAAAACAATCTCAGTCACCCTTGATTGAAGAAATAAGTCTATTAGATTCCAAGTAAAATGAGGAAAATATCTATATTCTGCAATCTGTAGTCTCTAAGGTCAGTCCTGTGTAAGAAAGTCTGTAAAATAAAGTTCTCATTATTTTCCAAGCCCTTCACTCATCCAGCCAGTTCTCATATTTTTTCCACGTCTTTCACTCATCTAGCCAGGCTTAGCTCCTGTGATTGTATTCTCATTAAGCTTTTCAGCTGGCTGTGATTGGATATCAATTTATAAGCAGGGTTCCACATAATTTCCAGGCTTGAGACCTAAAAAGCGAAGATAGTGAAGAGAGAAGGGGGAGAGGGGAGGCTAATTACCCAGCCGTAGAATCCTCCACCGATTTCCATCGATATTCCATCACATCCTTTTGCTTTCACAATCTCTCACTTCCAGCCAATTTTCACCTTTTTAGAACAACCTCCATGGTTTTTCTCCACATCCATATAACAATCTCCACGGTTTATCTCCACCAAGGTTCCTCTCCACAATTTATCTCACATGTTTCTGCTGCAACCATCTTTCTGACATATCTGTTTCCTTCAATGCATAATCACTTTTCATTCCTTTTCCAGTGCAGCATCCATTTGCTGCATACACTAGGTGTCGCTGTTGTCCATTAAGGGGAGGGTCCTGCCCTCACATTACCAGGCTCCACTTCTTTATCAATTCTACCAATGTCATTTTATACCAACACTTTCAGTTTAATCACTTTATCTGCAACTTGCTTTTTCCACGTAACAAAACAGTCCCTTAAATCTGGCAAAAAGAAAACCCCTTGGGCTCTATCTATTTTTAATGTCCCGTTCAAAAATAATCTCTTTTCAGTCAAAGTATCATTCATTATCCAAAATTGTCTTGTCCTGTGTTTGAAAACAACTATGAAGAATATAATTCACACTAAAAATCATGTCTAGGGTTGTCCACATAAGATATTTTTCAAAATGTCATTTTTCATTTCAAAAGGTTGCTGTAAAATAATTTTTACACAGTTCCAGGCTAAATGTCAGGAGAGAATGCTTCAGGAACATTCCAACATTTGGCAAGCCCACAGTGTTCTTTCTCACATTCCAACATTTGGCACAGATAATTATTCTCTTTTTCCCCCCTTGAAAACAATAGATAGCCTCATCCCAGGCTGGCTGTTTTATCTCTGTACATACTGTACTCAGGCCCTGGCGCAGAGCCACAGCCCAAGTGGGCAAAATCTCACATATTTATAAGCAAGATTCATTTTTCACATAGACACAGAGTGAATTAGGATTTCTGCATAAATCAACAAATATTCATGGTCTAAACATGTTCTCACACATCCTCAGTAGTGACCTAGTAAATGCAATGTTGAGATTTTAAATATTTCTGGAAAAGTTATTCTGGGTTGCTATAAGCTTAGAGAAACCCTGTTCCAGCATTGATTGAGTTAAACTACACAGAGAGTATCACAAGACAGTCTTGACGAATCACCTTTGTTGAACGTTAAACTGGACAGTTCAGTCACCCCCACTGGTATGCAAGAAAGCATTCTTTATAATATTCTCCAGTGAATCAAGTTTTTTTTTCAATCCAACATGTCTAAGTTCTTATGGTAAAATATCAATTATATCATTTTGTACATATTCCTACAGTTTTAAAACACAGATATATATCATTCATATGAATGCATTTCATTTTGTACACATGAATATACAGTATAACATTAATATAAGGCATTCAATCTTAAATCTTTTAAAACTCAGTTTTAGACATTCTGTACAAGGTCAAGAAACCCGGCTGCCTTTCTTCTGGGCGTGTCGCCAGCTGTTCTTATCACCACAAACACATTCCTTCTTTTGCACAGAATGAGTTTCTTTCTTTCAAACTTTCCTTCTTTAAACTAATACAGACACACTCATTAAACATAACAGCACTCCTTTCCCCCCACTCTTTTGCTTTGGATTAATCAGTCAGAAAAATGGTTTACACTCTTTCATTTTCCAAAATCATTCACACACACTCTCTCTCTCTCTGGAATTGTTGCAACACAGACATACACAGCTGCCCCCCTCCTCCTTGTCTCAAGCCGTTTGAATTTCTTAGAGACAAGAAAGGAAAATCCTTCTTCCCTTTTTCTTCCCTTCAGGGGCAGCCTCAGAGTCGGCTCTTTCGGGGAATTTGGGATCTTTCCCCTACCTTTTCTTTTTAGCTCTACCGGTAACCATATCTTTTTGTGCACATAACTCAGAGACTAGACAGGCAATTTTTCCCCCAGCTCTGTAATTTCAAGTCGGGTCACCCCTTCTTGAACGTCTACGCAATTAAACTTGGGTCAAAGGGGGCAACTCCTCCCCTTTACCCTCCCTACCCAGTCGGGTTATGTGTGGCCATAGCAAGGGCGTCCCCTTTGAGCCTTTCCCTCCCATTTGGGGTACTTGGTGTTTCCCAAATGTGTGTTCCCTAGTGTTTCTTCACTTCAAACACTATACTTGCCAGATTTCTGTAGACGTCAGGAACCCCTGCGCCCCCGGACTTTCCTTTGCGCAATCCTCCGAACTGGCTTTTCTGGCAACCCAAATCTGTTGCGGCACTCAGGGTCGTTCGGCGCTGACAAAGAGGTGAAGGCCACAACCGGTCTTTGTTAGGGCCCTTCTCGACTCACGATGTTCACCTCCAGTTCTCGCCGACGAGTTGAGGCCGTCCTGCCAACAGGATCTGTCTCAGCTTCACGGTCCGTCTCATAAATCAGATCACGTCGGGGTCACCAGAGAAATGTAGCCAATAACCATACTCCCACAAGGCAGGCTGCTCATGCAGACGCAGTAGAAGGAGAAGACAGACAACAGGATTTCTCAGAAAGCTCAGTTTACTTTGTTTTCACAACTGCGAGTCCGTCCCGGCACAACATGGTGCTTCAAGGGAGCGGCCCCTCCCCCTTGTAAGGCACATATTTATACAAGCATCAGGGTTCAACTTATGGTTGCCCAAAATCTTATTATTGGTTAAAAGTTATGTCGCAGCTAAAATTGCAGCCTATCATAATGTAACACGGACTGTCCATGCTTCATTCTGGGAGATACAGTGTTTCTTTATCTCTTGCATTCCTGCACATGCTCAGTTTGATTCCCTTAGTATGGCTCCTTCTCTGTTCTGCTGTCTTTGGGCAGATTATTGCTAACATACGGGCACTTGGAGCATCTCCTCTCTTTAACCCCCTTCAGTACGAGGGTGGGTCAATAAGTCAGTGACTTTTTGAATGAAACACAGGTTTTTGGATAAAAAATCATTTTATTTTTCAACATAGTCTCCTTAGAGCTCGATACACTTTGTCCAATGTTTATCCAATTTTTTTATCCCTTCCAAAAAATAAGATTTGTTGAGGTCATCAAAATAGGTATTTGTTTGTGAGATGATCTCATTGTTGGAGTCAAATCTCTTTCCGCCGAGCCATTTCTTCAGGTTTGGAAATAAGAAATAGTCACTCAGGGCCAAATCCGGAGAATGAGGGAGAAATTCATATCCCAATTCATGGATTGTTGCCATGGCAACTGCACATGTGTGCACCCTTGCATTGTCCTGGTGCAAAAGAACTTTTTTCTTGGCCAAATGCAGTCTTTTTTTTCAAATCCTCATTAAATTGACCCAATAAGTTGGCATAACATTCGCCATTGATTGTTTTACCCTTTTGAAGGTAGTCAATGTGGAATATACCACGTGCACCCCAAAAAATGGTCGCCATGACTTTATTGGCTGACAAACCCACCTTGGCCTTGTTTGGCACCAATTCACCCTGAGAAACCCACTGTTCTGACTGCTGTTTGGTCTCTAGTGTGTTGTGGTGGATCCACGTTTCGTCCACGGTTACGAAACGGTGCAAAAACTTGTCCATATTGCGGTTGAACAATGGCAAACACTCCTGCGAAATTGTCACACGATTGCATTTGTGGTCGATTGTGAGCAAATGCGGCACCCATCTTGCGGAAAGCTTTCTCATACCCAAGTGATCATTTGAAATTGAAAGCACTGAGCCATGTGAGATGCCTATGGCTTCCACAATCTCTCGCACTCAATCTCCGATCGGCCAACACCATATTGTGATTTTTTTCAATTGTTTTGGGTGTAGAGACCACAACTGGGCATCCAGAATGTTCGGCAACTTCCGTGCTTGTACGGCCACAATGAAATTCAGTAAACCACTTTTTTTACCATTGAAATTGATGGTGCAGAGTCCCCATAGTATTTATCAAGCTTAGCCTTGCTTTGAGTGATGGTTTTTTCCCGCAAAAAATAATGCTTAATGAGCACACAAAATTCACTTTTTTCCATTTTCTCCTCAAATCATGCGGTAGTCTGCTATCAATGGCTGTCAAACACAAACTAAATGACGCGGCTTGTTCAAATTTTGACAGGAGTCAACCGACAGATGCCTGTTGACAGGAGCAGTGTTGCCCTTTCAGTTAAGAGGCGGGAAATTCAAAAAGTCACTGACTTATTGACCCGCCCTCGTACACCACTCTGTGTCCCCCTCAGGGTGAGAGTGATATAGAAATGCAGTAAATAAATAAAATAAATAAACTGTATGAAAGTATGTAGCATATTGCAGATTTATAATTAGAAGGACTTTAGTTAACTTAAATATAACAAAATTTAATAACCATTATGTTTAATACTGTAGAATAATCATTTGATATCTACTGTGATTCCTGTAATAAAATTATGTAATATTAAATGTTATTTATATTGTTTCCTTACTTTTATATAATGTATGGTATGTAGTTATGAGAAGAAGAATGACAAATTTTCTTGTCCTTGATGGGAAAGAGTTTCTGAGTATTAATGACTTTCCCCAAAAACCTCAAGCACCTTGACAACAACAATCATTAAAATAATAATATTGGAATAATATTTCCTTCCAACTTTGAAGCAACCGATATTGACTAATTTGATACACACACACACACACACACACAGAGAAAGCTTACAGGTGACATTTGCTACCTAGTTAAATTTCTGGTGAATTACTATTTAATAGGAAAAAAAACCCAGTTGCCCAGAGGGGAGAAAGTTGCACTAATATAAAGGCAACTGTGATTTCTTATTGACCAAAATGAATGGCAGTGTTGGTCCAATTACATTAATGTTTCTTTGTTCTGCATTCTAACAAAGGCCAGACATTCCATATTTATTATTAAACATTCAGAGGGCCTTGAATGCTATTTTGAGAAATATAAAACTGAATCCGTGTGTGTAAAATACATTTGTTTTATGTAACAAAACATTCTTTACTCTTACTAATTCATCTGAAGAGGTAACCCCAAATTTCTTTGCATTTTACTTTGCAAGATTAACTCTACAGAATAAATACTTGAGTTGAAATGGATATGGTCCTGCCAATGATATACCTGTCAATATTTTAGTGGGACAGAGTTTAGTACGTCTATTTAATTGTCTTTTTGAAATGGATGAGCTCAGTAAAACCTTGATAAACATTTATGGAACATTCCTTGAACCACTTGGGTCTTATCTGCAGGTTTAGAAATAGCCAAGACTACAAAACCTTATTCATATAATTTTAATTTGATATAAAATAAAATTATATGAATAATTAATGGATGTCAACGAGGAATTTCAAACAGCTATGATCCCACCCACTCACCCCCACTGACTAAAAGGTTTTTACATCACAGCATGATGACCTGCTAAGGAACAAATTTTCATTACACACTTTGGATGCATTTCTTCCCTAGGCATATAATAGGGTGTGGCTAGGCCTGCGGCTATCATATTGCCACTCTGTTCTTTCTACAAATTGTCAGGCCAAGCTTATTTGTTCCCAACTCACTTTATACCAGAAAACAGGAAGAAAATGTTGGCTAATATTATATATACTGAAATATAAAATGTTAAAGGTCTCTATGGATTGCTCCATGATGTGTTATGAACAAATCATATACTTAGGTTTCATGTAGGCATTTTCCCAATATTTGCATCCATGACAGATTTTGCAGTGGGTACATTCCATATTCTAATTCAACATAACTACCACAACAACGATGATTATTACACTGGAAGACAAGAGTTCAACATGTTAACTACTCAAAGTTAGATGAAATGAAGTATACAATTCACAGTTTAAGGTGGTAATGGGAAAATTCCTATGGGAATTATCAGAGTGGTATAATTTTCTACCCTGTTTGGGGGATGGATCAACAGAATGGGGTGATAAGGTTTTATGGATCGTAAGATGTCCCACCACTCTTCCCAAACCACCCCATCTGTTGGTCACAAAACTGGCATTTTCAAGTTCATATATTTTGTTGAGATACTATATAAACTTAATATCTCAACCTGTAGCTCACCACTTTCATTTTAGGAATGAAAGAGAAGACTCTACTTCTAATTCCAGATTAGACTTCCATTATGGTAATTATTGATCCAAATACCTTAAATTGGTCAAAATAAATAAAACTATCATGTGTAAAATCAAATTAAAATATTATTATCTCAGTTTAGTTTATTCTGTGCTCTGATAGAAACTATGGTATTAACAGATCAATTGAAAATAGTCTCAAATGTGCTTCTTATTTGGAATTCTATTTTGCAACAGCAAATATCCACACACACATATATTTCTATTTAATTCTGGTAATATATAATTTTGGTATTCTAAGATTATATAAAAATTGCTACTGATAGCACTCCTAATATCATATAATATGCTTACTATCTCAAAACATTTTGATGTCTGAGGTGAAAGAAAAAACAAATCTGTCCCTCTTTCCCCTCAACTGGTTAAGGTCCATAATATCCACCTTGTAGCATTATTTTTCTCCTTGAAGCAACAAAAATGACAAAAAAGTTTTTCTGGAAATGAAAATACAATTACAACTAATTATTTGCTGCTTGCTCGTGGCACACAGCATTAGCTGTCTGAGGTGGCCATTTCTGGAAAATGTTCGAGTTGACCCAAAAGAAATTGTTGTTTTCATCAGTAAAGGAATTCTTCACTACCTAAACAGAAAAATCATAAGAGCAATGCAGACTCTCTAAAGCCTTTAGAAAGTGCCATTAATATTAGAATTCAAATATCCCTTTCCATGAGAAGAGTGAAAACCATTAAAAATATGTTAAGAAACCCTGGTGAGAAGAATATTGGACTGATGAATATTTGCAGTTCAGGACTTATTCTGTGAAAAAATTCATATGTGGTTGTTTTGCTCATAAAACAACCCCTTCTGTGCAGGAAATAGCATTTTCTGTGCTTAAAATATTTCTGTGGGGAAAAATATGCTTTTTTGTGCAACATGATGACAAGTAAATTTTGCAGTGGAATTCATACCAAATAGAGCTTTGAAACTTTCATAGTTTTCAAGGGCTTTCTCACAGTGGGAAGAAAATTGTTAAATTAATTGCTTTCTTGGAGAAGAAAGTTAGTGAAGAATTATATCCCTTTTTCCATTTTGTGTTAGATGAGTTTCAGAGGCAAGTGCTAGTTGCAAGCAATATGTTCAGCTGCTATAGAAAATATGAAACACTGAATAATAGTGATGACATTTCACACAAGATTTGTGTTTTTGATACACTGGGAGATACAGGTGCATTTGTTAAGCCTGGAATTTAAATGTCTGAAACTGTATGCAAGCAGCAGCAGATGAAAACTGCCAACATAAGCAATGAAATTATATGAGCACCAGGGAGCACCCACATAAGAGTGTGAGTAATTCCCAAAGATTGTATCTTAGTCTCCCCAATAACCTATTTGCATCACAACATATTTCTTTATTGCAATCACTTTTACTTTTCAAAGAGAAAAATGCCTCTTTACATCTCACTTATTTGGATGTAAACATCATTTCAAATAAATTCTCCATGCAATTTTAATAATGCTTCTTATTAACAGCAATATTATTTCCCTATCCATGAATGTGTATGTTATTATTAACCTTAGAATAACAATATGATTATCCCAGAGTGCTTAGTATGCTTGATATCTAGATATAAAAGACAAAGTATGTCTGTTTATCTGTCTACCTGACTATCTGTTTGTACCACAAAAGCTGTTACTAGGTAAAGTGGCCATTTGTGATATCATTGAATTGACTGTTGCTAGACAAAGAACTGCCTGTTTCTAGGTAAAGTTGCCCTTTGGGATGTCATTGTGAAAGAACAGTGACATGTGCATGAAAGGAAGAGTGGGAAGAAGGAAAGAGCCACAAAAAGAGTCATGTTGCCATGGAGTCATTGTGAGGTAGGTCCTGTTGTATGTCAGCATATTCAGCCTATGATTGTGTCTGATGTTCATATTGATGTTCCTGATGGGTATGAGGATGATGTTCCTGATGGTAGGACTGGGTCTGTTGACATTGGGAAAGAGGGTTTGCTTGGGCCTGTGTTAAGCTCAGACAAGAGGCCTAAACTGTCTCAGGAAGATTCACAATGTCACATTCTTGGGAGAGGCCCTTCACAGCTTTTCTTGGAGCAAATGTCTGAAAATTATTTGTCAGGTGCAGATGTTAATGAGGGAGAAGATAATGAAAGCTTGGACAGGAAGCAAAGTTTTAGTAAACAGAGACAAAGGCTGAGATGATCAGTTCGTCTAGAGCAAAAGAGAGTTTAAAAAACTTTATCTGGTGGGACGGTCAAGAAAAATGGTTTACTTTCAGTTTTGGGATCTGAAAAAGCTTTATAACGATTCATAGGAGAGAGTTGCCTCAGTCAGGTCAACATTGTTATTTTATCACAGTCTTGCTTTCAAGTGCTCTTAGTTTCATGTACCAATGAAGGAGACTCGTTGAGTTACAGAAGAAACGTCAGGAGAGAATGCTACCCAGGCATAGGCATAGAGAAGAAGGCAGAGTTAGCAATAATCTGCCCAGAGACAGCAGAACAGAGAAGGAGCTATACTAAGGGAGTCAAACTGAGCATGTGCAGGAATGCAAGAGATAAAGAAACACTGTATCTCCAAGAATGAAGCGTGGACAGTCCGTGTTACATTATGATAGGCTGCAATTTTAGCTGCGACATAACTTTTAACCAATAATAAGATTTTGGGCAACCATAAGTTGAACGCTGATGCTTGTATAAATATGTGCCTCACAAGGGGGGAGGGGCCGCCCCCTTGAAGCACCATGTTGTGCAGGGACGGACTCACAGATGTGGAACAAAGTAAACTGAGCTTTCTGAGAAATCCTGTTGTCTGTCTTCTCCTTCTACTGCATCTGCACGAGCAGCCTGTCTTGTGGGAGTATGGTATTCTGCTACATTTGTGGTGACCCCGACGTGATCTGATTTATAAGGCGGACCGTGAAGCGGAGACAGATCCTGTTGGCAGAACGGCCTCAACTCGTCGACGAGAACTGGAGGTGAACACCGTGAGTCGAGACAGGGCCCTAACAAAGACCGGTTGCGGTCCTCACCTCTTTGTTAGCGCTGAACGACCCTGAGTGCCGCAACAGATTTGGGTTGCCAGAAAATCCAGTTCGGAGGATTGCGCAAAGGAAAGTCCGGGGGCGCAGGGGTTCCTGACGTCTATAGAAATCCGGCAAGTAAGTGGTCGAGTAAGCCACTAGGAAAGTCCAGGGGTGCAGGGGTTCCTGGCGTCTACAGAAATCTGGCAAGTATACTGGCCAGGTGTCACGATGCACAGACTTGACCGGCCCCTTAATCACACACACAGAGACGGACTGAAGGCTAACTACTTTATTGGATATATAGAAACAGTTCAAAAGGAATATTGTCCATAAAAATAGCAAAAGCAATCCAAAGGCTGTAAGCAATCAATAGTCCAAAAGCAGCTTGGTGAATAATCCAAAAGGCTTGGCAAAGCTCCGCACAACAATGCGGATTCAGGAACAAGGCAAGATACAGGATGCAAGGCAAGACTTGGTGGCCACTAGCCAACTTAGCTCCGTGGACCAACTTCGCTACACGTCTACCCAGAAGAGACGTGGCCGAAGTACTGGGGATTCGTTCCCACGGATCCTATACTTAATCTTTCGGCCGAGGTCCCCGACGCTCTAGGCTTCGTCGTCTCCAATCTTTACTGACCGACCTCGGCCTGTCTAGGCTATGGTACCATCCCCTTCTGCTAGACTCGATGCTTCGTCTCCTATCAAAGGTTCGGCCTTCTCTCCCAGCACCTGGGTCTCTATCTCCATGAGAGCTCTCCTCCCTAGAATCTTCCCAGCCGCTCTCTTCCATGTTTTCACTCATAGGATCCTGTGAGCCTCTCCCACCCGGCCGTTCATAAGTTTCGCTATCACTGCTTTCCATTTGCACCTGGTTATCTGTCTCTTCGTAAGGGTCAAGCCAACCTCCTTCCCATGCCAAACTTTCTGTGGGCGAAGGAGGCCCGCTGATGGGAAACTCTCCTTCTTCTAACCCTTCTAAATCCTCTTCAGAATCTAGCTCTGCTGCTGCAGGCCCCAATGCCAATGGGACCCCCGGTCCTGGCCCCTGGCCCCCAGGCACAAACGAGAACTGCTGTGCTACACTATCCCCCCCCTCAGGGCCCCTCCGAGGCCGCCCTCGAGGCTTGGGTTTGTCAGGGTACTTGCGGTGAAACCGAGCAACAATGTCCGGGGCGTGAATATCTCGAGCCGGCATCCAGGAATGCTCTTCCGGCCCAAAACCTTTCCAGTCAATCAAATACTCCAGCTTCCGGTATCTGATGCGTGCATCCAGGATGTCCTGCACCTCGAACTCCTCCTCACCGTCACGCATCACAGGGGGAGGGGGCGGCTGCGTCACATCAGGCCGCACCCCCTTCGCCAGGCGGAGCAAAGAACGGTGAAACACAGGGTGGATCTTCATGTCCGCAGGGAATTGTAGTTTGAAAGCAACAGGCCCCACCTTCTCCAACACTTTGTAAGGACCCAGAAATCTCGCATCCAACTTGCGGCTAGGCCTCTGTGTGGGCAGGTTCTTGGTAGACAGCCAAATGTTATCCCCCACCAGGATCTCAGGGCCCTCCTGGCGCCGCCGATCAGCCATCCGCTTGTAATCCGCTTTAGCCTGGTCCAATTGAGTACGTAGCAAATCCTGAAGCGCTGTGAGCTCCCGAAGCCAGTCTTCCGCCGCCGGCACTTCCCCCGACGGGTCTACCGGAGGGTAGAACCGAGGATGGTGTCCATAGTTAGCAAAGAAAGGAGTCTCTTTGATGGATTCCTGCGTTGCATTGTTGTAGGCAAACTCCGCCAAAGACAACAAGGACGCCCAGTTGTTTTGCTGATAGTTGACATAGCACCGCAGATACTGTTCCAAGGTGGCATTAACCCTTTCGGTTTGCCTGTCGGACTGGGGGTGATGAGCCGTGGGCATCCACACATCAATCCCCAGCAGCTTCTGGACAGCCTTCCAGAACTGGGAAGTGAATTGGGTGCCGCGGTCCGTCACCAAACTCTGTGGAAGTCCATGCAACTGAAACACATGTTGCAAAAACATATCAGCAGTCTCTCTGGCAGTAGGCACCCCCACACAGGGAATGAAGTGTCCCATCTTGGTGAAACAGTCCACCACGACCAGGATCGTGGTGAAACCCTTGGACTTGGGCAGGTCGGTGATGAAATCGGCCGAAATCATCTTCCAGGGCGCGGAAGGGGTCGGAAGCGGCTGGAGCAAGCCGGCCGGCTTGCCCCCCTGGTTCTTGGCCCGCTGGCACACAGGGCAAGAGCCCACATAGTCCTCCACATCCCTCCGCACTTTAAGCCACCAAAAATCCCGTAGCACCAACTGTAGGGTCTTGAAGAGCCCAAAGTGTCCTGCGGCCCGGCTATCATGGCAAAGTTTGAGAATGTCCTCCCGCTCGGGCCCAGGGGAAACATAGACAGAGTCGCGGTGGTAGAGCACCCCGTTCTTTACCTGGAAAGGGGCTTGTACCCCCTTGGTCAGCTGCTCCTGCTCTTGCACCCAAGGATCGTCCCGTTGGCGCGCCTGAACCCGGTCACTCAGAGGTCTCTTGTCCCCAGTGGCCGGCGGGGCCACTGGAGGGTTCACAGGGGCCACCCTAGCAGCCGGAAAGTTCTCCGCTTTCAGCAAACGCGCCTCGGAAAGCCCTTCGCCGCCACGAACATACTCCGGCTTCCGGGACAAAGCGTCAGCTTGCTTGGTCTGCTTGGGGGTCACATAGTGGATGCGGAAATTGAATCTCTCAAAGAACAGGGACCATCTCTGTTGTCTCTGGTTCAATTTGCGCTGGGTCTTCAAGTGCTCCAAATTCCGGTGGTCAGTGTGAACTTCCACCGGGAACTTGGCCCCTTCAAGGAGATGTCTCCAAACTTCAAAGGCTACCTTGATGGCCAGGAACTCCTTCTCCCAAATGGTATAGTTCTTTTCCGGAGCCATCAGCTGCCGGGAGTAGTAGGCACAGGGCAACAAGTCCGTCCCCTGCGGCTGTAGCAGGATCGCTCCCACTGCTACATCCGAAGCATCAGCTTGCACGATGAAAGGGGTGCGGGGGTTGGGGTGCTGCAGAAGCGGCTGGGTGGTGAACAGCTGCTTCAACTTGCGGCCCCGCAGGCACTGGGTGATAGGATCAGCCCACTTGGGAAAGTCAGGAATGAACTTTCTGTAGTAGTTGGCAAAGCCCAGGAATCTTTGAATGTCTTTCTTGCTGGCCGGGGCTGTCCAGTCAGCCACAGCTTGGACCTTGGTGTCATCCATGGCAATGCCCGTAGGTGAGATGCGATAGCCCAGAAAGTCCACCTCACGCAGATCAAAAGCACATTTCTCCAGCTTGACATAGAGCCCGTGGGCTCTCAGTCTCTGGAGCACTTCTTTGACATGGGTGTCATGAGTCGCCTGATCCGGAGAAAAATCAGCAGGTCGTCAAGATAGACTGCCAGATAACGGTCCAAGAGGTCTCGGAAAATGTCATTCATGAAATGTTGGAAACAGGCTGGGGCGTTGCACAAACCGAATCCCATCACCAGGTATTCGAAACTTCCCCACTTCGTCTGGAACGCCGTCTTCCATTCGTCGCCCTGACGAATCCGCACAAGATTGTAAGCACCCCTCAAGTCCAGTTTAGTGAACACCTTGGCTCCCCGCATCCGCTCCAACAGCTCGGGGATCAGGGGTAGGGGGTAGCGGTTCCGAATCGTGATCTTGTTGAGCTCCCGATAGTCATTACAGCAGTGTTTCTCAACCTTTTTTGAGCCACGGCACACTTTTAACATTAAAAAAAATTCGGGGGCACACCACCAACCAAAATGACACAAAATGACACTCTAGCACAGTAAAGAACGGCTGGGGGATGGTGGCCTGCTGGGAGCAGCTGCTGGGAGTGCCGAAGCCGGGAGGGGGTGGAGCCAGGCTGCACCATGCCCCGCCCCTACCTCCGGCTTCACCTCTCCCAGCAGCTGCTCCAGCCTTGAGGGGGCAGTGCCAAGCCAGTGGTGCCTGAGCCAGCACAATGCTGGCTTGGCACTGTCCGCTCAAGGCTGGAGCAGCTGCTGGGAGTGCCGAAGCCGGGGGAGGGGGCAGAGCCAGGCCATGCCCCGTCCCTTCCCCCCAGCTTCAGCTCTCCTACAGGCCTCGCCATGCCCTGCCCCCTCCCCCCAGCTTCAGCTCTCCTACAGAGGAGGAGCATGAGCGGTGGACGGGCTTCAGTGGGCAGGAACCCTCCTCCACGCGGCTTCAGCAAGCGAGGGGCGAGAGTCATGGTGGGAGTCATGGCAGATTGGAGGCTGGCTGGGGAAATGGCCGAAGAAGGTGGCGCCCCGGTCCCTTCTTTTTCTTCGCCACTGCCCGGCCCTTCCTCCTCCTCCCCCAAGCAGCAGGTGTTCAGCAGGAGGGGGGAGGAAGGGGGGCAGAGAGCTTTTCTCGCGGCACAGCAGGAGGTCCGTCACGGCACACTAGTGTGCCACGGCACACTGGTTGAGAAAGACTGCATTACAGAGCCGCAATTCCCCCGATTTCTTCTTAACAAAAAGAATGGGCGCCCCGGCCGGGGACTGAGAAGGCCGAATGAAGTCCTTCCGCAGATTTTCATCCAGGAACTCTCGGAGAGCCTGTTGCTCTGGTTCCGAGAGAGGGTAGAGTCTCCCCCGTGGGATAGGGGCTCCAGGTTCCAATTCAATGGCACAATCATAGGGCCGGTGCGGAGGCAAGCGTTCCGCCTCCTTTTCGCTGAATACATCCCAAAATCCGGCATATTTCTTGGGCAGTGTGGCAACGTTTTCCACCTCCTGAGCCTGACAAGCCCGGGCCGTCATGCAGTGGCTCTGGCAATGATCAGAAGAAAAAACTAACTGTCTCTTGGCCCAGGAGATCTGGGGATCATGAAGTGCGAGCCACACAATGCCCAGGACGATAGGGAAATCCGGTAACTTGGTCACAAGAAAGGAAATGTCTTCTTTATGGGAGCTGGTCCACAACTTGGTAGGGGCTGTATATTGAGTCACAGCCCCTGTTTTCAGGGTTCTTCCATCAATAATCTGTACCCCCTTTGGCTCTTGGAAATCAAGAAATTGTAATCCGGCAGACTTGGCATAGTCTGCATCGATGAAGTTGTTGGTGGCCCCCGAGTCGATCATGGCATGGACCATCATCGGCCCCTTCTCTGGCAACCAGAGGCTGACCATCACTAGGAACAGTTGTCCAGTCTTGGGTTCAGGGGGGAGGTTAGCGACGTCGGCCGAGTGAGCGAACCCTCTTACACCCGGCCGGCCCCTTCCCCCGTCGCCTGGATTGCTTCCTCAGCCTCCGGGGCCCCTCCAAGGGCGGCTGAGGCCCCAGGAGTCTTTCCGCGCGGCTTCTGGGGGCATTCTCTAGAAAAATGTCCAGCTCCTCCACAATACCAACACAGGTTTAGGCGTTGACGGCGTGCTTTTTCCGCCGAATCCACCTTGGGGCGCACAGTCCCAAGCTGCATGGGCTCCGGCTCGTCCAAAGGTTGAGCAGCCGGGGCAAACTGTCGGGGCAAGAATTGGCCAGCCCCCGACTCCTTCCTCGCCGCTGGCTTCTCCACCGCACCTTTATCCCAACGCCTCCGGGTCTGCAACCCCGCTTCCACTCGTAAACTCAAGGTGATTGCTGCCTCCAGGTCCGCAGGGCGGCCATGCCCTCTCAACATCTCTTGTTGCATCTCCGATGACAACCCTTTGATGTATTGGTAACGCAGGGCAGAGGGGTTCCAATCCACCTGGGCAGCCAGCACACGGAAACGGGAAATATACTGGGACAGGGACATGTCCCTCATCGACAGCCGGTCCAAATCTCGCTCGGCTAACTCCGCATTCACTGGTGCTCCCCAAGTCGCCTTGATGGTGTCCAGAAAGGCTCTCAACGTGGCCACATGGGGGGATCTGGCCCGGAGCAACGTAGTCGCCCACGCTGCTGCCGTTCCTTCCAACAGGTTGTAGACAAAGCCCACCTGGGCCCAATCGTTGGCAAACTCATTGGGCCGCAGCTCCAGGTACATGTCCACTTGGCCGAGAAACACCTCGACTTGAGCCGGATTGCCTCCGAATCGTGCAGGCACGGACACCCCCGGGTGCCGTCCGGCCCTGGTATGCAGCTCCCCCAGTTCTTGCTGCATCTCGGCCACTTGGGCATTCGTTGGGCGCTTCTTGCGGTGTCCCGTGATGTGAGAAAGGGGTTCTTGGAGTACTTCGGCCAACTGTCACGATGCACAGACTTGACCGGCCCCTTAATCACACACACAGAGACGGACTGAAGGCTAACTACTTTATTGAATATATAGAAACAGTTCAAAAGGAATATTGTCCATAAAAATAGCAAAAGCAATCCAAAGGCTGTAAGCAATCAATAGTCCAAAAGCAGCTTGGTGAATAATCCAAAAGGCTTGGCAAAGCTCCGCACAACAATGCGAATTCAGGAACAAGGCAAGATACAGGATGCAAGGCAAGACTTGGTGGCCACTAGCCAACTTAGCTCCGTGGACCAACTTCACTTCACGTCTACCCAGAAGAGACGTGGCCGAAGTACTGGGGATTCGTTCCCACGGATCCTATACTTAATCTTTCGGCCGAGGTCCCCGACGCTCTAGGCTTCGTCGTCTCGAATCTTTACTGACCGACCTCGGCCTGTCTAGGCTATTGTACCATCCCCTTCTGCTAGACTCGATGCTTCGTCTCCTATCAAAGGTTCGGCCTTGTCTCCCAGCACCTGGGTCTCTATCTCCATGAGAGCTCTCCTCCCTAGGATCTTCCCAGCCGCTCTTTTCCATGTTTTCACTCACAGGATCCTGTGAGCCTCTCCCACCCGGCCGTTCATAAGTTTCGTTATCACTGCTTTCCATTTGCACCTGGTTATCTGTCTCTTTGTAAGGGTCAAGCCAACCTCCTTCCCATGCCAAACCTTCTGTGGGCGAAGGAGGCCCGCTGATGGGAAACTCTCCTTCTTCTAACCCTTCTAAATCCTCTTCAGAATCTAGCTCTGCTGCTGCAGGCCCCAATGCCAATGGGACCCCCGGTCCTGGCCCCCGGCCCCCAGGCACAAACGAGAACTGCTGTGCTACACCAGGGAGGGTAAAGGGCAGGAGTTGCCCCCTTTGACCCAAGTTTAACTAAGTAGAAGTTCAAGAAGGGGTGACCCGACTTGGAATTACAGAGCTGGGGGGGGGGGAAATTGCCCATCTAGCCTCTGAGTTATGTGCACAAAAGATGTGGTTACTGGTAGAGCCAAAAAGAAAAGGTAGGGGAAAGATCCCAAATTCCTCGAAAGAGCCGACTCTGAGGCTGTCCCAAAGAGTCAGACGATGCCCCTTAGTAAAAAGAACAAAACAAAACTCTCTTGTCTCTAAGAAATTCAAATGGCTTGAGACAAGGAGGAGGGGGGCAGCTGTGTATGTCTGTGTTGCAACAATTCCAGAGAGAGAGAGAGTGTGTGTGTGTGAATGATTTTTGGAAAATGAAAGAGTGTAAATCTTTTTTCTGTCTGATTAATCCAAAGCAAGAGAGTGGGGAAAAAGGAGTGCTGTTATGTTTAATGAGTGTGTCTGTATTAGTTTAAAGAAGGAAAGTTTGAAAGAAAGAAACTCATTCTGTGCAAAAGAGTAAAATGTGCCTAGAAGCTGATTACTAAGAACATAGAATGCTTTGTTCCCTAAAAATGGTGATAACAGACAGAGAAGGAAAAGTGGGCAGATAGTTGGGTTTTTCGACCTTGCTCATGTGAGCCTGGGAGATATGGGACTTCATTTGAAGTGCTGGGTTTAAAAGGTTCAAGATTGAATGCCTTATATTAAATGTTAAATGTTATATGTTTATGTGTACAAAATGAAATGCATTCATAGGAATGATATATATCTCGGTGTTCCTTAAACTGTAGGGGTGTGCAAAATGGAAATATATATTTTTAAAAAATGTATAAAAAGCTGATGTTTTCAATTGTTTGAATTTTGGGATGTTTTATGGTCAAATTGTGTGAAATGAACAAGTAGCGTGGGGAGGGTTTGTGTGTCCCTGGAGTAATCAGAAAGACCGAAGATGCATAGCCATGGCGTGTCTGCTTAACAGCCGCGGAAAAGATGGCGCACACACAGTTTCCTTATCTATAAAGAATGCTTTCTTGCATACCAGTGTGTGTGTGGGGGGTGACTGAACTGTCCAGTTTAACGTTCAACAAGGGTGATTCGTCAAGACTGTTTCGTGATACTCTCTGTGTAGTTTAACTCAATCAATGCTGGAACAGGGTTTCTCTAAGCTTATAGCAACCCAGAATAACTTTTCCAGAAATATTTAAAATCTCAACATTGCATTTACTAAGTCACTACTGAGGATGTGTGAGAAAATGTTTAGACCATGAATATTTGTTGATTTATGCAGAAATCCTAATTCACTCTGTGTCTATGTGAAAAAAGAATCTTGCTTGTAAATATGTGAGATTTTGCCCATTGGGGCTGTGACACTGCGCCAGGGCCTGAGTACAGTATGTACAGAGATAAAACAGCCAGCCAGGATGAGGCTATCTATTGTTTTCAAGGAGGAAAAAAAGAGAATAATTATCTGTGCCAAATGTTGGAATGTGAAAAAGGACACTGTGGGCTTGCCAAATGTTGGAATGTTCCTGAAGCATTCTCTCCTGACATTAAGCCTAGAACTGTGTAAAAATTATTTTACAGCAACCTTTTGAAATGAAAAATGACATTTTGAAAAATATCTTATGTGGACAACCCTAGACATGATTTTTAGTGTGAATTATATTCTTCATAGTTGTTTTCAAACACAGGACAAGACAATTTTGGATAATGAATGATACTTTGACTGAAAAGAGATTATTTTTGAACGGGACATTAAAAACAGATAGAGCCCAAGTGGTTTTCTTTTTGCCAGATTTAAGGGACTGTTTTGTTACGTGGAAAAAGCAAGTTGCAGATAAAGTGATTAAACTGAAAGTGTTGGTATCAAATGACATTGGAGGAATTGATAAAGAGGCAATAGCAGGAGAGCCCCTGCTGGAAGCAGAGCCAGGTAATGTGCCCATTGTACACATCAGTGGCATCTAGTGTACCTGGAGAAGTATAAGCAGCAAAATGAGATGGCTGCTATTGGAGGAAATTGAATGGAATGTGATTTCATGCATTGATGGAAACAGATATGTCAGAAAGATGGTTGCAGCAGAAACATGTGAGATAAATTGTGGAGAGGAACCTTGGTGGAGATAAACCGTGGAGATTGTTATATGGATGTGGAGATAAACCGTGGAGATTGTTATATGGATGTGGAGAAAAACCATGGAGGTTGTTCTAAAAGGTGGAAATTGGCTGGAAGTGAATGATTGTGAAAGCAAAGGATGTGATATCGATGGAAATCGGTGGAGGATTCTACGGCTGGGTAATTAACCTCCCCCTCCCCCTTCTCTCTTCACTATCTTTGCTTTTAGGTCTCAAGACTGGAAATTATGTGGAACCCTGCTTATAAATTGATATCCAATCACAGCCAGCTGAAAAGCTTAATGAGAACTGGCTGGATGAGTGAAAGACGTGGGAAAATAATGAAAACTTCATTTTACAGACTTTCTTACACAGGACTGACCTTAGAGACTACAGATTGCAGAATATAGATATTTTCCTCATTTTACTTGGAATTTAATAGACTGATTTCTTCAATCAAGGGTGACTGAGATTGTTTTCTTATGCCAGAGATCAAAAGAGATAAAAGTTGGACATATGAATGGATGTGTGCCTAAAATAACCAAGGCCGGACTCGCTTGGGATTGTACTAAAGACTATATCCTTTTCAAGTTAAATTACTTCTGTTGTTGAATTGGTAAAGTGATCATTACCACCATTTAGCCTTGATTGTTAGTTTGATAAGAGATTAATTTGTTTGTGTCATTTTAGTCAAGTGTTCAGAAGTGTGATTTCAAAAAAAAAGGAGATGAAGATGATGTCCTTCACAGCTTGATGCCACGCCCCATTACAACGGAATGGGAGAGAGATACCATCTACCAATTGGTACAAATTCAATTGGAAAAAGATTGCAAGCTCAGGATATGTTGTTTGTGATTTCCATTTGTTTAAAATGGTGTGCTGTGTTTCCCTGTTACTGTTCTGTATTTCTGTCTCCTCAGGCGATATCATGTGGTTTTAAAAACAAAAGAAGAAGAAAAAAACAAAATGGAGACTTGGCCCATTGAGATCAAAAATAAAAAGGGCAGTGTGATGTGATGTGATGTTTTCCTGACCACCCCAAATGAGGAGATTAAGGCCTTGGAACCGTTATATTTAAATCCAAAGAGATACTATTGGAAATAAGCCATTGAATAGCAGATATATTATTATTCAGGTGGACGATGACCAGAAGGACCCACTGAAGATATGCCTGACCAAAGTTCTGGCAGGCACGCCGAAAGGAGGTCCAAAGGACGACCTTGAAGAGGAAAGGAGAGTCAGCATCGTGGGGGGGGGGGCACTCTCCTGGGGACAGGCTGGTCGAAAGCCACCCCAAAAGAGGAGGATAGACTTCCGAGAGTCACCCAAAGACATGACCTTGGGACTTGGAAGTGCCAGTTTGGGGTTTTCTGTGTATTGTATAGTTTTATTCATTTTGGCTCTGCTGGGGGTGTAAGAAGATCCTTTGTAGGCCTCCAACAGAGAGCAGAAGTGATAAGGCTGA
>JARBWK010000004.1:105112101-105433602 GCA_030556195.1 Anolis apletophallus
AGCTTGGTAAAGTTAACTTGGTACTCGGAGTTCCATAACTCCTAGATTTGGCTGCTTCAACATCACCCAATAGCACACTCTGTACTGTTAGACCAATCTAAGCCTACGTTATCTCACGTTAGGCACGGGGTGTACATCAGCAAGTTACAGCATAGATTAGAAGCACCAATCACAGTGTTACTTTCACGGAACAAGTGCCTGCCTGATTCTTGGCACAGAAACCCACTTTTCAAAGCTCTACACGTGTGCAGCATCGCTCTCTGACCTTTCTCCTCCACAGAAAGTACCAAAAACCGCTTTATATAAATAAATAAATAAATAAATAATAAAGGAAATTGGCATCTGTGTTGAAGTGTTTATTTTTATTATAGGATTGAATGTGTGTTGTAATGTTGGGAGAATGTGAACCAGAGAGAGAGCTGATATTAAGAGCACATCTCTGCAGGGAGAGCAGAGTTGCCATAGCAACGTGGCTGTGAGGCAGAAGTGGGAGGAGTCAACAGCTACTGCCAGAGCCAAGAATAGAATTCTGAGAGAGGCAGTTGGTGCCTGGCTGTCAAGCCAGAAGGGTCTGTTAGATTCTGCTTTGAGGAGAGGAGTAGGAATCACGTTGTTGAAACTGCAGGGAAGCAGTTAGTCTTAGGAAAAGACTATTTTCAGTGTAGGTTAGGCCTGAGAGGCTGACCTGTTGCTAAGCCTTGGTGCTGCAGAGAGCCTATAAGTCAGTTAGTGCAGCTGAGAGAAGCTGGTAGCAACTAGGGAGAGTTGCTGAATATTCCTGAGGGAATTAGTTTATAAAGTGTTGAGTGTTACAGAAAAGCAGTAAAGCTTGAGAAATAGAAATAGGAAGCCTAGGGGCTTAGTAACTCAAGGTTAGAGTTACTTTGTGTTGGAAACTAAGTGTTTTAAGTATGTACCTCTCCGGACGTGTAACCAACTAAGCACTGTGCACAATAAACTGTTTAAGTTCTGGTTCAAAACTCTCTCCGTGACTTCATTTAAATTACTGTAGCAGCAAATCTGGAGTCCCAAAACTCCCTGGATGTTACCTTTTACTCCCAGGTTGCGGGGACGTGCGGGCACAGGAACGAGAGAAGACGCAACAACCGTATTGCATTCAAATGAAGCCAAAGGTTTATTTGCACAACGTCAGCTGACGGGACCTGCCCACAGAACTTGCTGCCTCAGAGCAAGAACCCTCAACATTCTCTTACTAACCCTTATATATTTATTTATTTATTTATTATTCGGGCTTCTATGCCGCCGACTCCCTGAGGCTCGCGGCGGCTTACAGGAGCCGAAGGGCACAGTAAAATACAGGCAATAAGCAGTTAAAAACAATTAAAAACAACAGCAGTACAGTAATTAATAACACAGTTAAAACAATGAACAGCACATCATCCTCAGAAGAACGAATAGATGGCGGGGCATGGGCAGGACTTACTCACCAAAGGCCTGCTTAAACAGGTATGTTTTACAGGCCCGTCTAAACGGGAGCAAGTCCTTCATAGCCCGAGTTCCGGCCGGGAGGGCGTTCCACAGCGTAGGTGCTATGACAGAGAACGCCCTCTGGCGGGTAGCAGTCAGCCTTGCGAGTTTAGCTGAAGGTATCTCCAGGAGATTGGAGTCCTCAGACCGAAGTGATCTCGAAGGGCAATATGGGGTGAGACGGTCCCTCAAATACGCTGGCCCCAGGCCGTGTAAGGCCTTAAAGGTGAGGACCAACACTTTGGAAGGTGATCCGGTGCTCAATTGGCAGCCAGTGCAGATCCTGCAAAACAGGTGTTATGTGGGCGCCAGCTGGCATGCCAGACAGGAGCCGGGCGGCAGTGTTCTGCACTAGCCTGAGCTTCCGGGTCACCGACAGAGGAAGGCCAACGTAGAGCGCGTTGCAGTAATCCAGCCTTGAGATGACTGTGGCTTGGATCACCATGGCCAGATCGTTCGGGGAGAGATAGGGGGCCAGCCTCCTTGCCTGTCGCAGATGAAAAAAAGCGATCTTGCTGACATATACACGCTATGGCGGCAGGTCCCGTCTTCATCATTTTTCATTGGTTCGCATTATTACCACATCATCAACACATCATCAACACATTTCTATTATCCAATTACATATCACATTATTTGGCAGTTCATTCTACTTGCGTTCCCATTTGTTAAACAGCACTACGCAGTTATTAATTCTTCATTCTCACAGTGTATTATCTGCTGTATGAGCGTCCTGTACCGAATTTGCAACATTTCTAAAACATCCCTCAGTGCCAGTAGGGAGGAACGGCTTCATTTACTCATGCGCAGTTTCTACCAATCAGCCACAATGTAAACAAACGCACGTTGGAACTAGCTAGACCAATCAAGGCCGGTGTTATCAGGAAAGGCACATGATGTACTTTCACAAATCACAGCCTGTGCCTGACCTACCAATCAAAGTGCATTATTCTCGTAATGGCATTTAGCATGATTTTGGCAAGCTACTCCGCTATACTAAGTACTATGCTTGTGCATCACTCTCTCCTGACTGTACTTCTGCTAAAAGCACCAATTCTGCTTTATTACCAGTCTCCTCACCACTCTTTACAAGTCCATGGTCAAGCATAAATAAATGGTGGCAGCGAAATTCTTTACATTTAAACAGAGAAAATCCTTGTTACACCCTAAAGATCGACGCTAGCTTTAGGCGGCATTAGTCGATACTTTTCAAATGGTGGCAGCGGTGGGATAGCCTGCCCTGCCACGGTTTAAAGAAGGTGAACAGTAAAACTTACATCTAAATAAATGGTGGCAGCAGTGGGATCGCCTGCCCTGCCACAGTAAAAAAGTTGGCGTGCGACTCGAATCTTTACAAATGGTGGCAGCGGTGGGATAGCCTGCCCTGTCACAGTAAAAAAGTTAGCGTGCGAAAAACGAATCTTTACAGCATCGTACCATTATTTCCAATGCTTTTTATGATCATAACATCATTCTTCAAGAAAATTAATTTCAGAACAATAGGACTTTAAAAATTATGTGATTAGTCTCTACTTCACTAACCTGTGGTCTTCTACTGTATTATACATCTCTAAAAATGTGAGATGTATTCTACACATCTGGTATATACTTTGGGAAATAACTTTTCAGAACTTTGAGTCAGCATTCTGTAACTGTCTACTGAAGATTGATTGAAACACTCTAAGTCTATTTCTATATTGCCTTGAGGAGAATAAAGGGGAGGTGGCCAGTGATTAAGCAACCTGTCCTTGTCAAACCATCTATATTCTACTGTTTTGACCTGGGTCCAACCATTTTGCTCAAATTTCTCCTTACGATATCTAGGATTTTCACCTCTGCAGCCTTAAAACATTGGAAAGATACAGCTGAGTTGAAATCTATTATCAGCTCACTGGAGTGTAGCTGTCCTCCAGGTGTACAAATGTCAACATAGCAAAGCTTCTTCCTTGAAGAGGGAGAGATAAATTGTAATTATCTACTCTCAGAACAGTAGCATCAAGGTCAGTGAAGCTGGGAGTAAAAACTGTGATAAACTAACAAAACAGCCTGTCTTTTCACAATGAATTTTACCCTTGGCATCTCTTGTAGGGCATTCAGCAGATGTGTCGCATATGGTCATAAATGAAGCAATATTTTTATTTGTAGTATGGCAAAGGCACCATGGCCCAGGAACCCAATGTCAGGTTGTCCCTAAAAGGACAATCAGAATTCAGACTGTTAGTTATGACAGTGGTAAACTCTTGAATTTTAATCAAAGTAAATTATATTGCAAGAGTAATATTAATTCAGCTCACATTATGTCTTTCTTAAATATGTATTAAAATTATCCCAATTGTTCAACAGTTACACTGATTCATAACTGGCTTGCTAAATCTTTCTCTATAAAGAAAGCTTATAATATTTAAGACATTTTAGTTAGCAGTCTATAGGGTAATAGATATGTGGTAAACTCTCTGTTACGTGCACCCATAGGGATTGGTAGATGCTAGATAAATGTGGCTTCTGGTTGCCTGAGATTTACTATTAAAAATAGTCCTAATATTATGCTACATCATACCATACACTCTGTTTTGACTTGATATTAATATTGAAATACAGTAATTAAAAGCAAATAAAGACAAAGACAAACTTAACACAATTTTATTGTTTTACTATAGTATACAAACAGCTGTTTTATTTAAGGCATTATTTCTTAGATTTTTTAAAAGGTCTGGTTGCTTGATCTTTGGTTAACTGAGAATATATTGTATATAAAATGAATTGTGTTGCCAGACTGGGAATTGTACAATCAACAGCCCACATAAAGCCATACAGCCTTTTCCATCAACTATTTCATTTCATTTCATTTCACTTTAATATTTCATGAGTCACCCTCCACTGGAGTGCTCCAGGTGACTTACACAGACAAGTTAAAACAAATTTTTATAACAATTGATTAACAATTAATATTAAAATGATTACAAGCCGAATGCTCTACCAAAGAACCACGTCTTAAGGGCCTGCACAAAAGAACACAGGTCAGGCATGGCTCTTATGTATGGTGGTAGGGAGTTCCAGTAAATTGGAGCAGAGGCCGAAAATGCCCTACGCTTTGTAGACTCTAGACGCACTTCTCTAAGGCCTGGAATGTAAAGAAGGTTTTCCTGGGTTGATCTGAGGGGGTCGACAGTGGTGGGAGGAATGGAGCCGATCCTTCAGATATAGTGGGCCTTGACCATGAAGTGCCTTAGAGGTCAGGATCGAGATCTTATAAGAGACACGATATTCAATCGGCAGGCAATGCCGATGCTGTAAGGTTGGGGTTATACGATGTTTCATGGGTGTTCCAGTAAGTATTCTAACGGCCGCGTTCTGAACAATCTGGATCTTCCTAGTTGCTGAATGAGGAAGGCCTACATACAATGTGTTGCAGTAATCCAGCCTTGAAGTAACAGTGGCATGAATTACTGTTGCCAGAGCCTCTGATGGAAGGTAAGGAGCCAGCTGTCTCGCTTGATGGAGATGGAAGAAGCCCTGCTTACTAACGGTGGCAATCTGGGCCTCCATAGACAGTTGAGAATCTAGCACCACACCCAGACTCTTCACTGTAGTAGATGGAACCAAAGGTGCACCGCCAAAAGTGAGCAGAGGACAGGCGAGCTCTGCTGGTTGACCAGGCCATAGAATTTTGGTCTTCATTGGATTCACCTTTAATCTGCTTGAACGCAGCCATCCTTTCATGGCCTGTAGGGATCGAGAGAACCTATCAGCTACCGAAGTTATTCCAGGTTCTAGGCGCAGAAGAAGCTGGGTGTCATCAGCATATTGAAATCATTCCAACCCAAAGTTCTGAACCAGCCAGGCGAGTGGTCAGATGTAAATATTAAATAGGACAGGAGAAAGAATAGCCCCCTGAGGCACCCCACACTGTAGGGGGGACCTCCCAGAGACTTGACCCATCCACTCAACTCGCTGGCTATGATTCCGGAGAAATGACTCAAACCGCTTGAGAGCCAGACTTCGGATTCCAGCTGCGACTAAACGTTAAAGGAACAGGTCATGGTGTCGAACGCTGCCGTGAGATTGAGAAGCACCACCAGCGCCGAAGCACCCCAGTCAAGTTGACGGCGAATTTCATCCGTAATGCCAAACAGAACCATCTCAATCCTATGTCCAGGGCGGAAACCTTTTGTATAGTCCAAGAACTGCTGCAATTGGCCTGCTACCGCCCGTTCAATCACCTTGCCCAGAAATGGGAGGTTTGAGACTGGGCGATAGTTAGAAGGGGACGTGGGGCCCAGCTTCGGCTTTTTCAGAAGAGGACGGACTATTGCTTTATTCAAGCTGTTCCAAGGAGTTGTTGATTATGCTCCTTAACGGATCTAGCAATCCTTCTAGGCACTCTTTAACTAGCCAGGAGGAACATGGATCCAAGGAACCGGTGGTCGATCTTGCAATAGCCAGGATCTTATCGACCTCTTCTGCATCCAATGGTATGAATCGATCAAGAGTGGCACTATTTGTTTATCGTGGGGCTTCGAGCTCGCTCATCATGTCAGCTGGGGGAGGCAGCTCTAGCCAGAGCAAGGCAATCTTGTCAGCAAAAAAATCTTTATCTCAGCCGCAATAGCCGAATTAGTCGGATTTTCCACCATTGGGGCCTGGTTGGTCAAATTGCGGACAGTTTTGAAGATTTGTGCTGGAACGAAATCTAGCAGCAGCTATAATAAAGGTGTTATAGGATGTTTTGGCTTCTTTGATGGCCGACTCATAGGTTTTACGGATTGCCTTGAACTATTGCTGCCTTCGCCCATGTAATTTCCATCAGTTTGGTTCACCAGCAGAATTCTCACTGAAGAGCTTAAGCACAATGGGAGGAGACATTACTGGCATAATTTACAAGTGCTTCTCAATCTATTTGATTTCGCAAAAGTCAACCCCACCCCATTCCTCTATTTGTCAGGTACCATATTGGCATCATACTATTGTCATATTTCTGGAAATTCAGTAGAAGCCAGCAGTCAAAAGCCACTACTATGCATGATATTGGTTTATACATCCAGAAGCATGTCAAAGAATAAGTAAAGGCCCTTATTTTTTTTACCAGGGTGCATCAGGTGGACATTTTATCCCAGGTACAAGGAACAGTTCCTATAAGGACACTGGCCACCTGTTTAATATCACTCCTTCCCTCATTGCCTCTCTGTCCCTATCTACACTGCCATTATAATGCAGATTGAACTGCAGTATATGGTCAGTATAGACTCATATGAACCAGTCCAATCCAGTTCAATCTGTATTATAATAGCAGTGCAGATGGGGCCTCTCTCTGCCATATCTCAATAGAAAAAAATTGAGTCAAAACCATAAAAAGCTTAAACAAAGACAATAATATCATGCTGAAGACAGAATTCTCTAGTATTTTTAAAAAGAAAAAGGAACAAAAGGAACAAAGCAGAATACATTTCCTTCTGCAATACGGCTCAGTCAATGAATGGGGAAGCCAAATTAAAAACTGTAACAATAAATCATGGAGACTGTGAAGCAGTATAGTTTGCTTACATTATTTCATAGATAAAATAGATGTTTTATTTCATGATTGATGAGATTGTATATATGTGATGATGGGATCGTAGGAGGTGTGGGTAGAAGTGTTGTGAGTTTGGACTGGGCCAAGAAAAATGACAAATGTTTGAGTATTAGAGGGCAAAAAGGCCAAACCACTCATATCTGTGCCTGTTGAAACTGATTTAAAGTTTTCTATAGAAGCACACACATATGTCTTCCTGTGACAGAAGAATTTGTCTTGGAGTTTCTTCCTACAGTCATTGCCATCTTCAAAGCATGTGTTCAAATCTGATAGCTATGAAAAAAATGGAGATACAGGTCAGGTTATCTGGATAGGAGTAACAGCAGAAGACAAATATGCAAAAACAAACAAACAAACAAAAAAATCAATTAATATAACACTAACTAGACTGTTTAAAAGAGGAATATCACAAGTTAATCAAACAATCATCTCCTAAATTTCTACAGACCCTGAATCAAACTGGTCTTTAATACAGGACCCAGTTGTATCTACTACATTATACTCTAAAAACATTATTTGCCTCCAAATACCGAGGCTATTTGGGTTTGTATTTTAAAGGGACAATACATACCATGTGTGGTATGAGACTCAGAAATAAAGTAAGATTATGATAAAAAAGCTGGGATGAAAACAAAAGTAAGTAAAAGAGTTTGGACAGAAAATACCCATAAAAAACCATTTGTAATAAACAAGTTCTGGTTGAGAAATTTTATTTTCTGTGTAGAAGTTGCTATTTCCAATATAGGAGCATTATTTTGGTAAATAAAATATTGGTTTTTGCACAGATAACGTTTTCCCACCTTGTTTATCTCTTTCAAATCCTGAACTGCTAAGTGAAAGATTTTCTTAAACATTCATTTGGGAAAACATTTTTGACTGTGGTAACATAATGTACATTTAAATGGTTGACTTGAATTAACTGTATTAGAATTAATGTCTCCTTTTCAGTATCACAACGATTATTGTTAGAATGTTTTAAAAAGATTTATAGTGTAAATGTAATCTATTGGCACATCTTCATTAGCAAGCCTAGCTCTTAATGAAACATGCCACATTATCACAGGATGTCTAAGCCCTACACGACTGGAAGAATTATACTGTTTAGCTGGTACTGTACCACCTGACATCCATTGGGAAGTAGCAGCCTGTAAGGACCATGGCATTGATATCTCAGGCCCATTCTCTGTTTGGATATCAGCCAGCAAGCCAACATCTTAAATCAAGAAACAGCTTCCTGAGATCTATAGAGATACTTGCAGGAACACCTCAGCAGGTGAGAGTCCAAAGGTAAACTTTATCAATCCATGGCTGATAGTTGGGTTAGAAATTTCCTCCTGAGCACACAGAAAACTAGGCAACTTGGAAGGCGCTGAACAGACTATGCTCTGGTACCACGAGATGTCAAGCCAATCTCAAGAAATGCAGCTACAAAGTGGAGTCCATGTGGAGTTTGGTACATCAATGACATCCTATGTATCGTGGATGGACAGATAGACTTACAAGAATTTAAGGATTGGCTAAATAATTGGCACCCTAACATTAATTTTACATTCCAATGTAATAAGGAGGAGGTCAATTTTTGGGATCTTACCATTTTTGTTGATCTTAATCGCATCAAAGTAAAGAATTTCTCTAAACCCACTAATACAAACTCCCTACTACATTACTCTTCCTTTCATCCATACCCTTTAAAGAATAATTTACCCTTTTCCTCTTTACTTAGATTGAAACGTAACTCTTCTTTCATCCATCACTTTAATCAAGATGCCAATGCCTTCCTTAATAATCTGGAAAAAAAGGAGGCTATCCCAACAAAGTTCTAGATACTTCTCTAAATAAAGTAAATCATATGCCCAGAAACCAGTTACTAATATCCCATAAAAAGCTTCTTCTACCAATATTATTTGGCCCCTTACATTATTCCCCAACTCCCAACAAATTAAAAGGATAGTGAAGAATTACTGGCCTCTGGTTAGCTCAATTCCGGGGTTAGAGAAACCACCCCTCATAGCTTTCAAACGATCCCAAAATCTTAGAGATTTACTAGTACATACTAAAGATGATACATTTGACAACCGCCCTCCACTCATCCCCCTCCCTAATGGAACAAAGAAATGTGGAAAATGTAGTATTTGCAAGCACATTTCCACCCTCACCCAAATCCAGAGTCCTTACAACAAGCAGGTATACAAGATCAACACCTGGGCTATGTGCAATTCAAAAAAATATTGTATATTGTTTAATTTGTGGCTGCGGGGGCCTTTATGTAGGTGAGTCAACGAGGGAACTCAAGACAAGAATTTGTGAGCACAGGTCACGTTTTCGAACTGGGTATGACAACTCTGTACTGTATATACATTTCAAGACCTGTAACCACACCTGTGATGACTTCACTGTGTTAGTATTGGAAAAGATCCACCCCCAACCCCATTCTAACACCAAACATCTCCTTTTACAACTATAAAATAAATGGATAGTAAATTTACAATGTGAGACACTTCAAGGGTTAAACGATAAACTCACTATCAGCGAATTACTCATTTAAATGATGCACCTGTGTTACCCTCTATTTAACTGAGGCTCTCCTGAGTTACTGCGCTCTTAGCCCGGTATCAGCAGATATCGTCAACATTTGCGGTGCTTCTGTTGCTACTTGTAATGGTATGTATTCCCCTTACTCTGTTAAACACTCTTAAATATTTTCCAGATCACCCTGGCTGTTTCTATGTGGAAGCGCTCTTTGTTATTGCTGTTATTATTATATGTATAGATTGTGATAAAATTGTTTCACCGATACTCTAGTGCTATTTCGGCCACGAGACGCTCGTGAGATTTCGCCATGCAGGCCACACACCCGGCCCTGAGAAAGCCCTTTGGGGAGAAATGAAATGGCGCAGGATTTAATTGATTCGTTGGCCACGGGACGACCTTCCGGAATTTGTATATGCCTGAATTTATATACCCGAACATTTGGATTATTTTGCATATATTCCTAATTTGGAATGGCGTCCGGGACTGTGTCCTTCTCTGATCACTAAAGAAACTTTTTCCGCCCACACCTGGTGTCTCCGCTCACTTGCATGTGAGCCAGTTTACAGCAATTGTGCGAGCAAGTATGTATAGGGTACTTACGTTGAAATGTATTAACTTTTGGATGTGTATATTTTGTTCTGAATAATATTGATGAACTAGCGACTCTCTGATTGATTATTGATTATATTTACTGTATAGACTTGTTTTTTCGCTCCCCCTTTTTTGGTTCTTTATATGTGTGGTACAGCCCCACCTCTTTTCACAATGTGGAGTCCATGACATGCGAGTATCGAAAAACACAAGGCACAGACCAATTAACTACAATAATATAATAAAAAAAAATGTATTTGTATCCTGCCCCCTCTCACAAAAAGGACTTGGGGTGGCTTACAACATATATATATATATGTGTGTGTGTGTGTGTGTGTGTGTGTGTGTGTATCTATCTCTATCTCTATCTACTGTGTGTGTGTATGTGTGTATATATATATATATATATATATATATATATATATATATATATATAGCTGTACCCGCCACGCGGTGCTGTGGCGTTGTGTGGTGGTATGGAAAATTAAGTAGGAAAGAAGCAAAGAAGGAAGTAGAGAATGAAATGGCATTCCTTTCCTTCTTTCTTTCCTTCCTTCCATCCATCCTTTCTTCCCTCCTTGTTTCCTTCCTTCTTTCACTGTTTTATTTCCTGTTCTTCAGTCTTCCTTGTTTTCCTCTTTCCTGTGGCCCAGTCTGTATATATGTGTTTTGTGTGTGTCTATGTGTACATGTGTGTATATGTGTGTGCTTGTTTGTGTGTATATGTATATTGTGTATGTGTGTTTGTATATGTACAGTATATGCATGTATATGTGTTGATGTGTGTATATACAGATGTGTGTATGTATGTGTGCATGTATATATGTGTGTCTGTGTGCATGTCTTTATGTATATGTGTGTGTATGTATATACAGTATGTGCGTGTATGTGTATATATGTATATATGTGTATGTAGATATGTGTGTGCCTGTGGCAAAGAACAATAGCAACATCCCTTTGTGCCTTTTATTCTTGCTCTCCCCCGTCTTCCTCATCCTTCAGCTTTTTCCTTCTCTCTTTCCTCCTTCCTTCCGTCTTTTCTTTCCCTCCTTTCCCCCTATTCTTTCCTTTCCTCTATCACTCCTCCTTCCCTTTCTTTCCCTCCCTCAGTTCCCTCCCTCCCTTCTATATCTATGGCTGGATGACTCTATCAGGAGGGCTTTTATCATGTTTTCTTGCCCTGGTGAAGGAGGGAGTTGGACTGGGTGGCCTTCAGGCAGCATTTCTCAACCTGGGGGTCGTGAGGGGGTGTCAGAAGGGTTGCCAAAGACCACCAGAAAACACAGTATATTCTGTTTATCATGGTGGTTCTGTGTAGGAAGTGTGGCTGAATTCTATCCTTGGTAGGGTACAGATTGTATATGAACTATAAATCCCACTAAATAGAACTTTCAGATGTCAAGGTCTTTTTTCTCCAAACTGCACTGGTGCTCACATTTGGGCATATTGAGTATTCGTGCCAAGTTTGGACCAGATCCATCCTTGTTTGAGCCCACAGTGCTCTCTGGATGGAGATGAACTACAACTCCCAAACTCAAGGTCAATGCCCAACAAACCTTCCTATTATTTTCTATTGGTCATGGGAGTTCTGTGTGCCAAGTTTGGTTCAATTCCATTGTTGGTGGAGTTCAGAGAAGTTGTAGTCCAAAACACCTGGAGGAAAGGAGGGCCCAAGTTGGCCCAGGCCGGCTGTATAGGGACCACAATGCCAAAGCACTCCTCCATCTGAGTCCTTGGCCATATCAAGCCCTGCTGGCCTCCTGGGCCAATCCTCCCCAGGAGCTGAAACTCTGCACATGCTCAGGGGACCCCTCACCACTGCAACTCAAAAGGGGGAAAGGAGCGGGGGAGTCTTCCTCCTCCTCCTCACCTTGCCTGGAAGGCCTCCTCCTTGGGAATGTGGGAGGGGAGAAAAGGAAAAGAAAGGAGGAAGGAGGGAAAGAAGTAAAGGAAGGAGAAAGAAGGGAAGTCGTCCAGCTCACCTGCAGTCAGTGAGGAGCCTGAACTCGGCTCACCCCTTCCTTCCTTCCTTCCTTCCTTCCTTCCTTCCTTCCTTCCTTCCTTCCTTCCTTCCTTCCTGGCACACTGTTTTATTAGGGGTGGGGCTTGCAGCAGGCCGTTCTGCCTCCGCCCTCGTTGGTCAGGCGAGAGACAGGCATGGCCTTTTGGAAAGGAGTGGGAAGAATAAGAGAAAGGGCGCTGCTGCAGCAGCAGTTTCTCCTCTTCTTCCTTCTCTTCTGGATGGCCAGCTGGAGCGGAGAAGGAGGGGGAGGAGAAAGGACAGGACTACCCCTTCTCTTCTTCCTCCTCCAACTGGCCACCGAGGAGGAGGAGGAGGAAGAAGAGGAGGAAGAGAGTGTGGTTACAGGTTTTTTTTGTTTTTTCGCAGAGATCAGGGAGGGGGAGGCTCTGAGTGCGGCGTGCGTTACAGTCTGTGGAATGGGGCCACTCTGCGAACATTCTAAACGTTCTAAAGAGGCAGGGATGGGAGTTCCGTTGGCTGTTTTTTGGGGGTTGTGTTTAAGGGTGTTGCCAGGTATGTAGGTCGGGGTTTTTTTGGCCAAAAACATACCTCGTGGTATGTTTGTATGTGTTGCCAATTTCAGTGCTTCTGCGGCTTATAGTTTTGTTGTCTATTTGCTGAGTTGCACTACCGTTCGAAATTTATATATATAGATATATATATAGGAAGAGTCGTCATGGAACGACCGTCCCAAACAGAGAAACCTTACAACGCAGAGACACAAAACTTGCCAACAGAAATAGGCCTCAAGCAAGGTAGGTTTGTAGCAAAGAAACTTCCCCCCCCAAAACCTAAAAGGCCCCCAAAACAACGAGTAAAAAAACTACATTTCCCAGCATCCTCTGGGGCTGCCAACGACTCTCCCAGCCTCTACATTCTGACAACATGATTGGCTGCCAATAAGGGCGGATTTGCATAACTCCTGTACTGGCCAGCCAACATGAACATTCCGACCCATAATAAACTGTCAGAGAAGGATAAGGCAAAGGGCTGAGGTACAAACACAAACACCCAATTCACTTCCCACAGAAAATTTACACCCCTACAAGTCACAGACCACACCCAAAATTGACAGTAAGGCTTCATTAACTTAATTTCCCTGACTAGGCCTCACTTACTGGAATGCTGTTTACGCTCTGAATTGACAGTAAGGCTTCATTAACTTGATTCTCCCGACTACACCTCAGCTCATTGGACATTGTGTATGGCCTGAATTGACAGTAAGGCTTCATTAACTTGATTCTCCCGACTACGCCTCAGCTCATTGGACATTGTGTATGGCCTGAATTGACAGTAAGGCTTCATTAACTTGCTGTTCCTGACTAGGCCTCAGCTCATGGGACATTGTGTATGGCCTGAATTTACAGTAACCTACCTTGGCACACAGGGCCCCTATGACCCACACTACATTCTACTACAGTTTGGAGGAGAGTGGACCATGGATTATGGGACTTGAAGTACCTCCATGGATAATGGGATTTGTACTACTTCAAAACCCATCATTCCCCACAGACCACTGTGGCCCAGAAGACCAAACTTGGCACACAATGCCCCCCATGACCCACACTCCATCCGACTGCAGTTCAGAGGAGGACACACCATGGATAATGGGATTTCAAGTACCTCCACTCACTTCCAAAGTACCCCACCCACACAAGCATCAACCTCTACATCAACACAGCAGATGGAAAGACAAAAAAACATTGCATATCCACAAGCTATGCAGAACGCCAGCAACACCACACACCAACAACTCCCCAGGACTTCAACATCCCACCCACCAGAACAACCCACAACGACACAGCCATGGCCCCAACAACACCATAACTAACAACAATTCCAACCCTTACATACTCAGACTTTCTCGCATCTCCTAAATAGGGCACAGCAACGCGTGCCGGGTACAGCTAGTTCTAAATAAAAGTAGTTTCTAGAGCCACGTGTGTGTGTGTGGTCTAGGGGGGCACGTTCCTGGTCTGAGACGCAACACAAAGTATAAAAAATTGTGCTGGCATAAAATATATTATACATAAGAGGCAAAATACTAGTGCCTATTAGTAACCAATAGGTCTGGGTAGGTTCGGCGGAATGCTCATAAAATCGGAATGAATTCGGATTAAATTCACTTTGGAAGCAGTTTTGAAGCAATGTAAGCAACCCAGAAGTGAATTTGCTATTTCGAAGCCACCACCGCCATTTTTGGAAAGGAATCGGCATTAGATTCCTGCCCTTCCTGAGGTGCTTTCCCCTCTTTGGCTGTTTAACTAAGTTTGGATGTGGATGTCCTTCCCTCCACGTGAGAACTGGGATGACATCTGGGTCCAAACTGGGTGTTTAACCAATGCTGTTTCTTTCCTACTGCCAGTGCTGTTTCTTTCTTACTGTGCATGCGTGTCTGCCATTAACGAAGCCATTCCAAAATTTCCAAAAAATTCTGAAAATTTCGGAAGTCATTTAGATTCAAACCGCTAGTGCCCCCTACATCCCCAATGAGCTTTGAACCATTTTTTTCCTTGATCAAACAGCCTTAGTAACCAATTAAAAATCCAATTTGTATTGGAATCAATTTACCATAAAGCTTCCATCACTTAAATTATAGTCAACTATTGTTGAAGGCAACCATAATAAACTTTATTCACAGTTTTTATTTGCAATGCAGTCTGTGCCCTGCCACATGCACAATGAAGGACATTCTTACAGTGACACCAGAGGCACTTGAAGTGGTCAGTTTCTGGTCAAGGGAAATTTAGTATAAAGCCAAGTTGTATTTTAAACCCTCTGTGGTTTTTAACTATGTATGTGGTTTTTTAACTTTTTAATTTTATACATTATAACTGTATTCTCCATTTGCTTCTGACATGATAAATAAATAAAATATATGAAATTTTGTGTAATACACTATAGTGCATTAAGTGTGTAAGAATAGGTTTGGCTTAGAATTGGTAGAAATGCAGCATTAAATCTGCATTTCTTTTTATTCCTGTTCATCTCGAGATTTTGCATGGTTAGATTTTTTTCAGGGATTATTTTATGGAAACCGTGCTCTTGATAAGGATGCTTGGTATCTTGTTCTACGTTTTAAAAGTTAGCACTTTTCTCAAATGGGCCCTTAGGGTAAAGTCAGGACAGAGGCATGTGATTCAGTACGTCAATGGTTAAAAAAAATGTCATAGTAACTGAGGAGGTCTGACAGTGGCACATGAGAAAAAAGTGGGTATTTGCTTGGCTCTTTTGAATATCAAGATTAACACAATTAGACAGTATTGTATGCTTGCTCCAAAGAAGCTTAAGGATTTGAATGACAGAGTGCTTTTTTTCCTGGCATTTTGTAAGGCCACTGTTAGGAAGATTTATAAACTCATTGATTGTTTGGATTTTACTTCAGGTTTGTAGCTCTGAGTTTGGTCTTCTTGATGTGTTTTTAAATGCTATTTTTGGCATACATAAATCTCACCCCAGAATTTGGCTTACTAGGGGAATTAGAGAGGATTTAAAGGTTTGTCAGGATTTTCTTGTCTCCTTTAATGGGATTTTACTTTGGAGGGACAAATTACACCTTCACAATGCATTAAAGGTGGCTTCGAGTGCAGCAGGATCCATAGTGTTAACATTAGTGTGCCCAAGTGTGGCCAGAGGTGGACGTTCAGGAAGGTTTGTCAATTAACCTAACTTCTTTTTTGGAGTTCTTTCCAAATTTAGTGGCTGTTCAAATTTGGATAGAAAAGTTAGTTAACTCCTCCATTCATTCCTACTATATCATGGTTGTAGGCTATTCAGGTTATTCCCTTCTTCTCCCCACAGGATATGGGTTTGGATACAGCTTTTGTTTTTGCAGTATCTTCATTATAATATATTGTTTATGTCTCTTGATGTAGCTGGAATTGATAGCGGGATAGGTGATGCTCTTTCCTGGCAACAGATAAAGCCCTTGGGACAATCAGCCCTGGAAGTGATTCGTGTCTGGTCCTGCCTCCCTGTTATCCTATGGAATCATGGAAGAACGAGTGAGTTTACTTGAGCCATTGGCATCTTGCTGTTAGCACTAGGTTTAGTTAGTTACAGAAAAAGCAGCAGTGATTTTATGTGGACTTAGTTCACAATTTGATTGCCTTCACAGTTTGGGTGTTTTGCAACCAAAGGTTGAGGAGGTAGTTTAGAGGAGACACCTGACCTTAGTTAAACCCACATCAGGTTTCTCTCTCACACACACCTTTCAGGTTTAATCATATAGGTCAAATAAAGTGGCACGTATTTAACCCAATTTTCTGTATCTGGTCTCATTATTCAATGAAAGCAAACAAATCATCAATGTTATATATGACACCTATTGTCACAGCAGTATCCTTATTAATGACAATTGCACATCTTTCTTGCTTCTGGGCTTCTTGTTGCTTAGTCATTGTTGTTAGACCTGATAGAACTTTGATCTAACCTGCAGGGCTCTTCTTAGAACTCATTGTGTGTCACAAAAAGCTAATTCTATGATTCATTTCCTTGGAATTGATGAGGGAAAATGATCCATGGACATTCTTGTTCCTAACCATAAAATCAATAGCAGCAATAAACCACACATTATCTACCAGGCATGGTTTAGAATCCTAAAATCGCGATTCTAAAATCAAATTGGGGGATTTTTTTATTAGTATATTAAAGACTTACAAAAATTTTTGCAAAAAGTTCTAAAATGTAACGTAAGTATTAACGAAATTCTAAATTGGTTCTAAAGTCTGAAAAGCAGGGAAACAGTTAAAAATCAAGGGGGGAACATTCCCTTCACCTCTGCAGTGCAATTAAGTGGAGCTGTACATGTATAATATAAATATAAGAGGTAGTAGCTACTTGCTCTCAGGACAATTGTGAAAGTGAAGTACGATTCTCCCCCCCCCCTTATTATTTCCCCTTTCCCTCCTTTCTTCCTTCTCTACCCTCTTCTTTCATTCCTTCCTTTGCTCTTTGGTTCCCCATCCCTTCTTTTCTCTTTCCTTCCTTCCCTCCCCCTTCTCTACTTCTTCCTTTGTCTCCTTCCTTCCTTTGTTCACGTTTTATTTCCCTAATAGCAATTAAACAGAAAGATATATGTATAATATATAGACTTTCTGCTGTGCTTTCTGCAACCGAACTTGCCTATCTCAGATTGGCCTCTTTAGTCATCAGCGCGCTTGTAAAAAGCGTGGGATGAGTCCTTCCTGAATCTTCGTTCGTGAAGTAATGCCGAGAGAGAGATATGTATTAATGCAGTGGTTCCTCATGTTGTGGTGACGCCCATCCATATTTTCGTTGCTACTTCATAATTTTGTTACTCTTATGAATTCTAATGCAAATATCTAATATGCAGGATGTATTTTCATTGTTACAAATTGACAAAAGTTAAAGCATAGGGATTAATCACAAAAACAATATGTTTGGGGGAGGATGGACAACGGATGATGGGATTTGCAGTACCTTCGACGAATTCAGCTCTGACTTCCACAGCTGAGACCCCATGAATGACAGACCTGGACCAAACTTGGCACACAGAACCCCCATGACCCACAGAAAATACTGGAGGGCTTTGGGAGGAATTGACAGTGATTTAGGGGAGATAACTCTGAACCCAAACAATCCTGGATCAGGACCAAACTTGGCATGAATACTCAATATGCCCAAATGTGAACGCAGATGGAGTTTGGGGAAAATAGACCTTGACATTTGGGAGTTGTAGTTGCTGGGATTTATAGTTCACCTTCAATCAAAGAGCATTCTGAACTCCACCAATGACAGAATTGGGCCAAACTGGGATCCGGGGAAGGGCGGGGGGAAAGAGGAGGGGCCCCTCTTTCCCCCCGCGCTCGCCGGCGCCCTCGCTCACCCCCCTCGCCTCTCTCTAGCCCCGATGCATGGATCAAGGCTAGAGAGAGGCAGAGAGGGGCGCGGGGGCCTTTCTCCTCCTCTCTCGCCAGCCTGCCATTGGCGAGAGAGGAGGAGGCCCTCGCTCACCCCCCTCGCCTCTCTCTAGCCCCGATGCATGGATCGAGGCTAGAGAGAGGCAGAGAGGGGCGCGGTGGGCCTTTCTCCTCCTCTCTCGCCGGCCTGTCATTGGCGAGAGAGGAGGAGGAGGCCCTCGCTCACCCCCCTCGCCTCTCTCTAGCCTCGATACATGGATCGGGGCTGGAGAGAGGCAGAGAGGCGCGCGGGGAGCCTTTCTCCTCCTCTCTCGCCGGCCTGTCACTGGCGAGAGAGGAGGAGGAGGCCCTCGCTCACCCCCCTCGCCTATCTCTAGCCCCGATGCATGGATCGAGGCTAGAGAGAGGCAGAGAGGGGCGCGGGGGCCTTTCTCCTCCTCTCTCGCCAGCCTGCCATTGGCGAGAGAGGAGGAGGCCCTCGCTCACCCCCTCACCTATCTCTAGCCCTGATCCTGAGGGAGCGAGGGCCCAAGTTTGCCCAGGCTGAGAGGAAAAGGAAGAGGCCTGAGGCTGTGAGGAATGGTGGGAGTTGAAGTCCAAAACACGTACCTGGAGGGCTGAAGCTGGCCCCTGCGATGGGGCATGGCAGAGCAACGGGGAAGAGAAGGAGGGGGGAAGCCTGGAGGACTACACTTTCCAGAATGCATTGCCTACCTAGCAGCAGCGTCACTTCCAGTTCCCCATAGAAATGCGGGAAAAAGAAGAAGCTGAATGAAGGCGGGAAGGAAATGAGGGGGAGAAGACAGGGAGAAGTGAGTAGTACAATAATTAATTAATTAATACTTAAGAATTTCTAACGATCATAATGCAAATTGTTGGCCTCAAGGACCGTAAAAGAAAGTCTACTTCCTGGTTCGCGGCAGCGATACGTAAAACCTCAAAAGTCCCATTACATACAAATCTCTTACGAATCCTTTTAATTTCCATTTCATTTTTCTCATGCCTATTATCTACTCAGTACTGAACTTGTTTATTTGAATGTAATTTCTACTATATTCATATTGCAAGTAAATGTTAAAAGAGTGAAAACTTTAAGATATTGCAATGCTACTAGCATATTACTACTACAATACTACTAGCAATAGCTAATACCATTCATTTTTCAACAACAACAACCATATATTAAAACTTCTCTGTATGCATGAAGGTGAACAGACATTGGAATGATTGTGTTGGGAATAGGAAAGGGCAGATGGGTTTCAAAGACCCTGGCAATATCATGCATCCCTTTGCAGCCATTTATACAGAATCATTGCAGCATCTACACTAGTTTTGACTGATAAGAGCCCCTTTGGAATGCATGATTGGTATAAATAACAAGCTGGGCACAGATGCCTTGGGCTAAAATTCAAATTATGTATCATAAATTGTTAATGTTGGTTTTCATAGTGCTGGGTTGGCTGCCTCATGCTTTTTTTGCTTGTTTGGGGTTTGGGAGTACAAGAGGGAGGGAAGATCATTAGAAACATTTGCCAGTTCTCAGTAATAAAAAAACCTGATTTAATTTGTATCCAGGAGTCACAACAAAAGTATCACATGAAGCAACATTGCAGACACATGCAGATTTTAAACCATTTTAGGACATATGGACAGGGATTCATAGACAAACATTTTGAAGTGGATATATATTTTAAATAAATCGATAGATTATTCACAGTAACCCAGGTTTCTTTTTAGAAACAAACCTTCCTCAACAAATTAACACTACATACTACAGTCCATGCAAAATAAATTATCCTGTATTACATACATACATTGAAATTAATTGCTGAATGAATTGGTATACATATTTAGAAAAAAATTCAGTTCAGTTATCTGTTGAGCAAAAGTGCCAAGAAAAAATAATATTAATATATATTGAAGCCTTTCGAATGTGGAATTTATTCAGCTCAAAATTCTACACATTGTTGTTTTTGGTGAGTTGGGGGGGGCTGTTAAGCAGCAATGTATTTTACCCAGTGTCCCAGTGCTTAAAGTCCAAATGTAATAGACTCACAGAACAGAGTAAAAATGAACAGAAAAAATCTTTATTCTTTACTCAGCAGGGATGAAGCATAAACTTGCAATGTTGCATACAAAAATCAAGCAGTTATAGCCCCTTGGGTATGGCTCAAGCTTGCTGGTTGACCTACATTACCAGCTGTACCTGATAATTACCACTATAAGGTTTTTCTTCAACACACACACTTGGTCCTGCAATGGCTTATCACAACAGGGTCCACATGCTAAACAACATCTATTTAAAAATTTCTACATTGAAATTAATCTCTGCACAGGAATATTGAATGCTGTACTAAAATGGTTTTTTACCCTCCCAGAATTTTGTGCAGAAAGCCATACGATCTGCTCAAACTTTATTAAATCATTTGGACTAGTCTTCTTTCCCCTTCATCACTTCTGATTGTTCTGTCTATGCGATAGGGGAGGTCAACAGCTGCTGTTGCAATTGTCCTTAGGTTCAATGAATCTGGATAAATTTTGAATAATGAGGTGAATTAAGATGATTTGTTCCAACTGCAAATGACATTGTATTGGTCCACTTCAGATTCAGAGAGGAGGAACATAATTTTAGATCTTCTTGGAAGCTGCCGCACACCAGCGTAGAGACCTGAGCCCTTAGAATCCAAACACACAACTACAGCTGAAGAAGATAGTCTTTTATTGAAGCAAATAGCAAGCAATATAAGCAATAGAAAACATATCAAAAGAAATATAGAGTTCAATCAATAATCCAAGGAAATGTTCCAAAGGCCCATAGGCTGTATGAATGCTGTATGAAGTCCCTTATAAATTCAAGCAGGCAAGTTCCAGTAATTGGTAAAGTCCAAAAGATTTCCAAGAAAGATCAAAGACCATACTTGAGTACTTGAGCTAAAAATACAGGAGACCTGAAACACATGAGGCTAAATGCAGGAGCTGGAATACATGAAGCTTAATGCAGACGTTGACTTGGATCTGAGATTCAAACTGTAAGGCATAGCTATATCAGAAACTAGATTTCTCTCACTCCCCTCTCTTACTTTGGCAAACCGCTGGAAGGATGGACATTGAGTTGCCAATTAGCACATTCCTTCTTTCTATCCAAATTTGCTCAGCCAGGTGCCTTATCTGTGCACTGATGATTCCCAAGAGAACTGGCCTCCCTAACAACTTTTCCCAAATGCTGTCTCTGCAAAACATTTGCAAAAGTTTCATCTTCCTCATGAACTGTGGCTGTCACAATCCCTTGCACAGTAGATCCCAGAATCCCTGCTGACGACACAGGCCCAACAGAGCAAGAGTAAAAAGATAGGTCAAAGCAGTTAGAAACCAGGGGCAAAATCCACAGGGCAGGACTAAAGGGTGATGGCAACAACAGCTGCCAGGCAATGATGGCAGTGGAATCGGGGGCACAGTGAATGTTGCTATGAGGAGAAAAAAGTTGACACAAGAACCTTCTAAACAGGCACTAAAATTGGGTTTGAAAGCAGCTTTAGGTTAGGATGTCTACAAAATGTAACACATATCCAACTAGAAACAGCATTTTACTAAAAAAAAACCCAAAAATTGAAATAACCATCCCAAAACAAACAAAAACTCATTGGAAATTCGAATCACATTCTAAAATCTGCTGAAGCAAATCAGTGTGTATATATAATGCACTGCAAGAATTCAGAAGCAAAATTCAGGGCACTTCTGTGGATAGGGCTATCGCTGAAGCATTGAAAGAAAGAAACCGAATACACAGCTTGGCCAGATAGAGTTCACATGGGAAAGCTCGCTTTCCCTTGCTTAATTTGCCCTAGATTCCTCTAATGCTGATTCTCATCAGAAAGGCTGCTTCTTTACAGTGCATCTTGTTACAAGAGGTAGGATCAAAAATTGTTCCTTAGATTGGATTGATCCACACTGAGAGGATCTTTATGGCCACAATCCCAGCTTGGAATTGATTCATAGGGTGCATGTGTTTGCACTCTGCAGTGAACATTTTCTCTTTAATCCATAAATAAAATTGCTATGTTGAAGCAGCCACAGTATATCAGTCCCAGAAGAAGGCGAATGCTGGCTATGAGTAACCTTTTGAAAAATTCCTGGTTTCTGAGGAGGTTCTCAAACCTAAACACATTTAGGAGTGCTCTTGCTATGGGACAGATTATTTTTAAAGCCACTTCTCTTAGAACAACTAGGTATTTTGAAATGGCCCTGCTCACAGTTGCAGGAATAATGTGCATTTTTCTGCTATTATGAAGTGTCAGGCCAATGCCGTGCACTAACAGGATTCTGGAGCTTTATATTAATTGATTTTTTTAATACAAAAGGCTCACACCTCTGCTCAGTTACTTCTGGCTCCAATGAACAATGAAGACCAAAACATAAAAAAGATTCACCATGTTTCATACAAGCCAAATTGAGGTATGTAAGAGTCTCTTGTTCCTACATGGATATCTTCAAACATTGTCAGCTGAAGTTGTGTACTATAACCTAGTAGCAGCTTCCTTCAATCCACCTTTTGGTTGTTAGCTGGTTCACAATGAATTTGTGGTTAATCAAATATTTGAGGTAGATGGAAATTTTGCCAGCAAATCTGAGATTCTTTTTCTTTTGTATTCAGGGCATGCAAGTGATGATTAATAGCTAAATAGAAACAGATGCATGTGGCAAAAATAAGGAAACGGACACAGATGGTGTGTCACATGTGTAACTTCTTAATTTATCCCTCTTTGTGCAGTACAATGATCTTTGCCTATAAGCTGCATTCATTGCTTTCCCATTTCCCAAGGGAAGCTATCCCTGTTCTTCCCCATGTGTTGTATATTGTTAGCAGAGGACACGGGACTGCTTCTGTTTTTTGCATTCCACTTTCCCCTTTTCCTTTCAAAGACTATGAAAGAAAAAAATCTTCATTTTATTCGCAAGCCATATGCCTTCTTAGAATTGTGCTGCTCTCCATTCCTTACTTACTGGCATGGATTTGAGGGGTTTTAAAGATAATATTAGCAAGAATTCACTTTTAACTTGACATTCAGAGTTCATACCTGTCTCATGAAATTTGTATAAAGTTAGGCTACTCCACATTATTTGGGATTTTTTATGTTTCCCATGAGGCATATTAAAATGGAACTGGCATGCCAGCTTCACTATAGTGAATCACAATGCAATTCTCTATGAAGTTTCAGAAACACAGATGTAGATGTATATCTGTAAATACGTCCACAAATGATTGTTTCCACTATTGTTAATGTTTATCTCTTGTAAGTCAAAACAATGTATCAGCATATAACATACAATGATCTTAATGTTGTTTTTTCTTTCTTTTTTATAATGAAAAGTCAAAAACAAATCTGTGTGCATGCTTTCAAGATGCCTGATTAATGACAACCCCATACATTTCATTGGGGTTGGAGATCAGGAATACTTAGATGTGATTTTGTCAGTTCTTGCCTCCAAAATATATCCTACTTCACAGAGCATTTATTGCCAATTCCCCATCTAACTCCTTACCAAAACTGACCCAGATTAACTTCCAAAATCAGATGGGATCTTGGGTCTTTTGGATATTTAGGCATAAAGAAAACATTTAGAGAGCATTTTCATTTTCATCTCTGTGCCTTTTAATCTTTACTGGCTGTTAGGAATTGTGGGAGTTGAAATCCAAAACACCTGGAGGGCAGAAGTTTTCCCATGCCTGGTGTAGGCTCATATATTCCAGTTTAAGTGCATTGGACTGGAGTCTACACTGACCATAAAATATAGTTCAATTGACATTATAATAACTGTGTAGACAGGGCTAAGATAAAACTCATGAAAAAATATGGTTGCTAACATTTTGTATCAATCCTACAGAACTTTAAAAATTAACCTCAAGACTTTATTGCAAGATGCTGCTATTCCATGACAGTTGTGTGATGACTGATAGTGACTACAAATGAGCTTGAGCACTCTCTCTATCGTGCATCTATACATTCACATAACTCTGCTAGTTTACCAAACTGTGATCCCACATTCCTACTTCCACATAACTTATAACCCTGTAATTCTGCTCTCCCACTACTCTATATTTTTTAAAATACATTTTAAAGTAATTTCTCAATTATAAGCATGGTTAATAAAAAATAAAGTACACATGAAAATAAGAATAAAAATGCCATACGAGTAATAGAAAGGGTAAAAGGGAAGAGTGAAAGAAACCTTGATAATGTTTTTCTTCCTCCGCTCTCTCAGAATATGAGACCATAGAACAGGCCTGTCCAACAGGCGGCCCCGGGGCCGCACACGGCCCCCAGCCCCTTGGACGCGGCCCCTGCCCTCCTGGAAGAAATAATATTGTTTTTGAAAAAAATATTTGCAAAAAAAAAATTTGGGGGGGGGAAATTTGGGGGGGCGCTCGCGGGGGGCGGAGCCACTCGCAGGGGGCGGGGCTGCTCGTGGGCATGCACGGCAGGGCAGGAGCGGCTCAGCGCCCTCCGCCATGTCCCCAGCTGTTTCAGCGGCCACCCAGGAGCTTACCTTCCTTCTCCAGTGCGGCCGCTGCAACTTCCTTCTGAATTAGGGCTGCTAGGGAGGAGGAGGCGCCCCAGCCGCTCAGAAGAACCAAGGAGGAGGCGTCTCTTTCTCCCTCTCTGTGTACGTCTCTCTCTGCCTTTGCCCAGCTGAGCCGGCTCCACGTGCTGCCAGGAGGAGGGAGGCGGCACCTCAGCAGGAGGGCAGAGGCACACACAGAGAGAGGGAGGAAGAGAGGCAGCGAAGAGCCGAAGAGGAAAAGGAAACCGCTCCAAAGAAAATACTTCCCTCAGTTTTCTTCCTCCCTCCCAACAGAGAGGAAGAGCAGCGTGGTTTCCCTTTTCTGCCGAGGAAGGTGCGCGGGGGGCGAGAGAGGCGCACACCTTTCCCTCCCCCGCCCCACACACAGCTTTTCTGCTTCCTCCCATGCATGGACGAGGGACGAGAGCAAGGCCACAGAAAAGCCTGCCGCTGGGACTCTCTTTCTCTCTCTGCTGCAAAGGCAGAGAGAGAGAGAGAGAGAGAGAGAGAGAGAGAGAGAGAGAGAGAGAGAGAGAGAGTCCTCCTCCGTGGCTCTTCCGAGCGGCGGCTGGGAAGCCTCCCTTCCAACCTTCCATCCCAGGTTGGAAGGGACAGAGACAGAAACAAAACCTGCACTGGAATCCTAGCCAGAGCAGCTCTGGCTCGTCCTACAATGCAGAAGCTCCAGCTCTATTTGATTGCTTCTCCTGAATGTTCTGGGAGGAGTCCAATCCGCGGATTCCCCTCCAGAGATTATAGTCCACCCTGCAGTCCTCATACTGGGTTCAGTTCAACTTTATTAGATGGGATGAAGTTATGGCAAGTCCAGAGATAAATGCTGATAAGCATATTGATAATGGTACTTAATAAATACAATAATGATTTTATATTTATATCCTTCCTCCCTGATGTGTGTCTGAGATGTATGTATATAAGATTGTGTTATGTCCAAGAAGCATTCTCTCCTGATGTTTCGCCCACATCAATGGCAAGCAGCCTCAGAGGTTGTGAGGTGTATTGGAAACTAGGCAAGTGGGGTTTGCATATCTGTGGAATGTCCAGAGTGGGAAAAGGAACTTGTCTGCTTGAGGTGAGTGAGAATGTTGCAATTGGTCACCTCAATGGGCGTTGAATGGCCTTTCAGTTACAAAGCCTAGCTGCTTCCTGCCTTGGAGAACCTTTTGTTGGGGGGCGGGGGTGGAGGTTAGCTGCTCCTGGTAGTTTTTTGTCAAGATTTACCCTGTGTTTTTAGTGTTGCTCTTTATTTACATCTGTGTTCATATTTGGTCATATTAAGGCCAGGCTTGGAAAAATAATATTATTAATAATAATAATGGGTTGCTGTGAGTTTTCCGTATGGCTGCCTGGCCCTGTTCAAGAAGCATTCTCTCCTGATGTTTCACCCACATCTATGGCTAAAAAGGCATTCTCAGAGGTTTGTTGGGGTTTGGCCAGTGGGGTTTATATCCCCACTGTGGGTGGGAGAAAGAAAGAAATAAGGAATTCTTGTCTGCTTGATTTGGGCTTGAAGGTTGCCCTTGGAGACCTTGATCAGCACTGGATGGCCTTGCAGTTTCAAAACCTAGCTGAACATTTTACAGAAATACCCATGCTGCCCTAGAAACACCAGGAGAGAATAATGCTTCTGGGACATGGCCAGGCAGCCCAGGAAACTCGCAGCCACCCATTATTGTTATTATTATTATTAAACTCACATAAGATATTATAATAATTATAATAGGGTGGGGGGCGGAGCCGGGGGAGGGGCGGGGGCAGGGAGGGGGTGGAGCCAGGGGAGGGGCGGAGCCGGGGGCTTGGCCCCCCAGGTGATCAGTGACTGGAATTCCGGCCCTTGGGCCAGTAGAAGTTGGACAGCCCTGCCATAGAACATACTGTTCTTGTATCTATCCCTTCCTTTCGTTTTCATTAAATGGGATTTTATTTCAGCCATTGCTAAACTGACTGCCCATATTAATACTTTTACAAACACTTCACTATTGTATGGATATTTTATGTTTCAGTCACTACACCTCAAAAGGACCCTCAGGCAAATGTTCTCTCTTTTCCAATTTAATGAGTCTCTGACTCATATAGATTCAAAAAGACAAATAATTAAAAAGTCATCATTGTGTTTGAGTCTGTTTGTGTTAAGTGCATAAGGAGAAAGTGGGCCATGGAGTACATAGCCAATGAATACTTGATTAAAGTAGCATACCAAACTATTATATAAAGCTCTTACTTTCCATTTTCTCATTCCCTCCTTCCATCAGGAAAGAGAACAAAACAAACACTCACTGATTGGTTTTCTAGTTCATTTCTCCGTTTCCTCTCCCCCAGCTCCAAAGCCATCCTTTATAAATGATGGGCAATGATGCATGGAGATTTCTTCATTAACTTGCTATTCATCCCTCTGTAATTTGTCCTGTTATATTATACATTTATATATTTAATTTATACCCACTCTCCTCCTCACAGGATACCACTGGAATAATATTCAGCATAAATAGGATATAATGGAAATCACAGATTAAAAATATTGGTCAAAGCAGCACAAGTGAATAGCAGAAATACTTGTCCATTTGAATTGATACTTGAATGACACAACTGAATAGGTATCTGAATCTCTGATGGAAAGGCATGTCAGAACTGGTGTATCATCACCAAGCAGGCACTTTGCTTTCTGATAACGCTGCAGGCTATACTAGTTTGGGGAATCATATTCAAACATTTCCCAGTTGATCTTAAATCCTAAATGGCTTGGTGATTGAGCAGATAGTCTTCAGAATACCTGGATCGACAGTTGTTTGTGGTTGGGTAAACCATTATTAACCATGAATGAATGGATGGAGATTTCAGTTGCACAATTTCTATCAGGCCCATCCTAGCCCAGCTATATTCAGAAGTAAATGCACAGAAGCAACAGGGATTAATCTCAGTTAAATTAGCATATTACTGAAATCTGAAAGAGTATACAATTGTAGCAAATAACGTTGACACATAAGATTTTACAAAAGTGTAGCTAAAGTTAATTATACAGATTACAGGTTACACCTACACCTCTTTAACTGCCATGGCGCAAGTGTTATGGAATCCTGGAATTTGGTGAGGCATCATCATACTTTGGCAGAAAAGGCTGAAGACCTTGTAAAAATACAATTCCCAGAGTTCTGCAATATTGAGCCATGACAGTTCAAATGGTGTTAAACTGCATTATACACTGTAGAAGCATCCCTAATCTTTTCCAGCAGTACCACCTAAAACATAATGACATATAATTAGTTTGAACTGGTTGGGTCTATGGACTGTAATAAATAATTATTGTTGTAAATCTCAGAGAAAAGAAATGCACTCTCGGTCACTTCATATATATATGAAATACACTTCACTATCCAACATGTTGGAGAGTGGAGCAACTTTGTCTCCTCCCCCCAGAGAAGAGATTGGTTGATTGCGCAGAATGTACTGGAAGGGAGGAGGGGCTGGCATAGTGTGCTGCCAGCCCCTTTTCTCTCATTCTGCTCTGGAGCATCGGCGAGGAAGGCAGTTCGTACGACGAGGCCCCAGCTTGAGTGAAGGTCGGTTTGGGGCCTGCTGGGGTGTGAGGAGTGAGACCAGAGGTGGTTTTAACCCCCTGGTGTGGCTTCCTCGCCTCCTCGAGGGAGCAGGACCAGCTTCACAGGGTGCTAGGCTTGGCCCCTTAATTCGGCCCCTGGGGGATATTGCCAGGCCCAAGGGAGGGTTTTCAGTTGCTATACAGCCCTGCTTACTTAGATTGGGTGGCAGTAACTGGTTGTGCCTGCTTGGCCTGGTTGGAGGAAGGGCCCTGGGGACCTATTAGCATAGTACTTATTAGAATAAGTATAAACAATTATATATATATATATATATATATATATAATAATAATAATAAAAACTAAAAATTAAATTACCTCGGGCAGCAGAGGCTGGGGGGGTTTCTTGGCTGCGGCCCCCCTTGTCCCAGTTGCCCCGGCCCCCAGTCTGCTGCTGCCCACGCCCCCCCCTCCCGTGTTGCATGCATACCTTTGGTGGGGAGGGGGCTGTGAGTTTGGGTGCTGCAGGCCCGTTGGCGCTTGCCTCAAGCGCGTAGCTAGAGGGCCCAGACCACCTGGGCCTTGTCTCCGCTGGGCGGGCCTGTGAGCGGCCGGTTTGGGCATAAAGGAGCCCACTAGGCCACTACGGGGAGTGGCGTCCGCCTGGGCGCGCTTCGAGCAAGCCCGGTCATCTGGGCCTTGCTCACTGCCTCACTTGCCTTGCAGAGGCCGACTGGGGCCTAGCAGGAGCCCGCCAGGCCTCTCCTGCGATTTGCGCCAGGTGATGCAAGGTTTTTTCGGCGCGCATGCGCGCCCTGGTAGACACCGCCGGCCGCGCATGCGCATTAGCTGCGAACTGGCTGGGCAAGATGGTGGCGCCTTATGGGGGCCACCATGTTTGCCGTACAGCTGACAGGGAGGGCTGTACGGCAGACTGCCTGTGGCGGCCGCCATCTTGGCCGCATGGCGGCTGCCTCTGGGAGCCGCCATCTTGGCCACATGGTGGCTGGCCCTGGGGGCCGCCATCTTGGAACGGCGGCCATTTTGGATCGCCGGAAAAAAAAATAAAAAAGAAAGAAAAATAAATAAATAAATAGGAAAATAAAATAAAATAAATAATTAAATACATCAAAATGCAATAAAATAAATAAATAAAATACAGAAAGAAGAAGAAGAACCATAATGGAGATATGGTAAACTATTAATAATAATAGTAATAATAATAATTATATAAAAAAGAGAGAAATATATGAATAGGGATGAGACGAACAGAAAAGGGGGAAAGGAACCTAAAATTATTTGGTATGAAATTATAAATAGTAGGAATGAATATATAAATGAAAATAAAATGAAATGAACAGACATAGGTTTGTATATACTAATAAATCGAAATGGAATAGGATAAGAGGATAATTATTTTATTGATATATACATGTATATATAAAATCACTAATTGGAATGCCGATATTGTATGTATTATAATACAATAAAGAGATAGCGAGGATAGGAGGAAACCAAGGGGAGGGAGCTCCTGACTTGATGTTCACCTTGCCACGGACCTACATGACTGCTATTCAAATAAACCAGGATGAGAATTTTTATTTGAATATGAGTCAATTTAGTTTTATGACACGACGAGGCGTATGGACCGTAGCATATTGAGGTTTGTGAAGATTGTTATCTTTGCGTGGATTGCCACCCATGTTGACGTGTTGTCTCGATGCTTTGCTTTGCAGATGGCACCTAAGAAGAACTGCGGTGGCGTTAAGGGCAAGGGCCCAGCGAAGAAGGGGACGAAGCGGGCGCTGTCCCCTCAGGCCTCACCTGAGAAGGCGAGGGGTGTCTCCAGGGAGGAAATGGATGCGGTCCTCAAGAGGGTCCTGGAGATCGAGGCGGATATGGGCTTAGCCACAGCGGGGGTGGCACCAAGGCCGGCACAGGTAGCTAGCATGGACTTGAGATATGCTAACATCTTGTTTCGTCTTTCTGTCATAGATGCCGAGCGAGCGGCCAGAAAGCGGGCGGAGGAGCAGCAGAGTGGTCAGCCCTCTGGAGGTTCCAACGAAGCGGTCCAGGACCAGACAACAACTGAGCTGGCGATGACCCCGGGAGCAGTGCCGGTGGAGTTACCCACGCTACGGGAGCAGTCAACAATGACGGCACCCACAGTGGTAGACCAGCCGGCGCCAGTCCAGGTTCTGCCCCAGTCCGTGCCATCGGAGAGGCCATCGACGTCTCAAGGTACGAACACCACACTATCGTGGCCCTGGGATCAGGGCCAGGTAGCGCTTCCCACACAACAGAACACACAGGGCAGCGTAGCCCAGATAGTTCCAACACAAGCTAGCCAAGACCAAGGGGGTGCCATTCATCAGCAGTCCACGCCAGCCACGGTCACTCTCGAGATGGCCAGGACTAGCGATGCGAACAAGTTGTGGGGAACTGAAAAATGGCCTGCGCATATGACCCCGAGCAAGACGGTGGTTGACTTAGGGTCCCACCTTACGCAAAAAGTTATCGACAAGATATTGCGTAACGAGTATGTAGATATCTTCTCCCTCTATTTTAGGGAGTTAGATAAGAAAGAAAAAGAGGAGCTGGACGAAGAAAGGAAGGACGAATTAAAGAAAAGGAAGGTGGACCAGATTTGGGATAATTGGCATGCGTGCTTCGCTGTTTACGCAGCCATTATTTCAAAGGCGCACCCGGATAGGGGCCCAGCTCTGTTCCAATACCAGAGCTTGATACGCCACGCACACTTAGAGGGCTCAGGTTGATTACGATAAGCGTTTTCGCTTAAAGGCGGCATCTAACCCAGACATGAGGTGGGATTTGATCAACAATCAATTGTGGTCGGAAGTTATGGGCACATCAAAAGGCGGGGTTAGGAAGAAGGCTGACAGTGGGCAGACTATCGTCAGCAGGAATCCCCAGTCCTTTCGGAAAGGGGGTCCCCAGCAACAAGCACAGCGGCGAGGAAATATTTGCTGGGACTTTGCGGCCTGCGGGGTTTGCAACCGCAACCCCTGCCGCTTTCAGCACTCGTGTGGCATCTGCTTGGGAGCCCACGCCACGCGTAATTGTCCCCGGGGGGGATTCAATAAAGGAGGGGCTAGGGATAACCAATACAAGAAACCCCCGGGGCAATCATCCCTTCCCAAAGGGCCCCAGTCCAATTAGGCTGGACAAGTTAAGGGAATTGTTGGCGTTATATCCCAATAGGGAAGCCGCGAGTTATGTTTGGGAGGGTTTTTCACGAGGTTTCCAGATCCCAACTGTGGGTCCGCGTACGCCTCAGTTAACAAGGAATTTGAAGTCAGTTATTGGTTTAGAGCACCTAGTTCAGCAAAAGATAGATAAGGAAGTTAAAGAGGGCCGGGTTATTGGACCGTTTGCTACACCTCCGGTTCCTCAATTGAGAGTTTCGCCATTAGGAATCGTACCCAAGAAGGCGCAAGGAGAATACCGCCTCATTCACCACCTGTCCTACCCCAAGGGCGAGTCGGTGAATGACGCTATCCCTGCAGAGTTGTCGTCAGTAAAATATACTTCGTTTGACGCTGCGGTGCGGATGGTTCGCCGGATGGGCTTGGGAGCCGACTTAGCAAAGTGCGACATTAAGTCAGCATTCCGTCTGCTCCCAGTTCACCCGGCGGATTTTGACCTCCTTGGTTTTCGATTCCGATGACTTTTTTACATGGACCGGGCATTGCCCATGGGCTGCTCGGTTTCATGCTCCGCATTTGAACGTTTTAGTACCTTTTTAGAATGGGCGTTGAAGGCACAATCGGGCCTTCGGGGGTGGTCCATTATTTGGATGATTATCTTTTTATAGGAAGAGTGGAGACTGGGGAGTGCAGATTTCTTATGCGCTCATTCCAGGAGCTGACCAGTCAGTTGGGGGTGCCGTTAGCGGATGAGAAGACAGAGGGCCCCAGCACGGCTCTGACTTTTCTCGGGATTGAGCTTGATACCATCAATCAGTTTTCAATCAGTTTTCAAGGAATTTGAGGGGTTTAGGAAGGATTACAGCATGCCGCAAGCTATCCCTATTCCATACGAGCATATAGCACAGTTTTGCGTGTTTTGCAGAAGAAGGGGTCTAGCCCTGCATTCAATCAGGGCGCGTCTGTCTGCACTGGCCTACTGGCTTAAGGCACAAGGCCTTCCAGATTCCACCAACGACTTCCGGCTCCATAAGATTTTGGCCGGATGGTCAAGGAGTAAGGGGCAGCCCCAAGATGATAGAGAACCCATTACCCCTGCCATGTTAAAAGGCTTAAAGATGATGTGGCCCAAGGTTTGCGTGGACGCATATGAACAGATCCTGTTCCATGCGGCAGCGTTGACAGCCTTTTTCGCGGCATTGAGAATTAGCGAGCTAGTCCCAGCTTCCAAAACGGATAAGACAATGCGGGCCCTCATGCATTCTGACCTGACCATCACTCAGACGGGTATTAGGTTGAGGGTTCGTTCATCCAAAACGGACCAGGGGGCCAAGGGTTCAGTGATAAATTTGTCAAAATGTAGTGACCCCGATTTATGCCCAGTTGCAGCATTGGTGCAGTTTAACGGAGTTAGGGGACAAGGGCCAGGTTACTTGTTTAGTCACCGGGATGGCACACCGCTATCCAAATACCAGTTCTGGGCAGTTACCAGCAAAGCGCTGAGTTTGATGGGTTTAGGGCAATTCAGGTTTGCAACCCATTCTTTCCGCATTGGAGCAGCTTCGGTGGCCAATGTGATGGGATATGACACGGAGAAGATAAAAACCCTGGGCAGATGGAAATCAAATGCCTTCAGGAAATACGTGCGTACTCCGTTGTCATAATGTTGATCGGTCGTTTCAGATCCTGTGTTGCTGGGCCATAGATGGAGGATCCTCGTCTGCGGACACAGTTTCATACACTGGGCGTCCCGGCAGGCCATGAGGTCTCACTATGGTCAGCATTTGGGCCTCGCATCCGTCGCTACAGTTGAGTGGCATGGAATCCGAGGTATGCGTTGGGACGGTTTGATCCCGTTTTTGTTGCAGTCTAGGCGAGGGCACCTCAGACGTTTTAGTTTTACACCTGGGAGGTAACGATCTGGGCCTGTTGAAGGGTAGGGCCCTGTACTTGCAAGCTTGGAATGATATTTGCAAAATATGGCATGCATGGCCTCAGGTGCACATCGCCTGGTCTGCGATCATCCCTCGCTTCCGGTGGTCAGGTGGCGGGGATGATAAACAAATGGAATCGGCTAGGAAGCGGGTGAACCGGGCCATGCGCACGGTGCTTGCAAGAGGGAGGGGCTCCTACATATTCCATGGCCAGATTGTACTTGACAGCCCTCACCTGTACAGATCAGATGGGATCCATCTGACTGATAGGGGCAATTCACTGTTTTTGGGGATGGGAGCTAAATAGGACATTTGCTCCCAATCCGTGGCGTAAATAGTTGAGTTATTCAAAGGTTTGTATACACTTAAGGCACCCCTTAAGGGTGTGGGACATTATGCAAACACTCACCTAGACTGTTAATTTTAGAGGTGAGGTGATGATGAATGTTCCAGGAGCTGGGAGAGTCTAGTCTCAAAAGTTGAGAGAGATTTCTCCTGATGTTTCCCTTACGGGTTGCTCGTGTTGAAATATACAGGGGACCCCGGTAGTATGCCTGAATAGCTGAGGGGTAGACTTTAGGAGATGCTACCTCAGCTTGCACACACCAAGTTAAAACTGACACCAACAAGTTAGTTGAGTTACAAGTTAAATAGGTAACTATTTTAATAAAAGTTGCCCAAATTTTGAATCCATATATTTTGTGTCCGTCTCTTTATTTCGGGGGGTTGGCAGACAAATGATTATATGAAAATGATTCATATATATATATATATATATATATATATATATATATATATGGAAATGATTTAATTATTCATTAATGTGTCATTGTAATAATCACTTTCTGGATTTTTCATTCCATTCTGGTTTGTGTTTCTTTCCATTTAAATTTATGTAACTTTAGGTAACATTTTAAAAAAGCTCTCTACCATATACCTTTGGATACAAAAATTGATTTCTTCCTGCGCTTTGTGTTAGTCACTATAATAGGAATGATGAAGGAACAAATTAATGTAAAACTGAAATGATGTTATTTCAGTTTGTCATGGAAGAAAAATTACTAGATCTTTCCACATTTGAAGCGTGCAATCCCATTACCTTGCCACATGAGTGGAAACAACATTTCTGCTGACCTAGCTGTTATTTCCCACCCCTGTTTCTTGTTTATTCAATTATATCTGTCTTTTATGACAAGGTTGTTTGGGGCCATACAATAAATGGCTTAAAATCATGTGAATATTTTAGAATAGAATCACCATAAATCATTTTGTATAACTTTTTGAAACCTCAGATAGCCAACTCATTGAATATTGTATGGAGAATAGTTCCATGATTAACTTCATCCTTGGCAAGCTGATGTTAGAAAATATATTCAGCACACACATACACACATTATTGCAGATAAAAATGTAAAAGAGATGAATAAAGAAGGAATAAAAATACAGAATTATGAAAGGAACATTCAGCACTGATGTATTCACTTTGATAAAAGTATTGACAGTACAGGAGGATTTTCCATATCCGATTATTCAATTCAAAATGTTACAATGGAATGTGATGCCATAGGTTGCCTCTTTCCTTTTCCTTCTATATATGAGATGCCAACTCTGTAGTCACCTGAACATGTGTAAGAGGACAGCTATAGGCACATGCATGCCAGTGCTGGGTTCCAGAATCTCTAAGCAACCAGAGACTGAAGGAGGTTCTGAAATCATGTTCAACAGAATGCATTAACAGAGCTCCTTGGGCAGAAATTTAGATAAAGTCAACAGTACAAGCATTGTACTAGTCATACCTACGGATATAGTTTGCCTTTTCGTGGTCACTGTGAATGCATACATAAGATATTTGCGCTTGCGCAGATATAATTCGGAACCCTCTAGAAGAAAACTCAAAGCCTCACTGAAGCCCCGCCCATCACTCCCCCCACCGCCTATATAGCCAGTGGGAGGGGCTTCAGCCCTCACTTCTCTCTTTCCGCACTCGAGTGAAGCAGATAGAGAGAACCCTCTCGCTTTTTGGTGATTTCTTCTGAAATTAACATCATATTGCTATTGGACTGACCATTCGTGAACTGACCGGACTGACCCGACATTCCTCTAATCTCCAATCCTGACACGGACTGCACAACCGCTAGTGAGTTTTTCTCTGATCCTGACCTCGGACTGCCTTTAGACCATTCTTCTGCCCAACCGATTTGCAATGTCTCTGACTACCGGCTTCAAAAAGTGCACCAGCTGCCCTAACCTTATGCCGGACAATGATCGCCATGACTTATGTCTGGCATGCCTGGGGGAAGGTCATTTGACCCAAACTTGCCCCATCTGCCAACGTTTCTCCTCTCAAACGAGGAAGAACCGGTCCCTGGGACTTAAAGCGGCGCTTTATGAGAAACGCCAATCTCCGGGGGGGGGGGGGGGGCTTTCAATTTTCGGAGCTGACGGCCATCGAGGAGGCGCCTGCTACATCCAAGAAAATGGCGGCTCCTCTAAAGAAAAAGGCAAAAAAAGGCAAGGTAGTGGCTCCCAAAGATGGCGCCCAGCCTTCTTCTTCAACTGCGAGCACTTCTCTTTTGGCGAGAACGGAGGCCTTACCCAGCTCTTCCTTGGCTCCGTTGATGGCGCAGGCCACAATCATGGCCCCACCAATGCCCCCCCGCGCATGTGCAGGAGTGCGCGGCTCGAGCAGGGACGCCTCTGGAGGATGAGAGGCCGTCCCAAGCGCTTCCCCAGCTCTCCCCGCCGGTGCCGCAGCAAAGAGAAGCTCCTCCGCCCGATGCCGGTGCCCCAGGCTTGGAGATGGCTCCGCCCCCGCAGGGCTCTGCCTCTGCCTCGGCCCCGCCCCCTCCTCCCCCCAGGGAGGAGCCAGGGAACGGCGCGCAAGAGCCCCATCCCAGCATGACAGCCAGGGATCGCACCGGTACCGCCGCCAGCGTTCTGCATTGGGGCGATCCGGCTCTTCATCCTCCCCCTCACCTGAGCCGAGGAGGAGGGAAAGGAAGTGCTCCCGCTGGTCGCCGATCCCACGAGTCGTCAGCCCACCCTGGATCGCCTCCCCGACGCCGGCATGGGCCAATCAGCTGTTCCTGCAGGGGATGCCTCAAGCGCCTATTCAAGCAGCAGCAGCAGCTTCCCTGTTGCCTGCGATGCTTCCTCCGTTACCGGCTGCCTCTGCTCCTGCAATGCCAGGCACCAGTCAGGGCTTCTGGCAAATGAATGCGATGGGGCAGCTCATCTACTTCGCCCCCTCGGCACCGCCCATGGGCTCTCAGTGGCCTTCCGTGGGAGGCTGTTATGCCCCTCAGATGCCTGCTCAAATGGCTCCCGTATCAGAGGCACTGCCTGCCCCTCCAGCACCATTGCCTGCCTCAACTGCTCCCCCTGCTGTTCCATCCACGCCAGTGATGCCTACCAGAGCAGCAAATCCTGTCAATCCCACTTCATATGTCCCAGCCTTACAGGGACATGAGGCAGAACTGCTCTCATCTGACAGTGACGGGGAGGGCGATCAGGCCCTCTGAGAAGCAGACCAGGAGCCCCAACTCCCCTCTGACTTCGCAAAGTTCATGGCCACCATGGGACGCATGATGAGGTCACTGGAACTCCCAGTGCCCACGGCTGTAGACTCGGTCCAAGACCCCAGTTGGACCCCTGAGGAACAGGGAGCATCTGCATCCACCTCTGTCCCGTTGTCACCTTTCCTCATTAAACTGATGGACATCCCAGGGGTCCCTCCGTATTCTGTACAAGCCATCTCCAGAAAAGCTGAGGCCTTGTACAAGGTTGATCTTTCCACCGCTGACTGGGTGTTACGCCCACAAAAACCAAACACAGTGGTGGTGGACGTGGCAAAATCCAAAAGATCAAAGGGCTCCGCCATTGCTCCCTTAGACAAGGAGGGACGGCGGATTGACACGATGGGCAAAAAGGCCCATCTCTCCGCCAGCATCTTTGCGCGAATAGCGCATTATGCCTTGTATATGGAGAGGTACCAAACCTACCTCTGGGACAAGGTGGTCCCTTTTCTGGATCTGCTGCCTCAAGTGGAACAAAGGTTTGCACGGCCCTTCTCAACTGAAGCAGCTCAACTGGCCAAGTTCCAGAAGGACCTGGCCAAGTATATGGCGGACTCGGCGGGCAGATTATTTGCGAATGCAACTGCGATGCGCCGCTATGCCTCGCTGCGCTCGTCTACGCTGTCGGACGAAGGGAAGTCGTTAGTGGAAGACTTACCTATGCATCATGATGGGGTGTTCAACCCAGGAACTGATGTTGACCTGAAAGCAGAACTGCTTCAGTAAGAAAGTCCCCTAGACTCTTTGTGAAGTATAGGAAGGATGCCAGTGGCCTTCCTGTGTCCTCCCAGAGACTTTCGTCCTGGATTGTGTTGACTATTCGCCAGGCTTATCACATGGCTGGAAAGGAGCCACCACAACAACTTAAGGGCCACTTGACAAGAGTGGTCTCCACGTCGGCGGCTTTCATGAGGGGCGTTTCGCTTGATGCTGTGTGCCGTGCGGCCACGTGGTCATCCCATCACACCTTTGTCTCCCATTACAAACTGGATATACTCTCCAGGAGACAAGCGGGATTTGGACGAGCAGTCCTCTTCTCTGCGGTGGCATGATTACCCACCTACCAAGGTCAGTTAGCTCGCTATTCTATCTTATGTATGCATTCACAGTGACCACGAAAAGGCAAACATGGGTTGCTTACCACGTAACCATGGTTCCTTGAGTGGTCACCTGTGAATGCATACAGCCCACCCGTCCTCCCCTCTGGTCATGCCCTCACATTGCTTATTGATCTCTCACGACTAGAGAGAAGTGAGGGCTGAAGCCCCTCCCACTGGCTATATAGGCAGTGGGGGAGTGATGGGCGGGGCTTCAGCGAGGCTTTGAGTTTTCTTCTAGAGGGTTCCGAATTATATCTGCGCAAGCGCAAATATCTTATGTATGCATTCACAGGTGACCACTCAAGGAACCATGGTTACATGGTAAGCAACCCATGTTTTGAAGTCCTGTGTAGATCTGAAGGTCTAACTGACATCTAGCTGTCAGGAACATATGGCTCCTTAGGGAATGTTGAGAGATGTGGATTACATTTTATCCACACTCATACTCCCAGGGTTAAGTTTTAAACCATATTGCACAAGTTATGTTTAATATAAGCATAGGTTTCATCTCAGGTCTGCTCAAAGATCTGACTATGTTCCTCTACTATACCATACACTGAAATACTCATTATCAGGAATGGACATGGAATTTCAGTTAGAATGTGTTTTGATGGGAAGTTTCACAACTTTGCAAATTTGGGATGGAAAAAAGTTGAAATGTATAAAAATTCAAATATTGGCCAGTCTTTAAAGATTTACAATCAAACCTAAGAATAAAACTTACTGGACTTAATGAGACTATACTTTAGATATGCATAGAGTACTACTGTGAACTTCTTAAGAGTGGTAAGAAACTAAATTGAAGCAGGTTACAACATTGTATCATAAATGGACAATTTCTGGTCCTCCAGATGTTCTCAGTTGCAGTACAGCTCCCAACATAATTTTGTGTTATGATGGAAACTACAATCCAACACATGGAGAGCTGGAATTTCCCGCTTCTGTGCAAATGTTTCATTAGTGCTTAAGCTTAATATACCTACAGTTCAATTTCCTAAACGTTCACACAGTAGAAGGAGAAGGTAAATTCAGCTGGTGTACTAGCCACTGAAATCCCTCGTGTTCTATTGAATACTTTTTCTACTGCCCTTGCAGAAAGAATACCAATGGAATTGTCACAAGGAACACTGCAGCTTGCTGAACATTGTGGTGGATACAAGTCATTACATTACAAATGTAACGAAAATATTTCCTGAAAGTGAATACAACCAAGAAATGACCTGTCAATTTTCAGCTGTTTTGCCAAAATGTATGGATAGAAGCGAAAGGCAAATCTGTCCCAGGGAAATCTCTATGCTTTATTTAATTTGAGATAAGCATGAAAAGATACCTTTGAATTATGCATAGTGATTTGTTGAGATTATTCAGACTCCAGAGAATTATTTCACTTCAAAGGCATTATAGCAATATGACAGTGAATGTCTTAAACACTCAATAAGCAAACACATTAGAGGTTGCAAGCTCCAGACACATGCTCTTTTCTGTCTCTGAAGTTGTTTTCAGAAGCTTAATAACATTGTAAGTGTCCTTTTCATGTTCCACGTTCTGTCTAGGGTCTCTTGTATCATTTTAGCTTTTAGCAAGGCATTTGAGTTCAGAAATGAAATTGTACAATATAGTTCCACTGAGCACAATAAAACACACACTCAGTGATTTCCTTCAAATCTTCAAATAGTAAATAAGTTCAAGTTCTGTGTAGACATTTCATTGCCTGTGTTCATGTCGATGAGTGCATGGACATTCATAACCAAAGTGTACAAGAATAGCAAGACATTAATAAATCCAATTGAGGAGGTTCACTTGTAGATATAAGCAGCACGTCATTTTTGAAACAAATGTTGAAAGAGGGATTTACAGATTTTGTTTTTGAAGGCTTTATTTTTAGGACAGATCCAGACTTTAAGGGCTCATGCCCATTCTAAAATTAATGGGTTTCATTTCTATAGCACTTTTTACCAATCCTCTTCAATTAGTCTAAAGTCAATGCAACTAGGAAACAGCAATCATTTTAGCTATACTGCCTGTATAAGTGATACATACATACCGTAATTGGCAGTATTTGCTCAGGAATCTTGATCACAAATGCAAAAAGGTTTTTGAATCAGTGTGTGTGTACACACACATATTTGTGTGTGCGTACGTGAACACACACATTGTAATCTCAGCTTTTCATTCCCAGATACAAGTGTAGTTGTGTTGTACTTGCAGCCTTCTCTGGTTGATTATAATTATCATTCTGTAATTTTATTGTATTTTATGTGATTTTTAATCATATGTTTTCACATCACTCTGAGAGGTAGTGTAAAAATGTTTCAAATACAACAATGGCAGCAGCAGCGGCAGAAACAACAACAACATTATGGAATCTTATTCTTTCACTATAAAAATATCATTTGACTCTCCTCTGTATATCTGGTACCATAGATGTTTAGAAACCATATGGTAGATATTGGATCATATGATAATAATTCTATTAGGAGGTTCCAGATGGGGGCACCAGCATGATACTAAGAGAGATCACATAAGTAAATAAACAGGACTGCTCCCGCTGCTTTTACATGGGATTAAATAAGGAGTGAGAATTGTTTGGGTTTCCAGATGTTCAGCTGCAACATTTACCAACCCTAGCCAGCATAGCAAATAATGAAATGCACTGGGAATTGCAGCGGAACATATGGAAGGACACCCAATTCCCATCCCTGGCCTAAATTTAATTGCTAATCCCAATTTGAACAGACCTGCTGAAATAATTGCTGGATAGTAATTCAATACTTTTGCAAATATCATTGATTGAAACTTTGGCTCTGTTTGGGCAAATGATTAGATTTAGACATTTCAAAAATAAAACAACAACAAAAACAAAAACACAATGTTTTGGGACAGTGTAACAGGATAATAACAACCACAGTGCTCAAACAATGTGGCTGCTGGTCCGAAGCAATTGTCATGGCTTTTGACTTTGATGACCCACCCTGAAATAATGAGGAGAGACACATGAAATTGGATGTAATAAGGACCACCTTATTTGTTCTATTAACTATTTAAGATTGAAAACTGCAACAATGGGCTAAAAAAGAGGGAACACCTGGTTGAGGTGATCGCTGGGGCTACTGTCTACTTTGACAAACCTCCCTAGTCTCTCCTTGGGTGAAAACACCTGACCTTGAAGGCATTTTGGTATTGCTTACCCCAGGCGGTTGAATTTTGGAACACATTGCTAAGGAACTCTCCCTTGCAACTCTCTCCATTGTGCTGTGACTCGAGCCAAAGGAATCTGCTGCAACCTCTCCTAAATTGTGTGCTTTCCTTTTTATATGTTTTTTTATTTTGACCACATTCTGATGTCACTTGGCCTCACGAGTCAACTGTGATACATTGGAGGACATGTTTCCTTCTCCCCCACTCATATTTTATTTTCTTTGTGGATTTTGAGTAATTTACTGGTATATGTCTCATATGCCTCTTTGAATTCTGAATGTATGATCTGGCCTCTTATTATTAGTGCAGTATGACTTTATCTGTTTGTGACAGGTAGGAATTCCCCCTTTAACCATTTTTTTATGCATCACATACTGAATTCATGGGATTTTTATGATTGGCTATGGTGGTGTCTATACACAAGCAGTCAATCAAAACTTTATTACGGTCACAGACCAGCACAAAGCGGGCACAAGCGCCCTAAGAGGAGAAGGACAACTCCCCAGTAAACAGTTATTTAAAATCAGACTAGAATTCATACTGAATTCATGGGATTTTTATGATTGGCTATGGGGGTGTCTATACACAAGCAGTCATTTGGCAAGCAACGGAGGAGAAATGTAAGACTTTAGTGTTTGCCTTGGCATCCAGTTTTGGTGTAATTCATGGCTCCGACACACCCTCTATAGGTCAGGTGAATTGTGGGGATTGGGAGAGAAAAAATCCTCTAGGCAAATCTGGAGGGATTTCACTCTCACTTGGAGGTTATGTGGTTTGGATAGGCCAGTTTGTAAGTGACTTGACAGGGAGCAACCCAAACATTTGGACTGCCCTCAGGGCTCAAATGCTTCCTGCCAGGGAAGATTGTGGGGGTTGCCTCAAGGTAGACATCTGTCCTCAGCTGAAGTTGCACCAGGTTGCTTTTCTACTGTTGTTCCAAAATAAATTAAATAAGACTTAGGATAAATTACCTGGCACTTATTCAATCCCAATCTTTAGGTGCATTTGCACTGTCGTAAAATTCAGTTTAACACCACTTATCTGCCATGGTTCAATGCTATGGAATACTGGGGATTGTAGTTTGGTGATGTATCAACACTGCTTGGAAGAAAAGGCTTAAGAACTTGATACCCATGATCCCATAACTTTAAAACATGGAAATTAAAGTGATGTCAAACTGCATTAATTCTAGTGTTTGTGCATCCATAGTGTCTGGTCTTGTTATTTTGTGGTCAGCCATTAAATAGAATTAACTTATCCAAAGTGAGCTTCACTGCTCTCTATACAAAAAAAAATCAAAGAGAATGCAGTTACTCTTACTTAGGATTCATTATTGCCACTGCTTACTTCTTTTAATTCTCATCTCAATTAATGGCCCTGGTTTATTGGGTCCAGAAGTGGCAGAAGCTGAGAAGCAAAAGCTAACTACTAAACTTTTATAATTCTCCCATTCTCTTCTGGCAATACTTTTGACAAATGGAAATAAAATCGACCTCCTGCTGTAGAATGGCTGAAAGGAACCCTCAAGGACTACTTTTATGGCTTAGTTATGACAGTTTCGGTAAAATTCTATTTCCTTTCATTGACTTAATACAGTTTACAACAGCAAGTAAACATTACACAAATAGGTGAAATGGCTTAGAGGTTAGGAAGGTTTTTTCCTGCAATGAAAGCATTCATAAAGCTTGCGTCTTGAAGTTATTGTTCTGATGAGAGTCAAGACAAGGAGATACCATGCTACCTTACATCACGCTATCTGTCTCATCCCCATATTATTTGGCTAGTTTTGACTCTCTAAGATTTTAAAGAAGGGTTTACCCAGAAAGTCTGAAAGTTGGGAGCAAATTCATAGGATGTCTCAGAGCTGGATATCAATTATGTCCCAGAATTGGGTCCTTGTGATGTCAAGACAGACTAAATTAGTATGATGGCAGTCTGGTTAAAAGGGCAAAACATGTACATAAAACTTGGTTCCTGGCTATCCAAGTAACATGGAGAACTAGGGTCAGTATGGCATTTTTTCAATTAAAGAGAAGTAGAAAGATGTACTCCTTGGCACCATTCCTGTTTGTATTCAAATGCAATGTGACCTTACCTAGATTACATATGTTCAGAGGGCGGGTTTTCTAGGCCAAATACTGCTGGTTCTTGTGGAAGGTCCTTGCCAGCCTCCAGGAAGCCCCCCACCCCCTTATTGGGCCATGGCAAGTACACAATGGAGTCCTGAGATAAACAAAGAGAAGGCTTTATTCCAAGGAATGGCTTCAAACGTGTCACCCAAGAAATACATATATGATCTTTAGGAAATGTTTGAAAATCAATGTGCAAAAGCTTTCAATCCCTTAGTTTGCAAATGGATAAAATGTATTAAGTTATTTCAGAGAATAAAAAAGTTTGATTTTATATCATAGTAGTTTTATACAATATTCACAGTTTCTTCTGCTTTTCTGCCTCTGATGTTGGGGCTAGGATTAGAACAAAGCACCAGACTTCAATCCCCGTCGTATTTTCCTTCTCACGTTAGCATCACTGGGCATCATCTCCTATCAAAGGAAAAACATACATCCCAACAGACTACAGCAAAGTGAGATAAAGTGTGAAGAAACTTGATTTCCACAACCTTGATGAAAGATAACTGCCCCCTTTCTACTTCCCTTGTCTTTCCCCCTTGCATTGCATCTTTTTAGACTGTATCAGAACTTTTTCTTGGGTTTCATCCCTGACTGCACAAGTATCCAGCCCTCAATGAGTAGTTAGCCTAAATAGATTAGAATGAGTGATTCCTTCCTTTACATTCCCTATGCATTCCTACCTCAATAAAGGGCTTAGAAGGGGGTTTTATTACTCATCCTGCATGCCACTATTTCCTCCCCCTTTGAATACTTAGTAATGTGAAATCTTCAGGAAAGACATAATTTCCTCTTTAAATGTATTTTATTGAACTGCTGAAGCCATGTGAAACCAATTCTCCATTTTGGCCTCTCTCTCTGCCTTTGTTCTCCTTGAGTGAGGATGCATCTTGCCAGTCTCCAGGCAAGATGTAATAGGCATGGTTATTTTGTTATTTTTTCCTTTTCCTTTTCTTTTAGATGATAGCCCAGTGAAGCTAGTTAGCTCCAAGAACCTTTTCTATCCAGAGTTGATTTCTTTTGACTTCAATAAACATATTATTTTTAGAATCTATGAAGTTGTGGATCTGCAATCCTGTTTCATCCTGCTGAATGGAAACTAATCCTTGTTCTGTAGTCTCAAATTTGTCCAAAGCCAGACACAGTCCGTTTTTAACACTGTCATTGTTTTATTGTCCGTTTGCTCCCAATATCTAACCAAATGCTTTATTGATTGATTCCTAACATTTTAAAGCAATGTAGATAAGCTTCCCCAAGTACTTTCTGGCTGACAAACAAAGTAGACATGCTGTAAATAAACAAATGCATAGTTTAAAAAAGTTGTAAAAAACTAATCATGAGTCACATTTAACTTAATTCTGAGATTAACTAACATAGAATTTCTAAACTGAAGTAGTATTGTATCTTTGCAGTAACAAACATAATTTCCACCATCATTTTGCTGTAACCATTCTGATAGAACAGGAATTGAACCATAGAAGCTAGACTGAGCAGTTGTTTTAAAGTGTAAGAAATACAGGAACACTGTACCACTACATGAAATGAGACATTACACTGGAGACATTTACCCTCCAACAAACATGGCCAGTGTTAAATTGAACTGACTCTGGCTCCTGTCCTTTACAAATTAATCTCCAGGCAACAGTACAGCAATGACATTTGCTGCTATGCCTCATCTGTTCTCCGCTGTGCAAAAGTAGCATTGGACCTAAGTTAGCAATGATTCAATGCCTACTCCAAAAATAGTTGTACTCCTCTCTCTTCCCCCTCCCATAGGAAAGCTGACCCCACAATTCAAACTAGGTTGACTTAAAGAGTATAACACAGCTGCACTAACTAGCTTTCTTAGGGAATATACTATAGGGCAATAGCCCAACATATACTTTTGACATATAGAAGGACTGTGCACTAGCTATACAAATTATTTCATGGGACAGAGATAAAATCCTTTCAAAAACAATTTTAAGGAGACAAAGCATTCTGGAGAAATTTTTGTGTGTCATTTTATTTATTAGATGACTTCAATGAGTGTGTAAATATCTGTTTTCTATTGTGTAGTTTGAAGTTGCCAGCTGTCTATACATCTTTCCACAGTTAAACTTCAGGGAAAGGTCTTATATCATTTTCCTACAGGGTAATGTCATATCATATTGAATGTGTGTACCTGAGTCTGAAAACTAGGGATAGACTGGGGATTCTGTTAATGTACTGTCCACCCTGATGCCTAACAGAATCCCTGGCCAAGCTCACAGAATTGATCTTGGAGGTGTTGGAGTCACCCAGACTTTTCTTGGTGACTTCAACATACCACTGGAGGCCAATTTGACATGTGCAGCTTGGGAGTTTGTGCTATCCATGACAAAGACGGCCTTATCCCAATGGGTTTCTGGACCAATGCATTCAACATGTCATACCCTTGACGAAATTTTCAGCTCAGAACATATGGATCTGCCAATATCACAGCTGCAACCCACATTTGCTGGGGTGGAAGACCTATTAAAATGGTCCTCCCTTGAAGGTAATGAAGCCTCTGAGATTCCAGGAGGTCTTGGGGGGTACTATGGCTGGCATCACCAACAATTCTTTTTAATCCCTGGTCAATAAATGAAATCAGAATCTAACCAAGGCTATTGACACAATTGCTCCCAAATGGTCTCCCTGACCAGTGACAAAACAGGCTCCCAGATATACAGAAACCCTCAGGGAAATGAAATGAGAAGGACAATGATTAGAGTGCAGATGGAGGAAAACTCGACTTTTATGAGACAAGACACGGTATAGATGGCACCTCTGCTCCTATAAGATGGTGATACATGCAACAAACGTAGCTTTCTTCTGTGCACATATAATGTCTGCAGATTCACATCCAGCTGAGCTGTTCAGCTCCCTCCCCTGATTGGCTGAAAAGTGGTCAAGTTAGGATCTTGTTTTTTCATTGGCTAGGGACTTCTACTGAAGTCAGAGATGAGAGTTTCCGCCATGGTGAGAAGAATGGAGAGCTGGCATTTGTGTTTAAAGTTAGAGCTGTTCAGAGATTCCACCCAGTCTGGGCTAATCATATGGCTTAATGTAATGCAAAGAGTTCATGATGGGATTATAGATGAAGTCTGGACTACACAAAAGAAGTCAGCCTCTGAGACAATGAAGAGGTTTATGCAAATATAGAGAATTCAATGGAAAACATACAAAACAATACCAATTTCATCACAGTGCTTTTTATGTCTGACATTTCTTGACACCTGGATACCCTCAGGAGTCTGATCCTCATTGCTTTCCTAAAAGAGGTCCTTCCTGCTCACTCTGTTTACCTGGGTGAATTCACCTCTCAGCAGGACATAGAAACTGCTACAGTCAAACACCAAGAAATTATTATATTTTAAAGGCTCTTTCTAGGTGCACTGGATCATGGTGCACTGGGTCATATCTGCCCATGTCTCTATTAATGCACCCTAGTACCATATAGGTAAGACTCCCCCCCTTTTCCATCACAATCACAATCACAAATGCAAAAGGGGAAGCTCAGAATGCATAGGATAAAACTCCTTGGGTGAGAGTCTTTGGGGATTAACCACTTGTTCACTTGTTCGGGAACATTTCACTTTCATCTTTCTTTAGGCTCTTGGACTTGGCAGATGATTGATTTAATCCCTCTAGCCTAGGAATATTTGGGCTTCAGGCAACTGCGGGGATGAACCACTTGGAAGGACCAGAACAGAGAGCTTTTGCACCTATGTAACTTGTATTAATTTAATAAAAATATATTGAATAAGAACTATGTGGTTAATATAGTCAATTTTTCAACAATAGGTTTAAATATTATTCTTTTTTCTTTTCTTTTTTTAGAGAGGAGAATTCATGGAGTCAATGCACTCATTTCCTCCTCTTCCAGCTTCATTGCTGTAGCAAGTTTTTCTTTCATAGTCCACAGTGCCTTCAAATGAGGGTAAACATTGTTGCTCAAGTGCCTTGTGAATAAACTGTGTCATTTGGAAATAATTAAGCACCGTGCAATTTGCCCATTTGCAGTAGAAAAACTCAGCAAATGTGTGATGCCATTAGGTTGTCTGACTCATTGTGAATTTCTGATAAGTAGTACTGTTTCAAAATGATCTGCAATGATAAGATCTATATCAGAATAACAAACTATTGATATTTCAGATGTGCCTCTTCTAGTAATAAATAGACATTGAATTGCATAAAAACTTTTCCCCGCTCCATTCAGCCAGATCATTAAAGAAAGAGCATTAACTCTCTTAATTTATGCTCTGGGCACACTTCAAGTTAAATTAATGGTATTGGAACATATGATATTATATTTCCATCATAATATATTATGTGTGCATCTTTTCCATTAAAGGCTGTGCTTATACTCAAAGTTGCTGTGGTTGGAATGATAACAAGCTTTGATTCTCTTCTCTGCAAAATAAGTTCCTCGCAGCCATGGTTTTTGTTTTTGTTTTTTAAAAAACTAAACATAAACAACTGCCATTTGAAACTCTACTGACATTATAAAAGTGACTTATCTCTAATCACATTTACTTCAAAGTAAATTCTCGTCTTTCAGTATAACTTATTTTCATGCAGAATGAAGAAGCAGCTGCACCACCTGAATCTAACTTGGGAGAAACTCCCATTTAAATCGGAGACAGCTAACAAAACAATTGGGTTTTATATCCCATAGAAATCAGGGAAATACTCACTTATATGAAAGTTAAAAACCCATTAAGCAAAATGAGGCTTGTTTTTAAGTATTCATAAGATGAAGCTGTCATCTTGTCTCTTGCTCTGCACATGTTTCAATGCACTCTACAGGGAAAGATTTTCTCTCAGGGCATTTTCACACTACCATTTAATGCTGCAAGGGTGGGGTGTGCACATGACATCAACCTGTGTGCATCCACACAACATACTTAGGCTGATGCAAGTTATCCTGGGATAAGCTACTAAGCTTCTTCATGCAACTGCACCCCCAGGTTAAAAAAAACACAAAGAGTAGGTCAGAACCCTGCGGCAGTGTTGGGGGTAGTGAAGACAAGTATCTCACACTTCAATGCAGGATCCAGGACCCCCACAGCCATCACATGCCCCTGAGCTCAGGCAGCTTGTGGAGTAGGGTGGTTGTTTCTCTGCCCACTATGCCATGTATCATCCCCAAAGTTCTTTTAAAAGGCCAATTGCCCAATATCTTTAATTTCTGGTTGACCACTACCATGTGCCTGAGCAAAGCAAACTGAGAAGAGTGAGTCTCACTCCAGCTCCTCCCAAGCTGCTTTGCTTAGTATGTTTCATACCAGTTTGAGGCCACATTTTGCCATGTAGAACAGCCCTCAGTGTCATACTCCAGAGCAAGATCATCCTTGACTTTAAACATCACACCAATTGGGTAAAATCAGCAAGTAGTTTATTGAAGAATATATGTAGCCAAAACATTAAAAAGTAAGCAACAGTAAAAGTACAAAATCCAATTTAGTCTATCAGGTACAAAGGAAAAAAGGAACAAAGAGTTAACAGAAATCTATGAACCTAGCCACTTGAATCCATAAGCAATCAGGAAGCAAATCCCATAGGCAAAACATGAGATTGGCAAACCTTGGTACATGGAACTCAAAGCAAAGTACACTTAGACTTGGTATTATCCCAACGTTGCCTCATCTGAAACACCTGTCTCCCACAAATTATGTTAAACTATTCCCTGACTTCAAAGCTGCATGGAAAGCATTCTTTTTTTAGTTTTGGTTTGTTATCTTTCTTCTGTTGGATCCGAGCTGATCTCCTTAATTGCTGCCCGAACTGCCTCTGTTTACTAAAACTTCTCTGTCTGTTCAAGGTATCTCATCATTAACTCCTGTACCTGCTAAGTCAAAATCAACTTCATTCTCAGACAGCTGCTCAGGGAACAGTGGGGAATTACTCAAACCATCCCATTTCTGGGAGAGATACACATCAGCAGTCTGGAGGCCTATGGGTGAAAAAAGGTGGCAGCAGTGGAGGTAATTATTATACTTTCCAGGTCAAGAGTCCACCGCTACTCAGCAAAGGCACTTTTTGGCAGTTCCCTCTCTGACAACCTCATCACATGTGAAAAAATAAGCATCCTAGGATTCATCTGCCCAGTTCACTCACAGAGCCCCACACTGCCCATCAGATGATATAGGCAGACTTCTGGCGAGGCTCCAAGGGGGGACTTGGACAGTAACATGGGAGAATGCTGTGCAGCCAACACTCTAGTCTCCCCATGTTCCATTAGTAAAAATGGGGTTACCACAGAATTAAACTACTCAGTGACACTTCCCAATGTGAGATGGGGAAGTGTCAGTTGCTGTCCAGGATTGCCCTGCTGCTGCCCTGATTCATCATGGAGAATGGCGAATCACAATGCAGGACCTCATCTATGTGATGAAGTCCTTAGTATATAAAATGCTTCAGCAGGGGTAGGCATTTACAATGTTCTCTACATTTCACAGAACCAATTTCACCCAGGATTGAATTTCATCCTGGATCTGGGATATATTGGCATCTGGTACAGCACATTTTTTGGCTGAATGCAAGCTTTCCTTTGACTTAAAAAAATGAAACACTATATATTTTTAAAATCTCATTTTCAATCCCTATATATTTAATCTTTTTGTAATGGATAAATTTAAAAACCCTGGTTGTTTCTTCATTCAGTAGCTTCCGACTCTTCATGACCTCATGGACCAGCCCACGCAGAGCTCCCTATTGGCCATCACCACCCCCAGTTGCTTTAGAGTCAAGCCAGTCACTTCAAGGATACCATCCATCCTTCTTGCCCTTGGTCGGCCACTCTTCCCTTTTCCTTCCATTTTCGCCAGCATCATTGTCTTCTCTAAGCTTTCCTGTCTTCTCATTATGTGGCCAAAGTACTTCATCTTTGCCTTTAATACCCTTCCCTCCAATGAGCTGTCAGGCTTTATTTCCTGAAGTATGGACTGGTTGGATCTTCTCACAGTCCAAGGCACTCTCAGAATTTTCCTCCAACACCACAGTTCAAAAGTGTCTATCTTCCTTCACTAAGTCTTCCTTATGATCCAGCTCTCACATCTGTAGGTTACTACGGGGAATATTATTGCTTTAGCTATGCGGATCTTCATTGCCAGTGTGATGTCTCTACTCTTCACTATTTTATCAAGATTGGTAATTGTTCTCCTCTCAAGAAGTAAATGTCTTCTGATTTGCTGGCTGCAGTCTGTGTCTGCAGTAATCTTTGCACCTAGAAATACAAAGTCTGTCACTGCCTTCATGCTTTCTCCCTCTATTTGCCAGTTACCTTGGTTTTCTTTTGCTATTTAACTACAACCCAGCTTTTACACTTTCTTCTTTCATTTTGATTAGAAGGCTCCTCAGCTCCTCCTCGCTTTCGGCCATCAAAGCGGTACCATCTGCATATCTAAGGTTATTAATGTTTCTTCCAGCCTTGCATTTGTCAAATCCCAGCCTTGCATTTGTCAAGGCCTGCACATCGCATGATGCATTCTGCATACAAGTTGAATAGGTTGGGTGAGAGTATACAACCCTGCCATACGCCTTTCCCAATCTTGAACCATGGTCAGTTCTTACTGTTGCTACTTGGTAATTATATAGATTCCCCAGGAGACATACAGGGTGATTTGGTATCCCCATACCACCAAGAACTTGCCACAATTTATTATGATCCACATAGTCAAGGGCTTTAGAATAGTCAATAAAACAGAGATAGATATTTTTCTGAAACTCCCCGCCTTTCTTCATTATTCAGTGGATATTGGCAATTTGGTCTCTCTCTCTCCATGTATTGCTGGAGTCTCCTTTGCAGGAGACTCTTGAGCATTACCTTATTGGCATGAGAAATAAGTGCCACTGTACAAAAGCTTGGACATTCTTTAGCATTTCCCTTTTTTTGGTATGGGGATATAAGTGGATTTTTTCCAGTCTGATGGCCATTCTTCTGTTTTCCATATTTGCTGGCATATGGCATGCATCACCTTGACAGGATCATCTTTCAAGATTTTAAATAGTTCAGCTGGGATCCCATCATCTCCTGCTGCCTTGTTATTAGCAATGCTTCTTAAGGCTCATTCAACCTCACTCCTCAGGCTGTCTGGTTCTAATTCACTCACCATGCTGTCAAAACTATCCTCATTATTATTATCCTTCCTATACTGATCTTCTGTATAGTCTCACCATCTTCTCCTGATCTCTTCAGCTTCTGTTAAGTTCTTGACATTTTTGGGTTTTTTTATCATGCCCATTTTTGCATGAAATTTACCTCCAATGTTTCTAATTTTCTGGGTCTCTTGTCCTTCCTATTCTGTTGTCTTCTTCCACTTCTATGCACTGCTTCTTTAAAAATAGTTCCTTATCTCTTCTGTCTAACCTCTGGAATTGTGCATTTAATTGGGCATATCTCCCCCTATCACTGTTTCCTTTTGCTTTCCTTCTTTCTTGGGCTACTTCCAGTGTTTCAGCAGACAACCATCTTGCCTTCTTGGTTTTCTTTTTCTTTGGGACATACTTTGTTGCTGCCTCCTGAACACTGTCACGGACTTCTGTCCATAGTTTTTCTCATAGTTCTTTATTAAATCTAGTCCCTTAAATCTGTTCTTCACCTCCACTGCATATTCACTAGAAATGTTAGTGAGATCATATCTAACTGGTCTGTGTATTTTCCCTGATCTCTTTAGACTGACTCTAAAGTGTGCAATAAGAAGTTTGTGATCTGAATGACAGTCAGCACCAGGCTTTGTTTTCACTGACTGGATGGATGTCTGCCACCTTTGGCTGCAAAGGATGTAGTCCAGGGGTGCTCATTAGGTAGATCACAATCTACTGGTAGATCACGTAGGGTGTCCTGGTACATCGCAGGCAGGGCGGGAGGAAGACTGAGTCCCACCCCGCAGGCTCCCGACGTCGCCCATGTGCAGAAGGAGGTTGGACTGGATGGCCCTTGGAGGTCTCCTCCTATTCTAGGAACCCATTGTTGTTGTTATTATTATTAGTATTATCAGAGGCTGAATGGCCATCTGTGAAGAATGCTTTGATTGTATTTTTCCCTTATGGCAGAAGGAGGTTGGACTGGATGGCTCTTGGAGGTCTCCTTCTAATCTAGGAACCTATTGTTGTTGTTGTTACTATTATTATTATTATTAGTAGTAGTAGTAGCAGAGGCTGAATGAATATTATCATTATTATTATGAATAAATTCAGAGGCTTAGTATACTCACATTTAGTTGAATTCAGTCTTAAAATATATTATATGGCTCTCACTGAAATAAATTTCCAAATATTTTGCTTTTATGGCTCTCTGAGTAGTGGGTAAGTAGATCATTTTGACTTGGTTGTTTTATAAGTAGCTTGCATGCTGAAAAATTGTGAGCACCCCTGATGTAGTCAATCTGATTTCAGTGTTGACCATCAGGTGAAGTCCATGTATAGAGCTGTCTTTTAGGTTGTTGGAAGAGAGTGTTCATTATACACAATGAGTTTTCCTGGCAAAATTCTATCAGCCTACATCCTGCTTCATTTTGTTGTCCCAGACCATGCTTGCCTGTGATCCCAGTTGACATTTGACTACCCACCTTAGCATTCCAGATTCCTGTAATGAAAATAATGTATCTTTTTGGTGTATTATGCATAGGTGCTGCAGATCCTCATATAACTGCTCTACTTTTGCTTCTTCAGCTGCTGTGGTTGGGGTGTATATTTGGATCACTGTGATGTTAAATTGCTTCCCGTGCACTCAAATTGAGATTATTCTGTTATTTTGGATTGTATCCAAGCACCGCTTTAGTGACTTTATTATTAATTATGAAGGCTACTCAATTTCTTTGGTGCTTCTCTTGTCCGCAGTAGTAGATCTGGTGGTCATCTGATGTGAAGTGGCCCATTCTAGTCCGTTTCAGTTTGCTGACCCCCAGAATGTCTATCTTTAGTCTTGACATCTCACCAATAATAACATCCAGTTTGCCCTGGCTCATAGATCTTACACTCCAGGTTCCTATGGTGTGTTGATCTTTTGAGCATCGGATTTGTCATTTACCTCCAGCACCGTCGGCTGCTAGCCTTCCTTTCGGGGTTGAGCTAGCTGTGTCATCACATCTGGGGCTAGTTGAACTTATCATCTGCTCCTTCCCAGTAGCATTTTGACCATCTTCCAACCTGAGAGTCCCATCTTCCGATGGCATACCAACATATATCTGGTTGTACTGATCCATTTCGTTTTCTTGGCAAGAATACTGCGGTGGGTTGACATTACCTTTCTCAGGGATCACATTTGGTCTGACCTCTCTGCCATGACCGTACTGTCTTGGGTGCCCCTTCACAGTTTCGCTAGTGGCATCATTGCTCAAGCCCCAATGCCATGACAAGGCAGCAATCCTTTGCTGGAGCATTAAAACTCTTAATGCTTAAAATACTTCTGGGCGGAAGTGAGGAATTGTAAGTTTCTTTCTCCAACATTATTTTTTTAAAAAATCCATCAAATATATAAGGGAAAATGTGCATTTAGAAAAATCTTTTTGAAAGACAAAATAAATTTTCCCCCTTTCCAATTGAAAATGTGCCCATTCTATTCTATGGTTGTGTGTATCCTTAATAGCATGCTCATTATTTTGTAATCATATACATTACATGTGTGGGTATTACAGACTAATGACATTTTCATTGAGTGGTAGATCTGAAAGTAATTGTGAAGTTTTTCATAACTTATGGAGCCATTTTCTGATGACCCAAACTTCCAGTTTTCATAATACAACAGTCATTCTACTCTCACCTTTTAAAAATGGAAGCAGGATTGGGACAATTTTGCCCTCCTATGAAAAAGAAAGAAACAAGAACAAGTATTCACTTGGATTTTTTTAACTTGCGTCATTCAATTGGCAATTTTAAAAGTGATAAATATTCATTCATTCATTTTATTTTGTCTACCCTGTACTGCAGGTCTATGGAGTTTGGTTATATATAAATAAATGTGTTTCTGATTTATCCCATCACTGTCATCTATTCCTGGGCTGGGATGCAGTACGATTCATTTGGTCATAAGATAGGGCCATAATAGGGCCCCTATATTTAATAAACCATCTATTATTGTTGCAGTGTATGCATGTATGTACACACACACACACACACACACACTGTATATAGTGAGAGGGAGAGAGAGTCCTTTATGGTAATGATACAAACTACATTTAAACCCCAACTTGTTTGCACAGATTAAGTTGTAGTGTCTTTGTGGAACTCTCCCATGAGACAATTAAATAATGTTTCTATTAGTCTTTGGTGTTGAGTTTCTAAATTGACCTGAGTACTGTTTGGTCAGGTAAGCTGGTTCCTTTTACTCTTTTTTAAACTCTCTGTAGTTAAATAATTTTACAAGAGTCATTTGTTTTAAAAATAAAACTTTTTAAACAAAATATGTTCTGGCACAATAACAAGACAGTATAGCAACATGAAAAACAAACAGTCTTACAGTTCAGTTCCAGAAGAACAAAACAAATCTTCTTACAGTCTTCTTTATGACGACTTCTTCAAATACAAACATGCTAGCTTCTCCTCCAACTCAAAAATCCTCACCCAAGGTCAGTCTTTCAGCTGCCTGATTTTATACAGGAAAGGTTGCAAAGCACCGACAGCTGTGACTTTTACCAGCACCTTCTGGATGCTTATGGATGCAAGTAAGTTTGTAACAAACTTACTCAAAGTAGTCCCATTTAAAGTCAATACATATTTTACATTATACAAAATAATTAGCCCACATATATTTAAACACAACATTTGGTACAAAAGAGAAAGAAAGAAAGAATTATTTGGCTGAACTCTGAGTGAATCCAGGGAGTTTGTTTCATATGAAATTTACCACAGGAAAACTACAGGGTAAATCTACCTGTATGTGCAGCATGGTGAATCGTTCTGGTTGTTTTCCTTTTTATGGTCAATTAGCATATTCTTATGACACAACCAATATCAAAGAAGCATATACACAAATTATAACTTTTTGATTCTTTGCAAAATCAATAGTTGTCCTTGAAAAAAAATCTGCATTTGTATAAGCCATTTATTATTGGTGATTAATTATTGGTGTATAACTTATCCTCTGTAAGGAGTAAGCAGTAAGGGCACATCTACATTGACTGCTTAGGTCCTTGTGATGGCCCATCAGCCTGATAGTAGCTGAAAGGAGAATGGGAGCTGATCTGGATTAACTGGGAGCAGCTGCTTAATTTAGGGCTCTTCCACAAAGGCCAAAATATGACTTTAATTGACATTTAAAAAGCTAGTTCATGCTGCATTTTACAGTCACATGTGGGGACAAACCCCCACCTCATTGGTGTGGTGTAGCCATACAGCCTAGCTGGATTGGCACCCCTGAACATTTCCAGTGCCACTGTTCCCTCCCTGCACCCTATTATGCCACACAGTGACAGAAATAGCATGTTTACTGATGCAGGAGGAATTCGCTCTCTGAAGCTCTTTTGCATCATTTCTGAGCACCATGAAGCTACAGGTAAGTTTCTTGCTTCAGTAAATACACTGTTTCTTCTGTTTAGGACAAAATGTCCCTGCCATACCACCTCCCCAGGGCACTTGACCCTTCGGTGCTTGGGATGTCCATAGAGCCTGCTATCAGGGATCAGGCAGGAAATCCCCAATAGCAGTTTCCACAGTTTCACAGAAGAGCCAGACATCTCCTAGTGTTTTTAAACCTGGGATAAACCTTCAGTAACATGTTTATCCCAGGTTACATTGCATTAGCCTAGGGCATTGTTTGGACGCTCCAGGCTAATGTAATTACATGAGCAGTGTAGAAGGGCCCTGTCACACCGCAGACACTTTCCAAGCCCAAACCAGAGCAACGCCATGTTACAGCCCTGGATTCAAAGAGGCCTGAAAGCAGACCTCTGCAGTCAACTCCAAGTGAACTTCAAGCCTCCAAGGCCAGGTGCATCCCTGTTAGTTATCGCGCCGATAAGCCAGCTAAGATTCATGAGACTAGCAGTATTCCCCAAACTCCAGGTGTTTGCTCCAATGAGGAAACATTCCAATCTGGCCAAGAAGTGGTGGGAACCAAAACCTTCCCAGCCGATCCTGGGAAAGTTGTCCGACGTAGCCAGTGTATTCAGGAACGGAGTCACCGGGGCCCTTAAAAGTGGGGTCCGGAGAGGGCTCCGCATCTCGAGTCAACTTTTGATTTCCTTGCCTTGTCTTTGGAACTGTGTTGGACCACAGTGGTCTTCTAGTTGGAACTATCCTATAGTTACTAAGCTTTGATTCAGAGACTTTACAGGACTAGCCATTTGCGGCATTTCTACATTGCTCTACTTGGAACTATTTCAAGCTTTTGGGGTGCCTGGATCCGGGATTGGGTGCAACCTAGCTGATTTCTATTTTGCCTTTTGCTTCTTTCATTTATTCTCAATAAAGCATTTAACCACAGAAACTGTGTATTGGTTTACTCAGGGTCCGGTTCAAGCTCTAGTTGCAACAGGCCCACAGCTTCCCCCCTGGATAAAGCTACCTTGAGGGAAAATCTGGATCCTGAGGCAGGATTCTGTTTGACTTGAGTTAGAGGCTGTGCTAAGTAGAACTGGCTATTGGCTACTGCTGCCTTAACAGCCATCATACACTCGCTGGACTCAGGTAGCCCAAGAAGTTAAATGACTGCCCCCGACACAGTCATGACACATACACCTGTCTGTCCCAGGGAACCCTGATAGCCTTCTGGCACCTCTCTAAAGAGATCAGGTGAGAGAGGGGAGATTTCTCTCATCTCCTTCACCACCAATGTAGGCAAGTGGGGCTCTGGCGGATATCATCCAGAGCACTCCAATGAGGGAAGTAAGTAGGGTATCACAGCTGTGACACAGGAGGAAGTGCCCTTTAGAGACTCTTCCCATGGCATTAAACCATGCAGTGGAGATTTCCTGCTGCTGTCAAGGCTGCCAAACAGGCTAGATCTGGAGTCTGGGATGCTAGATCAAGATAGTTTATTTTCAATCTGTAGAACTGCCCTGAGATTTAATACATTTTTTAAACCAACAAAAATTCACCCATGGTTTTCAAAAGATATATAGTACATGATCTTGATAAATGTCTCAGCTTTTATAAGTAGTTAACGAATTCAGGTGTGTGTAACATAATACATATGGACTGAGATCCTGTATGGAACAAAATAAAATAATAGTTTTGCACATCCTACTTCGGGATTTATTGTTGACCATGCAGGACTAGTCCCATCTGTGTCTTCACCCTTCACCCTGATGTTTTCAATTGTATGCCTTTACTGGAGTTCCTCTGTCCAATACGAGTAATAACCCAATTAATAATGAAATGTGCAGATTTTGTTGGGTCCCCATAGACACTGAGTTAGACGCTTCCAGTTCATTTATTCTGTGAGGATGGTATCAGTTGCCAGCTGGATAACATGGAATAGTAGTTTTTGTTGCATAATAGCTTAAGTTACATGGACTCCATGTGTCTATTCAACTAAATAAACAACACTGGGATTTAGTTTCACCACTTTGCCATTAGCAGCCATCCAGCTTTATCCATCTGGAATTAACTACAACACTAGACACTATCCTATGCCAATCTTATATCAATAATGCATTTTTAATGACTGGAGAACAAAAACGATGTCAAATAAGGGGGAAAAGCTATGTTAATTAAATTCATTTTATTATTATTATTATTATTTATTCGGCTTCTATGCCGCCACTCCCGGCGGGCTCGGGGCGACTCACAACACCAAGCAACAGCGTAAAAAACAACAACACAGATTAAAACATAGCATAAAACATCAATAAAACATCATAGCATGCGGCAACAATTAAAACAATCTGATGTGGGAACAGCACAACAGGAGGCAATTAAACAACAGGACGGGGTGCACACCAACGAGACCTACACGTCGAAAGCTCGCTGGAATAAATAGGTCTTACACACCCGCCTGAAGGGGAGCAGGTCATGGATTTTAAAGCTTTTTTCCCTTCCATTTTTTAAAATAAACATATTTTAATTAATTATAAGTTGCAAGTACCTTGAGTTTATAACCACAAGACAACCAGAAAATATAGAGTATGTTGTGTCTAAAAACCTAGTTTTCATTCACATTCTCACCTTTCATACAAATCCTAAGGTAAAATATAAAACATTACATTGTACACATAACATTATAATTTGTGTGTGTGACTATGTGCATGTGTATTCAGGTCACATATCCCATGAATTTCATATTTTGCTTATGCTAGAATATTCAGAGGTGGTTTTGCTAGTTCCGTCCATTGAAATATTACCCAAAGCATCTGGCATTCATTAAACCTACTTAAATCAACTCAGTCTAATTGATTTCAGTAAGTTTGTGCAAAATGTTACTAGGCTGGCATCCAAACCATTATCTATAGATTCACTCTATTCCTAACGATATATCAATTTTGCTTTGTGGTGCAAAATTAAGTCATATTAAGATATGAGTATGTTTTTGTAAGATATGTCTGTCTGATCTCCAAGAAAAAAAAAAGTATGTCTGAGGGAAAAGCTCATTGATGTTACTGGGGTTTTGTAATGCCACTATAAGTTTGTAATACTTCTAGTATCCTATATCTTAATACAGGTCCAGCTGTTTTAAGTGTTTCCTTTTGTGGAAATTTGTATGATCATGTCTGCTAGGGCTGTTAGTTTGAGATTATATATATGTGTGTGTGTGTATAGACACACGCGCACACATATATACTCTTATCTGGTATAAAATTTATAGTTAGGCTGGTTTATATTGTCTGACGTATCACCTCTGTAATTTGTTGACATGTTTCTTTATTGTCATTGCATGCTTGCCATATGTGTTGAAAACCACTCTGAGTCTCCTTGGACAGATAGGGTGGTCTATAAAAGATGTTGTATATTGTTGTTGTTGTTATTTGCTTCTCCTTTTTTACCTTAAAATTTCCACGGAGGTTTTATTTCATCCTTTACCTGCTCACTGTATTTTACTATTTAAATTTTCAAGAAGAACTTTGCATGACAAGTGTGTCTTCCTCTGTGTAGAATTATATTCTTTGGGTATAATAACTGAATTGAGAATATGTTATCGAATATTTGGCACAAGAACATGAAAGTGAGAGTGTATTATTACCAAAGACATCACTTTGGGAAAAAAATATCAAAACTTTTTTTCAGGTTTGAGGGCAATTCCGAAAACTTTTATTTGTGCCCAAAAATGTGGATTTGCACATTTTCTTTAGAAAACTGCTTTTGCACAAAATATAAGTTTTTGAACTATAGGGAGAGATAGATTTTTTTAAAAAAATTAACCCAAGATTTTTCTTTGATCGAAAATGCTATTTCTGAAGAAATCGCTTCACCTTCTTGCCTGGTAGACTGAAATGTATTTGCATAATTTAATTTATTAATAACCCCCTCTACCTTTTCTTCAAAGATCTCATGATGGTGCACTTAGTTCCTCTTTTCCATTTATATTTACAACAAACCTATGAGTTGTGGTTGCTATTACTGCTATAATCTCTATCTACTATTTTGTCTCAACTTTTTCTTCACCTGCCCCCAAAAGCTAAAACTGATGGATAGAAAGTTAAAAATATAATTAAATTGTCATTCCAATTAAAAGCAGTTAAAACAAATCAGTAAAAAGATCAACCAATTTAAACCCCACATAAAAGGCCTTTTTCCCTAAGCAAAGTTTCTAAGGTGTACCTAAACAAAACAAAAATGTTTTCCGCTTCCTACAAAAAGAGATCAAAAAGAGTGCCAGTTGGATCTCTCTAGAATTAAGTTGTAAGCTGAAGCTAGTTGTCAATTTCTTATGCCCAATATTCTATATATCATATCACACTGGGAAACAAAGGCTAAATATTCTTGTTAAGATAGATTTAAATTGAAATCATTCTCTGTTTCAGAACTAAACCATAAACATGCAAGTTGGGCACAAAAAAGTAATAAGCAAGCTGAGCTTTCAGGATCTTTCGAATTCTTTAACTGTTGAAATAAGATTACCAGTGACATTTCAGGGAAGCCTTGTACAACATGTACAAACAATGAGTCAAAGAATAAAGCAATAAAATATATATTGGTACCTTGTCATTCTACATCTAAACACTGAACTCAGAGATGTTAAATGGCACTGCTGTATTTGGTTCACGGCTGTACATGATTCCTACAATTGCCACTGCCAGAGAAAACTATGAAAAATAAGGGCACTTTGGACACATACTGTCTGAAATAGGAGACATCCATTATTTTCTATGAAAGTGTGAAGTGCAAAAATAGGGACATCCATTATATTCTGGGTGGTGCTCATGTTCTAGAGTTGGGAGAGAAGAGAATGCTAAAGTAAAGAGACTTTCCAATGGCAATAAAAATAACAGTTATATGAAGAAATTCCTATCTCTTTTTAAAAATTACAAACTTGCAAATAGTAGGCAAATGCAGTGCTGGCATTGGAAATCCTTTCCAACTTATGGAGACCCTTAAATGAGATTTTTTTTGCAAGATTTGTTTAGTAAGGGATTGCCTTTACTTGCCTCAGATGGTAAAAGGGGGAGATGGGGATTGCTACAGTTTCTATTACTAAGTGGGTATTCAAACCCTGGTCCCCACAGTCATAGTCCAATGCTCAAATTATTATACTATGCTGAAAAGCAAACAGTAAGCAAATAATGGCTGGAAAACCATATCTAAAAAATGAGAATATAAAAAATAATAATCATACTTTGGAACAGTAGATGTGCATGTGCATAAAATCAACTCCCGTGGTAGATATTTCATATATACATATGCAGATATTATGTATGAAGGCACAGGCCTTCTCCCTCTCTAGATATGTGCCCTCAGATAGTCTAAACCTCTTTCACCACCTTTCATGTTATAAGACATTTTGCTGTTTTGAATAATTGAGTGCCTGGGTTTCATCTGCTAGTCACTGTCTGCTGTGAGCAAAAAGACTTAAGGAAGACCTTTTTAGATGACACATACAAGCGTTTGTCTAGCCATATATAAATCATAATGTACTTATGTATATAACAATTCTACTTTACATAAACTATGTGATGAATCCACCCCACTGGACTTTTTGTATAGATATTTCCTCATTCAATCTTCCAGACTAGACAGTGCCTAGTACTGTGCCTAGTAGGCACAGGGCAGCATTAAGATACCCACGAACTAGTAGATATCTGAAGGCACACTCAGTAAGATAGATTTGAAAACTATGTATCAAAAATGTACATTTTAAATGTACATAAGCACACAAATAGTGGAGAATGTATATGATAAGGAGGGGTGCACATTTTTAAATACCTGGGCAGAAGCAGGCATAGAGCAGATGTGGAAATGGGAAAGAGAGAGAATTTGCTGGCATATAACTTTTTTCATGTCAGGAGTGACTTTAGAAAGACTGACTCATTCACAACTGCAAATACATGGATTCGTTTATAACGTTTTGAAAGCAGTACAAAACAAGAAGACTTTGCCATGGTGATCTTCTATTGGCTCTGGTGGGTGCTGGCTAGGGTTTAACATCTCACTGCAGGAGATGTAGATCCATTGATACCCCTGACTCTCACGCAAGGAGACAAATTTAATGAACTATCATTGGTTCATTTGAAGGCTTCTGTCAGTTTATTGATCCATCCAGGAAAAGAATGCAGCTGGCCAAGACATAATGGATGTCTCAGCATCAGGCTAAACAATGAATACCAGCCAGATGGACAAAAAGGTGTTCAGAGTGTCGTCCAATTCAATGAAGACCACACGGAGGGGGTCTGATCTAGAAATAGAAGTGAGGAAGCATTCCCAGGAATAAAATTAGATAATGTCAGGAAAAAAGCTATGGCTTTCCCTAAAGCACATTGTGTGTTTTGTGTGAACTCTCAGAGCATGGTAAAGGGATTATGCTGACTAATTTGTGGTCTTTGCCTGAGGTCTGAGATGTATATAGTGTTTGTGCAGTTCTAGGAGAGTTCAATGATAGGTAGCTTGAAACTAGGGAGAAAGTCAATGTGAGCTCCCTATTATTCCTTATAGAGATGCAAACTTTGGGGATCATCTTTTTTAGGGTTTGGTTTTTTGATAATATCAGGGGTGCAGCAACAAATTTTCCTCTCTACATATTGTGTGTGCATGGGTGAGACACCTCCCTCCAGTTAACCAAGAAGACACATACACAAATGGGTTGGAGTAGAAAATGGCCACAACTCATTTCTTGATCACAGGAATAAGGGTTGGCAGCAAAGCATGGGTCCTGGATCAGGGGTCAGGCAGCCCGCTGCTGTCCAATGTTGCTTACTCACCTGGATGCTGCTGGCATTATACCGGTCAATGGAAACCTGGTACCCCAGGGACTACATGCGCTATCCCCCCTTCCATCAAGGGGCAATAACCAGCCAGATCCAGGGCCCATGCCACAAACTAAACATGGAGTTGTGACAAGAGACAACAAGCTAACAAGACAGGCTAACAGAACACCTAAGACAATCAGCATGCAGGGTGGGAGGGATGAAAAAGCTGAAGCAGGCCCAGTGCCTGGTGGAAGGCCTTGGGCATCCTTAAGTAGGCTGCCCGGGTAGATGAGAGAGCTAGCCGCAGCCAGGCCCCAAACGGTGTGGAGCCAGCCCAACCATTGGCTGGCTAGCCCTGCCGGCAGGGAACTTTCCTGACACCTGAGCTACCTAGGGGGCTTCTAGGAAGAAGAAGCCCCCTAGCCCAAGATAGCAGTGAGGACACCCTGTGCCGCAACACGCTCAGCCCAGTATGTCGGGCCAAGCCATTTGCGTGTGCATGAGTGATACACCTCCCTCTAGTTAACCAAGAAGACACATACACAAATGGGTTGGAGACGGAGTAGAAAATGGCCACAACTCATTTATTGATCACAGGAACAAGAGTTGGCAGCCATGCATGGATCCTGGATCAGGGTTGGGCAGCCCACTGCCATCCGATGTTGCTTACTTAAAAGCAGCTGGAGTGATGGAGTGCATCAGTCCTGACCAGGCTTCCCATCTCCAAGGGTCCAAAGTTATAGTGGAAACCTGGCAGGTAGGGAGTCTGTGTTTGGAGCTGGGAGCCGAAACCTGTCCTCCTGGAAGCTGGACAATGCATCTGCTATTTTGTTGTTTACACCTGGAAAATACTGCATTGAGAAAGAGATGTTAGCCTCCAAACATATTAAGACAAATTGCCTGACCAGCCTCATGACACTAGCCGACTTGGATGACTGCCTGTTGACAACCCTGACCACCGCCTGGTTGCCGCACCAAAACCGCACCCTCTTATCTTTGAATTTGTCTATCCAGATGTGCACCACCACCAGGATGGGAAAGAATTCTAAGAAAGTGAGATCCCTGAGCAGGTTGCCCTCTCTCCAGCTGGCAGGCCATTTTGCAGCACACCAGTGGTCTTGAAGAAAACCCCCAAAACTGATGCTGCCTGCAGCATCCGAGAGAACCTGCAGCTCACTCCCAGGCTCCCATCTACCCTGCCACATGGAAATCCCATTAAAACCTTCGAGGAACCAAAGCCATACCTTAAGGTCTTCCCGCATGTCGTTGGTCACTTGGATCTGTAGTGGGGTGCCCTCACCCAGCTGTGGCCCGAGCCAGTCGAGTGCAGAAGAGTCTGCCAGGGGACACTACCTTGCAGGCAAAGTTGAGGTGGCCCAGTAGGGCCTGGAGCTCCTTTAGGAACACCTACTTCCTGGCAGCTGTCTCTGAGATGTGAATCCAGAGGGAAGCCAGCTTGTCTGCCAGCAGGCAGGACACTCCCCGAACTGAATCCAGCTGGATTCCCAGGTAAACGATAGATGTGGGGGGGGGGGGCTTCAGTTTTTTCTTGGGCCAGGGGGATGCCGAAAACTCTAGCTAAGGCAATGAATGTCTGGAGCAAAAGTGTGGACTCATTGCTGCCTGGACCGCCCATGAACAAGAAGTCATCCAGGTAGTGGGTGATGTACCTGGACTGGGACATGGTTCTGGCTACCCATTCAATGAAGGTGCTGAAGGCCTCGAAGGTGGCACAGCTGGCTGCACAACCCATAGGCATGGCCTTGTCAAAGTACCAGCAGTCATTGAATTTGAAACCCAGGAGGTTGAAGTCATCTGGGTGAACAGATAGAAGCTGGAATGTGGACTGAATGTCGCATTTTGCCATAAAAGTGCCTGGGCTCTTGGTCTGCACCAAGCAGACCACCTGGTCAAAGGAGGCATACTTGACAGAACAAAGCTTGGGAGGGATGGCGTTGTTGACTGATGCCCCCTTCGGGTAAGACAGGCAATGGATAAGGCAAAATTCACCTGGAGCTTTTTTGGGGACAACCCCCAGTGGGGAAAACCAGAAATTATCTAAGGGCGGAGTCCTGAAAGGACCCACAATTCGTCTAGCCTCTAATTCCTTCTGAAATTTGTTGCCAAGAACCTCTGGCAGCTAGGCTGCCAACTTTAAATTGCCAGAGGTGAAGGCCCTGTGTGGCTCAACAGCGATGTGAAAGCCACAGATGAAGTCCTCCTCCAGGAAAGTAGCTGCAGCCTTAGCGGGATATGCTCTAAGTCAGGGGATCGGGGGGGGGTCTAACTGGACTGAGAGCTAGGGCAAAGAGGTCAAGACATTCACTTTCCCTTACCTGAAGTGGCCCCTCCAGTGGACCCAATTTCTTCTCTACATATTTCCATTGTAGGCCTGGAAGAAGTCATTTTCTAACAGTCACCTGTTGACTTGGGGACGTATAGAAATGGCACCAAACTTTGATGGAGCATTCAGAGATTGCAGCAAAATCAACTAATTTTCAAGATTCTGGTTGTGAGATTACAATTTGCTATTAGTGAAAATGTATAAAAAGAAATATAAAGATAACATAACAAAAATTGATCAACAGTTTGAAGGCTAAGATCTAAGAGGAGCAGCTCAAAGAGCTGGATAATATGTTTAGCTTGGAGAGAGGAAGGATGAAAGGGGACATGAAATACATGTTTAAATATTTGAAAGTATGCCACATTGAAGAGGGGGCAAGCTTGCTTTCTGCTGCTTTGGAGACTAGGACATGGAGCAATGGATTCAAATTGCAAAAAAGTGCCACCTAAACAATAGAAAACACGTCCTGATGATAATTGCTGTTCAGCAATGGAATATGCTGTTTCAGCATGTTCTGGAGTATCTTTCTCCAGAGTTTTTTTTTAAAACAGTGGCTGGATGGCAATTTGTCAGGGGTACTATGATTGTGTGTTTCTGTATACCATGAGGTTAGACTGAATAGCCCTTGTGGTTTCTTTGAACTGTATGATTTTATGATAATGTTGAGATATATTTTCACTCCCTGAAACAAAGACATATGCCTTCCAGAAAGGTAGAGGGAGGAGAGAGGAGGGAAATAATTTTTCATCGTTTTTGTCTAATAAGTACAAAGTTGCTTTCTCATTTAACAGGAGTGATTAACTTTTTCTTTCACTGGGACGCCATATGCTTACACTTGTATTATGCAAATCCTTTGCTCAGCACACTGCTTTAATCATGTTCACAAACAGGATGCAGTAGTCCTATATTACACTGCAACAACACCAGATACTAATATTAGTTAATGAATATTAATGAGCAGAGCACCTGATTCAAGCTCATGAGTCATGAGGAAATTATGTAACTCCATTCCTTTCCCATTCCCTAAAGCAATTAACCAGTTTGGTTATTCATTTTTCATTATCTGTGAGAACATGTGTATTGCTAAATCATAACAGTGTAGATATTTTAATAAAGATCTTAACACATTCAAGCAATCAACACTAATTTGCATAGTGCTAATTCAGTTTGCAATCTTACACATATTAAGCATAGCAGGACTTGCATCTGAGAAGACCTGCTTTGGATAAATGGCATTCATAGGTTCTAGCATCATGAAGCTGGAGGTTAAGGAGCTGTCTAAGGTGCTGATCCTATTAAAGTTGATAGATTCCAACAGTTTACAGTTGGAATAAGGGCCTCATCACACTTGAGTATTTTTCCACTTTAATCCACTTTAAATGCTGTGACTGCCTTCTGCAAAATTCTGGAGCTTGTAGTTTAGGGAGGCCCAGCTTTTATACTTGCAATTGTACATTCTGATTTTCTGGTTTTTCTTCCAAAAGTTCATAGGGAATTATTCTTAATTATCATACTAACTACAAAAAAGTAGTTTGAAACTGTCCCACATCAAGACAGGAGGCAAGTGGAAATATGAGTCTTAGGCAAGGCTTCTCAGAGAAGAAACATAAAGAGTAATGCCGGTAGACAGATGTTCCAATTTCATTTAAAAGGAGGACACTTTAAGAGAGATGGAAAGTTTGCATAGGCCAAACTGAATGGTTTCTGATTTGAGTGAATTACTGTCAACTCACATGCAAAATATAAATTTGAACACATATTTGGGAGTGTTTGTTTCTTCCAGTTCATACAGAAATTTACAGTTTCTTTGATTTGAAAATGGAAGCAATGAACAGGCTCTCTTTAAGGCTTTTTTCACCTTCCTCCTCATGCACATTCTCACTCTCTCTTTTCTTTCTCACTTTCTCACTTTCCTCTTTCCTTCTTTTTCTGTTTTCCTCTTCCCCCTCTTCTTTCTTCCCTTTTTTCTCTTCCTTCACTCCTCTCGCCTCAGATATGTTCTCCTTTTGCTTCCCTTCTTTACTTCCTTCTTTTTCTTCTTTTTCTTCCCTCTCTTTCCCTCTCTTTCCCTTTCTCCCTTCCTTCTCCCTTTCTCTCTTTTTCTTTATTTCTTTCTTTGTCCTTTTCTTTCACTTCATGTAGCCTCACCCCTATTCTTAACTATGAGTTATTTGTAAATTTGATGTTTGTAATTCAGGGACTGCCTGTACTTGGTCTTGTGTGCTGAGCTGTAGAAATTTAATACCTTTTTATGCAATGGCCCACAGTTTGCACACGCCGCTTTGGATAACAACCCCCCCCCCCCCGGTATGTCAACAATAGGGTACTGGCCTACATATTCACCATGCAAAAGACAAATAGTTCTCTGAAGCTAATGTGATTCACTTCATCGAGGATTCCTGAAGGCACTATAGGATCTCATCACACTAGAGAATGAATCCATTTTAAATCCGGTTTCTGCCTCCTGCAGAATTCTGGGGTTTGTAGTTTAGGGAGGCTGTTAAAGGCTCCTCCCTAAACTACAAACCCTAAAATTCTGCAGGCGGCAGCAACTGGATTTTAAGTGGATTCATTCTCTAGTGTGATGAAGTAGTTAGGTTGTCATTGCTGTTCCTTTCTGAGTTACCAGACATAAACTATTCTTTCTCAATACTTCTCAATTGCCAAAGATGCCCTCTGGGCTGTATAAAGTATCTGGGGAAAACAAGTGTTTGCTTACATTGTTGAAGTAACTTACCTCAAATGACATACTACAAAAGTTTCTCAAAACGTTCACACATTTCAGACCAGATTGGACTCACCCATTCTGAGCAGGCTGAAGCCTGTGTGGCAGTTTGGCTCCCTGGTTGGAATAGCTGGCATCCATCTTAGGAAGGGAGTTCCACACAGCAGCCATTAGGAGAAGGTAGTGCCAGAGACAGGGGGCGTGGCTTTAGAGTTTATCTGGCTAGTTACAAAGTCTCCCAGGAGATTGGCTGAGAGCCAAGGGGGAGGAGTTAAGCTGTCTAGGAGGGAGAAATCATGACAGGAAAGTTTAGTCTTGACCGAGGTTTTGGAGTAGAAACATCCAAGCCTCAGCTGGTGTTCTGATACAGTCTATTTCTATAGTGACACATCCAGAGAGTTTGGGGTGACGCTGATAGTTTAGAGCCAGTAGGGCTGACTTGGAATAGTCAGACAAAACACCTTTGTTTTGTTTGTTAGATCTTCATTGTTGAAGATCTAAGCTTTAGTAAAACCTTTTCTGTAACCATATCCTCCAGCACCTGTTATCTGTAACCATTAGGCATGGTTTAGAACCCAAAAAGAGGGAATCAAAAATCTACTGGGGGATTTTTTATTAGTAATAGAAAGACTTACAAAAATTTTTCCAAACATTTCTAAAATGTAACGTAATTACTAACGGAATTCGTTAGTAGTTCGTATGCCAGCGCATGCACATTCCAGATGGTTTTGGCCTACAACTCCCAGAAATCCTAACAGCTGGTAAATTGGCTGGGATTTCTGGGAGTTGTAGGCCAAAACTTGAATAAATCACACTGAATTCTAGATGGGACTCTCCAAATAGGAAGGAGGGAGGGAAGGAGGGAGGGAGGGGGTATTCTATTCTTGGAAGCAGCAAAAAAAGAAGCCTCCTCGCTGCCTCTCTCTCACCCCGATCCTGAGGGAGCGAGGGCCCAAGTTTGCCCAGGCTGAGAGGAAAAGGAAGAGGCCTGAGGCTGTGAGGAATGGTGTGAGTTGAAGTCCAAAACACCTGGAGGGCTGAAGTTGGCCCGTCATGAAGCCTCTTCAAGGCTTTAGATCCTGACAGGCAGAAGGGGCAGGGAGGGCCCGTCCACTCCTCCTCCTGCCAGGATCTAAAGCGCATCAAGGCTTGGCACGCTTTAGATCCTGTGAGAAACCAACCTAATATATAATAGAATGAATGCTAACTTATAGAGTAAGTGCCTAAATATTATAAGTAATCCAACTGGTCATATACCTACATTCCATGCACATGCAATAATACAGCAGTAATAACAATGGGTATAAGAAGAGGTAAAATTCAAACCGAAGTATTCTGACTGGTCCCTCCTCAAGCGATGCAAACGGGCTCTTCTCTATGAGCCCGGGATTCTGCAGCAGGCAAACGCTGTGCCTGGGCTTTTGGCTTTTCCCGGGAAAGGCTGCCTCCCGGGCTCATAGAGAAGAGCCGTTTGCACCGCTTGAGGAGGGACCACAGTCAGAATACTTCGGTTTGAATTTTACCTCTTCTTATACCCATTGTTATTACTGCTGTATTATTGCATGTGCATGGAATGTAGGTATATGACCAGTTGGATTACTTATACATGTTGTGTGCAACTACCCCAATACTCTTTGATGCTTTAGATCCTGGCAGGCAGGAGGGGCAGGGAAGCCTGGAAAAATGTAAACAGAGAGGTTTACTCAGAAGTAAATCCACAAAGGAGGGCACTTCATCCAAAGTGCCCTCCTTTGCGGATTTACTCATGAGTAAACCTTTCTGTTTACTTCCTTTGCAGATTTACTTCTGAGTAAACCTCTCTGTTTACATTTTTCAAGGCTTCCAGCCGAAAGAAGGAGCGAGTTTAGGGCTTGCCTTGCCATAATACTTATTGGCAAGGGAGGCGGGAGGGTGGTGAGAGAAAGGAGGGTGCCTCCCCTTACGACTTAATAACGATACTTAAGAAAATCCTGGCCCCCGAAGTTCTATAAAGAAAGTCCACTTCCTGGTTGGCGTTCCAGATGCGGAAATACTCAAAAGTAGCATTTCTTACGAATTTCTTCCGAATCATTTAATTTTCATAACTTTTTTCTCATGCCTAGTAACCATACGCTCGTTGCCTCAGTAGAAGTAAACCATCAAGATCTGTGCCTTATTGTAAAGCCTGCTTAGCTTAATAAATTCTTTCCTGTTCATTTTGAAGAAAGTCTCCATCGTACTTCTTCCTCTCCTTAGAATCCTCTCAGTTAATGATTTTCTTTAGGAGCCTAGCTGGTGATCATATTTGATTTTTAAAATCCTAATAGCATTAGGTTGGTGGCGGCAATTTTTGTTAATTAGGGTGGACCAAGTAATTATAATTGGACCTAGGTCGTTACAATCGGTGTCAGGTCTTTACATATTGGTGGCAGCGGTGAGATTTCACCAAAGCCCTACCCTGCCACAGTGACCCGACGTCCCTCGGGCTGTATAAAGTATCTGGGGGAAAACAAGTGATTGCTTACATTGTTGAAGTAACTTACCTCAAATGACATACCACAAAGGTTTCTCAAAACGTTCACACATTTCAGACCAGATTCTTTTTTGGAAGCCAATGCATATTTTAAAGTAATGATGATAGCACAGAGCATATTAAAAAGAATATCCTACTGGGGATTCTGAAAGAATTCAGCTGTTACCATAATTCAGATGCTGTGATGGCACATATGAAGAGAAAATTTCAAAAGCAGTAGAGGTGGCATCAGTTCCAAAGAAGAGGAATATATTCAGTTACAGAAACAGACAGCATATTAACTAATATACTGGGCTTGACTTTCTATATCTTTCTCTCCCCCACCCTTGCTTGCACTATTATGTGTGCCCATATCTCTTTATTGTATTTGAATCTATGTCACTATTTGTCTAGACTCTCAGGCAATTTTGCCTGTCCATTAGGAATCCAGATCAAAATGTCAGTCAAAACTTTGGTCATTAGACTTCCCAAGCACAGATTAACCCTGGTGTTCTGTCAGGAAAAACTTACTCTTGTTATGTTCGGGTCATTTTTGACCCGGATGTTATTTTGAGCCACTGAAAAGTTCTTTTTGAATACTTGTTGCATTATTATACTTTGTGTGATCATAGTTAACAACATCAACAACAACTTCAGGTAACTATTAGTACAACTAACTTAAAACTAAAATAAATTTTAACAGTATAAAAGCATTTTGAAAAATAATAATAAAAAATAATCAGAAAAAAATAAAAAAAAAAAAATCAGTTTTTCCCCAAAAGGTTTCTGCTAATCTATTTATTCAAAGGCAAAGAAAGAAAAGTCACTCTGAATAACCAGAAACTACTCACAAGGGTAGCAAAAGATCAATAAACTGTAATATGTAGCAAAAAGTAAAAGGAAGGACATCCCAATACAAAGCATGGGACAATATATCTAACATCAGTAGTAATACATATCATAAGGAATAACAATCTACATGTATACAGTCATAGGTCAGATGTAATGCCTTCCAGGTGGGAGGTAACAGCACAAAATAGATGATCACAAATGGCTATTACATATCAGTCATATAGCAAAACACATGGCAATCATATATCAATCACATATCAGATATAATAACAGGCTTATCATTTATCATTTATGCAGATAACTTGATAAACAATAGTAGATGCAATAAGTAGTCTCAAAATAAACTAAAAATCCTTTGTTTTACTCAAAATATGGTATTAGATTAGTATAAAAGGCTACCGGGTCATTTTTGACCCGAACATAACAAGTGTATAAAAAACTGTATCTCAAAAAGTAAAGCACCGAAACAAAATTTTTTTGTACCCTTAGTATAAACCCCGTAAATTAGGAAAAGTCAAGGAACCACAAGTTTCAAAATCAAAAAATGAATAAATAAACAAATATCAATTTCCACAGCGGGTCATATTTGACCCTAACATAACAGCAGGGTTAAATAATGAAATTAGAAATAGCCACATTATGAGATGATGGCCTATAAATGACAGGGTTCCCATCAATTGTTGGAAGATCATATCAGAGAGCATTAAACATAGGCTGATGAATTAGTGCTGTTCCGTTTTATAATCTTCTCTTTACTTTCATTCAGAAAGGTTATCTCTTCACCAACTAAAACATTATCTGGAAGCCTAGGTATATTTTATATGCCAAATGAAACCTAGTGTGCTTTCTTTTCTCTTTCTTTTCAGCCAAGCCACTTCAAACATGTGGAAGTATAAGTAAAGAAATGCTGGGAGAGTGCCTGTGTGTACACATATGCCTTCAAACTGTCTGGCAGTGTATAGCAACTCTATAAATTTTATAGGGTTCTCTAAGGCAAGGAATACTTAGATGTATTTTTTAAAAATGGTCTATAATACTTATTTATTGTCTGTCTACCACCTGAGTAATGACCATAGCTGTCCCTGCTTAGTTCCTAAGATCAAATACGATCTGGTGCCTTTAATGTAGGTAGACTTTGAGGGAGAACAGCACAAACATGTGGGAAAGTGCTTAATGCTCCCCCCCCCTTTCTTCAGAATTTCACTTCCAAGGGACCCTTCCATTGTTCTTCTGCACTGGGTTCAAGGATGGATGTGTTTGTCTGTTTATTTGCCACCCCTCAGAGATGGAGAGAGAGAGACAGACAGACAGACACACACACACACACACACAGAATGATTTGACATGCTATGCCCACAGACATGCTATGTCTCCAGTTTACTTATATGGATTGAAAAACAAAAGAAAATAAAGCAAATTATTTTTCCCCAAGTAACTGTGAATGTCAAACTACAACAACAACCAAAGGCATTGTGCCAGTTTTAGAAGTCAATACACAAAGTTTTTCCACATTCCAAACTATTGTTGTGCATGGAGAGACAATTGAAATTGCATCTCTACAGATCATCCAAAGGAAATAGTGTGGAATTTGTGGATAAATTTGTTGTTGTTGTTGTTTTTATTTATGCCTCACTTTTTCTCCTCACAAGGAGAGAAATAGCCAGTTGAGCATTCCAGGCTATTAGGTATGGCGAGCAGCTTGGAGGTGCTGGTATTTTAAGAAACCCGACCACTATACCATAGTCTATTCATGTGCACTGACCATAAGAGGAAGTTATTTATCCAGTTCTTATGCTTCTCTTCTTCCCAATAACCAACAAACACAATGTCTATCACTCCTTTTAAAATCTTTCTTCCTTCCTTTCTTTTTTGTCCTTAAGGCAACTAGAATTTGGAATTGTCACTGAAGTCTTTCCTCAGTAAAGATAAAGCTTTAGTAACTGGAAATAGGCCAGAAGAGTTCACATGTGCCTTAGTATCATGTAGTCACTTGTGCAAGAGTGATTGACCTTTTCTTCACTTCCAGTATCCAAGCTAGTGTTTAGTGATCACAGGCAACATTAGCACCAGCCTCTTCCTTTTTGAGAAAAGATTTTTGCCCCAATAGCACTTTCCCATTTTAACCTTAATAGTACCTTGGTTGTCATTCACATGTGCATTACTGTACCAAATACAGTGAAAAGACAGAAACAATATAAAAAGGACCAATTATTAGGAGAGGAAATGTCAGCGGAGGATGTTAGAAGATGATTGTCGGCATTGTCATATCACCTCCCCGATTATCCTATCCCTCATACATCATTATACAAACTTGAAGAACTTAGTGTGGCTGAGTAGGTAGACAGCACAAACAATGTAGAATAATATTTTTAGGCTTGGGCAAGCCATTCATAATATAGTAATACCATTGTACCCTCTCACATTACAGTAGTATTATCCTAGTTATGAATATAGATGTGTATTATCAAATTCATTATAAAAGATGTTTCTGACTCTTCCTTGGTTGATCTACTTCTACTTTGGACAAGCAGTACGCCTGGCTCCATGAATACAACCTGTTCTGAGACCCGTGTTTACAAAGAATGGTGTGGTACTGGTTTCCTGGCTAGTGCAGTTTCTGAGTGTTTTGGGTTACGTTGCAGATTTCTGAAACCTTTGTCAGTCCCAAAATGTGGAAGTTCCTGTGTGCCTAAAATTTAAATTCCCAATGCTTGATGAACATATTTTGTAAACCATTTTGATTATTTTTGATTGTTCATTCCATATATAACCCAGAAGAGGTGAGGAAGAGGATTAGGAGAAGAAAGCTGAGTGAGCACTGGAGTAAAGGAAGAGAAAGAGAAGAGCAGGAGATAAAAGAAAAGAGAAACAGCACTTAGGTGGAATAGGATGAGGAACAATACGGTTTCTTGCCCAGGTAAACCTGGTACTTTATAAACAAGTACTGGAGGAAGAGAAAGACCAGATTAGAGAAAAAGATCAGTTTGAAACAAAAGAGAAAGTGTAGTGGATGTAGTTGGAGCAAATGGATTTCCAGCCCCTGTTTAGACATCTATTTGCACTAGTAAACATTAATATATAAATGAGAAAATCTAGGAGTAGCTACTGGCAAGTTTTGCAACTGTGGTAGCACACTTTCCAGTTGTCACAGTCATTGATGGCTACTGTTGGCTTTATCACTACATGTCTTCATATGCACTGCCATTTGACATATGTAGTAATGCATTTGGAAACAGAGATATAGGACAAGTTAATTTTCACAGAGACAATGTAGATTCCACTAAATATTATTTGTTATATGTCAGCTGAAACACTGGTGGCCTTATAGTCTTGATCATATTTTTGAGAAAATTTAAAATCTGTTCCCATAGTAACAGAAGAAGAAAGAGCAGCCTTTAGCAGTGTAATAACAATTCAGCTTTCAGTTCTTGAATCTGTATGACCAATTGTATTTCAATTAAAAACAATTTATATTAATCAGTGGCTTCAAATATTACATTGTACACATTTTAAGATTTTTAATAAATTTAAAAGTAAGGATTATGTTGAGTGATTTCAGCTCTGCTAAACTGCAGGTTCGAGGGCCTGGAGTGTCAAGCTTCCCAGAAGGCCAAATGAGACACAGAAGGGTAGAAGACAAAAGCAGAGGTTTTATTCTTAATGACCAAAGAGGATGTGCAAAGTTCTTACATATAACCATTGTCAAAGGCCTGTTTGAACAGCCAAGTTTTCAGCTCCATCCTGAAGGACATCAGTGTGGGTGCTTGCCTAATATCCCCGGGGAGGGCATTCCAAAGCTGGGGGGCTCTACCAAGAAGGGGCTCTCCCTCGTCCCCACCAACCATGCTGGCCTACATATTCACCATGCAAAAGACAAATAGCCGTGAGGAGGGCCTCCCCGGCAGATCTTAAGACCTGCACAAGTTCATAGGGGGAGATGCGGTCATGTAAGTATGCTGGACGCAAACCATGTAGGACTTTGTAAGTAATAACCTGCACTTTTAATTGGGCCCAAAAACATATAGGCAGCCAGTGAAGCCCTTTTAATAAGTGGGTGATACATTCCCTATAATTCGCTCCTGTGAGCACCCAGGCAGCAGATTTTCGGACCAATTGTAGCTTCTGAGCTGTCTTCAAAGGCAGCCTCAGGGAGAATGTATTGCAGTAATCCATATGAAATGTAACTAAAGCATGGACAATCATGGCCATATCTGGCTTTTCGAGGTTTGGTCTAAGTTTTAATTGTGCAAAAGCCCTCCCAGTCACCAACCATCACCTTCACATCCAGGGGCAGTGTTGCGTCCAGGAGGACCCCCTAAAAACTGCAGAGCTGTGTCCTCAGTGGGAGTGTAACCCAACTGAGCACAGGCTGACTCTGATAGAAACAATATGGTTGGTTCAAAATATACAATGTGTGCCATTCCCAGCAATATCTTAGATAATATCAAGGAAATTAAGAAGCGAATTCAGCAACTCTAACGCAAATTCATTATGTGATCTCCTCACATCTCCCAATTCACTGTGAACGGATTATGGAGATAAGAGGAAAGGAGTCTGAGTGTGATCAGACAATATTGCATAGACAATTCATACAAAATGTTATATATATAAGACAATAGGCATGTACCCTAGCTAGGTCCTAGCAGAGCCACAGAGCCATTAATTTCCACAGTTGCAACCATCTTGGCTTGAAAATATTATCAGTTCTGAATTGGATAGCAGGAGAGGTTAAGAGTTGTAATTAGTGTTAAAAGGCGGTTTTGTGGCTGGGTGGATGCTGATGTTTCTGAGGAAGGTAAAAAACCTCCTGTTGTGAGCAGGTTTTCTCCTCACATTTATCAGGCAGAGAAATTATCTTTTCTCACTGTCTATGTATTCCTTTGCTTCTGTCAAGCCTATTTGCACAATTAATGCAGTTTGACAGGCCTATAGCTGTCATGGCTGGATGCTATGGTATCATAGGAGTTTTAGTGTAGTCAAATCCAAAAAACTCCCGCCGCAAAATCAACAGTTTTTCATTAACTTCACGCAGCAGGTCGTTCCTAGAGTGAACGGCCCCAGACACTTGCACGCAACCCTGTTTCCAGACACAATATGGACCCGGACCCTCCCCCAAGGGAGGACCCCTCGGTACTCCCAGAGTTTTACACCTTTTTCCATCTTTATTTTTTTCTTTTTTCCCCTCTCTTGCGGGCGCCTCAAATACGCGAGGAGAAGCTGCACTCCAAAGGGAACCACGGTGGCTCAGCAAGCAAGGTTGAGGCCGCGGGGAACCGAGGGTCGCCAGTTTGAGGCCCAGGAAAGGGAGGAGGGAAAGTTTCCCCTTTTTTTGCCCCTTGGCTGGGGGTACCCAGGCCCGGCAATTTGGCGGCCCTGTGCCACTCCGCTGGCAAGGGATTCCCATCTTTCATATATTTTCATAAGGACATTCAGGGCATATAAAAGCTCCACTGAGCTGTCAAAAGAAAGATCAATGAATTTGGCCTAGGGGGCTGGAGGCCCCCATCTGTGTTCTGAACTGACAGCTGCAAACTTAGAGGCACCGGGTTCTAGGCCCGCATCCGAAAGGATTCATTTTTGCACACATGCACCCCTGTTTATTACTGCCATTTTAACTATAGGAATGTAACCCTACAAGTCTCCTCTTTGACCCTGTGTAAACCTCCCCCACCCCACTCCCTAGGATAGCTGGAAAAGTTGCCTTTGAAATTATGTTTTGCCATGTTTGCTGAGAGGATATGTCCCACCTATACCTTGAGCCATCTCAAACCTTTGTTTCACCATTTCGTGTTTGCATGGAGCAATAGACTGTTGGTCAGGCCCTTGTTATGGAGATTCGGTTCTTTCCTATCTCCACACCTGACTAACCCCAAGACTGCCTAGATCTCTGAGTTTCGACTATCTAGACCAGTGCTGTCCAACTTCTGGCGGGTCCAGGGCCGGATAAGAGGTCACTGATGACCTGCGGGGCCCCTTGGCCCCGCCCCAGGCCCCGCCCCCAGCCCAGGCCCCGCCCCCTCCTAAAGCCGCCAAAAAAGGAGGAGTAGGCGGCGCCAAGAGCAGCGCGTCACAGGCCTGGCGTGACGCGCTGCTCTTGACACCGCCTACTCCTTCTTTTGGCGCCCCTCCCCTTCCTAGGCCGGGAGCCGCGAAAAGGGCAGAAGGCGGCACCAACGGCAGCGCGTCACGCCAGGCCTGTGACGCGCTGCTCTTGGCGCCGCCTTCTGCCCTTTTCGCGGCTCCCCTGCCGTAGGAAGGGAGGGGGCACCGGGGCAGAAGGCGGCGCCAACGAGCAGCGCCACAGGCCTGGCGTGACGCTGCTTCTTGGCACCGCCTACTCCTCCTTTTCGGCGCCCCCCTTCCTAGGCCGGGGCCGCCGAAAAGGAGTAGGCGGTGAAGAGCAGCGCGTCACGCCAGGCCTGTGACGCGCTGCTCTTGGTGCCGCCTTCTGCCCTTTTTCGGCGGCGGCTCCCGCCCTAGGTAGGGAGGGGGGGCGCCGAAAAGGAGGAGCTAGCTCTCTTCCTCCTCCCTGCCCCGCCTCCCCCTCCCCCCCGGCCGCCATTTAAAAAAAATTGATTTTTTAAATTTAAAAATGGCGGCTGAGGGCAAAGGTGGGGCCGTGTCCAACAGGCTATGGGGCCGGATCTGGCCCCGGGGCCGCCAGTTGGACAGCCCTGATCTAGACCGGCCCTTGGGTGTTGGACAAAAGATAATCATGGAACACAGCGGGCTCCCTGTTTGGCCTCGGAAACCAAAGAAAGCCCACCATAGGACCTTTGTCATTCCAGTCATCTGATTAGATCATCCTAATCAGGTTCCCTTTTCTTCCCGACTCAGACATGAGGAAGGGATATATGGACTTGATAGATACACTTCTAGATAACAAAAGCCAACACCGGACCTTTCGCCCCAGGTCAACACCTGGAAATTGGTTCCCCTTGTTTCCCATTCATAATCCTTCCTGATGACAGCTTGCCCAACCTCTTTCCTCCCGGAACCCCATATATGGTGTGTAATATCTGATTGGCCAGTCAAGCAGATGGAGGGGGGTGCTGATAGGTTCCTCGGAGCCGGCCTGCATCCCGCCCATCAGCTGATTCCAGCGTTCCAGCCAATCGTCGACAAGCCGGCTGGGAGGGGGCGAAGCGGGAAATTCAAATGTTTGACAGCTCTGTAACCTTTAAAAACTCATGTCTTGAATGTAAATGCATGCGTACTTTGCGGAATCAGGGAATTGCGGTCGCATCCTCTCAGCTGAGCAGAATAAATTTCGTGGCTTCTACCTTGTATCGTGGTGAGCATAATCTGACCTCTGGGGACGGGAAGGTTTGGGAGACCTAGGTCGCTCCGGGCTCGCCAGGGTATTCACAAACTCTCTGGACTGGGCTCCGCTGGCGGTTGGCGGGGCCAGCCCATAGTCGTTGTTCGACAACAGTAGTTTTACAAAGTCTTTCGCCCAACCTGGACATTATTCACAGATAGATAGATATACTCCACTTGCCTCATTTCCAACAGACCTCTGAACAAACCTCTGGGGATGCTTGCCACAGATGCAGGAGAAACGTCAGGAGAGAATGCTACTGGAACATGGCCATACAGCCCGAAAAGCTCACAGCAACCCAATGTCTTTTCTCTTTAAAGAAATGTGAAACGTCTAGGGTGAGAAAAAGAACTCTTTTCAACTTGAGCTAAGTGTGAATTTTGCAATTTCCCACCTTGATTACCTTTGAAAAACCTTGCAGCACAAAAGCTTGGCTTCTTCCTGCCTGTAGGAAACCTTTGGGGGGAGGTGTTTCCTAGCCCAGATTGTTTCCTGTCTGAAATTCCCCTGTTTTCTGAGAGCCACAGCAACATGTGGCCAGGGTACAGCTAGTTTCATATAATTTTATACATTTCATAATTAGGGGTCTGATTTTTCAATATCAATTATAGTGTTATTTTGTTAATTTACTGTTTTGAAAACCGTTTCTTAGAATTTATAAGCGTTTAGGAAACTTTTGAGCAATGAGCAAAAACAGACCAAAAACAGAGAAATAATCATATCACTGTCATGCTATGACCACAAATTAGTCAACATGCACCATTTTAAGCAAGCGTAAAACTGCAGTGCTATAAATAAAATTCACCATTTTTTCTATGAAAACATTTATGGAAATGTATATTTAGTGGGAAAAGTATAAGCTTGTAATTAACTTCTTGCACTGAAATCTATAGAACTGAAATATCGTAGCTCCATCCCCTCTTTCTAATTGTATTATTATTTGATTTATAATCTAAATCTATTTGTTAGATCCACACTAGAGTTGGACTATTGAATTAATTATCTGAATTGCAAATCAACATTTATGCTAATATCAATGAATCAATGGGTCTACTTCTAGTTTGGTCAGGTCTAGCAATTTGGTCTAGTCATATGGATTTAGTAATCAAGTGAGCATTCTTGAACTATTGACTATGAATGCTACAAATGCCTTACTTTTCAAATCTATTTTTGTAAGATGCTAATTAGGTGATCACAGCACCATCCCAAGATTGATTCACTATTTTTCTTTAATTAGTTACAGACAAGAGTTCCAGCATTATCCAAATTTAATTCTTGTTTTGACTAAGGAAGAAAAATGTTAACTATGTGTTTAATTTGTTAACATCCTGTAGTCATGAGATGCTTCGTGGATAATGATACACGTCTTTTCTCATTTTCATTGAAAAAAAGTTTTGAAGAATTGGCCAATTATCACACAATATTTATCATTTAATTGGCAAAATTTAGTAGAACTTTTTTTAACCCTTTTAGTTATTTAAATCTTGGCTATTTTCTTGCTGTATGTATTAATCTGAGTCTAAAATCACCATTTAATTTAGCATTAAGTTCCTTTGAACACCACCATGTATAATGCCCATTTTTTCCAGATCTAGTTCTAATCTGCAACTAATTTAATTATTTGTACTCACTTGTCCATAATAGAACTGTAGCCAGGTATAGGTGTGTGTTGTTACTGCTGCTGCTGTTGTTGTTGGTGTGCGTGTGGGGGGCCCTCCTTCCCTATTCAATAAAGACTAACAAAAGTCCTATTAATCATCCTGCAAATAATTGCTTAGAGAAGGACTTCCCTTACTTGGCCTATATAGATGTATAAGTCATTTTACCTCAGAAAGTGTAGAGCAGGGGTGCTCATTAGGTAGCTCGGGAGCTACTAGTAGATCTTCGGCCATCTTCCAGGTAATCTTTGGGCCTCACCAGCCGGATGGGGCGCTCCTGCCATGTGCGCACACACCCTGCACGCACGCGCGCTCCTGCTGCTGGCTTCCGCTCTCACGGTGCTTCTTTCGCCTGTGGGGGATTGTCGAAAGGAAGAAGCACGAGGCGGGGCCTCTGGAGGGAGCACCCTGCCTCTCTCTCATCCAGAAGCAGCTGTGCAGCCTCCGTTGCCAGCGAGACAGGCAGGACGGAGCGCTCCCTCTGGATGCCCCGCCCCTGCTGTCTCCTTCCTGCAATGCCCCGCAGGCGGAAGAAGTGCTGCGTGGGCGGAAAACAGCAGCAGGAGCACGCACGGTGGTAAGAGCACGCGGCAGTGGGAGCATGCGGGAGTGCATGGCGGCGGGGACAGGTAGATCTTTTGGACTTGGTTGCTTTAAGAGTAGCTCGCATGCTGAAAAAGTGTGAGCACCCCTGGTGTAGAGCCATGGAATTCCTGGGAAGACATCTCTATCTTGCACCGTGCAGCTTTATACTGAACCCAGAAGTTATCCAGGAGATGTGTTTTGCCCTTGTGGAAACCTTTCGTATCTTTATAAGACCAAAGATGGCAATATAACCTGCAAACTGAAGCATATGGATTTTGCTGCTAATAGGTCACCATTTTAACCAGAGTCCTTAATTGTAGATATATATTCTATATGTGCTCTTTTCCCATCTGCAAAATTATACAAAAGTTTTAAAAGCATTTCAAATAAGAATTAAATTAAATTAGGTTAAGATCATGGCTATTAAAAAGAACATGAAAAGGCCCTTTCCTCATTGGCATTAAAGCAGGGTGTTTTGGTGTAACCTCAGTAGAAATGAAGTCACCAGCATGCCTCTGACAGGGAGCTCCTTCATAGTGGGGATGTTGTGGTGGGTCCATTTGAGGTGTGGAGAATGGATCAGGCCAGACCCAGCTCAATAACTTCAGGATCACTCTGGAACTTCCTGAAATCTCCAGACTAAATTTCATGTTCTCTTGACCCAACATAATGGAAATGAATTATGTCCCTAAGCCAGCCATGCATTGTCTGGACTCCACACAGCAACAGAATTTTAACTCCACTTCATTTTGACCATTTATACAAAGTCTATTTCTTCAGTAAGAAACAAAGATGCCTTTTCTCCATATATTTGTCCTGAATGCATGGCTGAAAAAAAAAGGTGTGTTTGATCTCAATTTGCCCTTTTCTCAGAACCCTATTTCCTGGCACCTACACACAAAAATCAAAAGATTCTTATGGCTACATTATGGATACATGAGTGTCCCTTCAAATTTCTCAAATTTACCCATATCTGAACAACTACTCTTAGTAGGCCACGATCCTATGTTCTGAACAAACTCATACTAGAGTCACCAGGTTTTTATATATCAGTTGTCATTTTAAATCTAGGATGACAGCCTGGGTTTATATAAGAAAAAACCCATTGACTGCTGTACATGTATGAGTATTTATATTTTTTCTTGAATTAATTGATCCATATTTACCTGTGATTTATCCTATCTCTATAAATTCTACTAAATTATTCTTTCTCTCTACTTCTCATTTTTATTTTTTTTATAAATAACTATTATATAAATAATATTGTTTTCCAAAAAATCAGAACACAGTGGCATTCCACCCTGTAAACAGCAAACATATTTGGACATGTATATCCAAACACACTCCACACATCACTTTCTTCTGTATGATGTCAATAGAACAGCCTGAGTGAATGGTGTGAAAATTAGAGTCTAGCACCCAAGTCCAAAACACATTTACTTGACAGCATGTCTCATTGATTTCAATGGCCTTTGCTTCAAATGAAGCATGCTTATGATTGCAGCCCGAGGCTGAACTCTTGAAAACAAGTTAGGAAATAAAATGAATGGGAGTAGCATTGCAGCTTGTGGTTGCTTTCTGCAAGCCATTTATACCACTTGGTGATCCATTAGAGTCAATGGGCTGTCAAAGTATAAGTGACCTGCAGCTTTGAGTCATTGGTGTTTAATTCTATTGGCTCTAGCAAACCAGGTGCTTTGGTATAGAGCCTCACAATCAAGAAGACTATTTGCAGAAAATAATGTAGGTTGCAACAAGAAAACAGAAAATAATTGTACCTTTGGTAAAGGAGATTTAAGCACTGAAAAGGCAAAGTAGAAAGACTGAAAATCATGACAAGAAGTGGCTGGCACACCAACAAAGGGATAGCAAACAACTGGAAAGTTCAGTGAGTCAGGAATCACTGTCTTCTTTCTAAATGGAGTATGGATTTAGAAAATATTCAGGATACTCTTAATACTAAAGCACTGGGGTGGGATAAACAGGGGAACCCACACTAAAACTCAAAACAAAATAAACTACTTGTAAAATATACAAACTTCCATGAGCATGTTGAAGAAATTCGTATTTCTTTATTAATCTCAGAATTTTTTCACTGGTATATGTCTTGATATTTATTGAATTAAAAGGAAAGATTAGCCATCTTTTTTTAAAAAAATTATCTATCTATTAGGCATGGTTAGGTCTGTTCGGAATCCTCAGAAGTCAGAATGAATTGGGAAAGATTTCATTTTTGAAGTGATTTTGAAATTTTTAAGTAAACCGAAAGTCCCTTTGCCCTTCCGAAGCTTTTTTTGCCATTTCTGTTACAAATCAATGAGTCGGAAATGATTCCGCCTTTCCCCCGCTTCTGTTCCTTTCCCTTTCCTTTCCCTCCTGCTTCAGTTTTAAGCCAGAAAACCAGTTTAAACCAGAGTGGGTGGATTCCTTTCCTTTTCCTTTGGAAAGGAAAGGGAGGGAAGGGGGGAGGGTAAAGAAAGGAAAGGAAAGAAGAAGGGAAAGAAGAAGCGAAGAAAGAGAATGAAGGAAATAAGGAAAATGAATGAATTAGGGAAAGAAGAAGGGAAGGGCAGGAAAGAAGGTGAAGGAAAGAAAGGAAGTGAATAGAGGATATAACAAAAAGAAAGGAGTTGGAGAAAGAAGAAGGGAAGGGCAGGAAAGAAGTTGAAAGAAAGGAAGAAAGTGAATAAAAGAAGGAAAAGAAAAGAAAGGAGAAAAGGATAGGAGTAAGGGAAGGGGAGGAAAGGAGGTGAAGGAAAGGAAAAAGTTAAAGAAAGGAAAGAAGGAAAAGAAAGGAAAGGAGTAAGGGGAACGAGAAAGGGAGGGGAGGGATTAGAAGGAAGGGCCGGCTGTTAATGTGGAGGAGGTGATAAACACGTCACCTCCTCCTTCTCCTTCTCCTCCTCCTCCTCCTCCTCCTCCACATTAACAGCCGAGACAGGCCTGGAGTGAAAGAGCCCCTCAGTCAGGCTGAAGCCCCACCATTCCTTCCTTCCTTCACTTTCTTTCCCTTCTATTCTCTCCCCTCCCTTTCTCGTTCCCCTTACTCGTTTCCTTTCTTTTCCTTCTTCCCTTCCTTCACTTTCTTCCCTTCTTCTTTCACTTACTCTTTCCTTTCTTTACCCTCCCTCCCTTCCTTTCCTTTCCTCCCTTCCTTCCCCAGTTTTGGGAAATGTCACTTTGAGCCAAAGTTACCAAAGAAAGGTGAAAAGGCACCCTAAGCCTGGCCCCAATCAGTCCCCACTTTCTCTCCGCCTTTTCAGTCAAGTTTGTCTCCAACCTTGTTAAAAAAAATAGCCTGCCTTTTGGTTACTCTTCTGTGTGTAATTTCGGGGCTGGAAATGTCTCCAGAAAACCCAAAGGGGAAGACGACTTGGTGGGGTCGAATGTGGCCTCCCTCAGCTGTTAATGTGGAGGGGGAGGTGATGGGCCCTCTGGTGAGTGTATTGCCTCATCCGTACTGACAGCCGAGGCAGGCCTGGAGGGTGGTGGAAGGGCCCCCTCAGTCAGGAGTGACCTGAGTGGAAGAGCCCCTGAAGTTTCCCCAGTGCCAGTGCTGTTTTTTTCCTGCTGCCCATGCATGTCTGCCATTAACAAAGCTATTCCGAAGTTTTAAAATTTTGAAAAGTTACGATTTTTTCAAAATAAATTCAGAATTCAATTCCAAATTGAACTACTAGCACCCCCTATGTCCAAAGCAAGTTTTGAACCATTTTTTTCAGGATCAAACAAGCTATCTATCTATCTATCATCTATTAGGCATGGTTAGGTCCAGTCGGAATCTTCGTAATTTGGATTAAATTCGGATCAAATTCCTTTTTGAAGCGATTTCGAAGTGATTTGGGAACCTGGAAGTATCCTTGCCCTTTCAAAGCCACTGTCGCCATCTTTGTTCCAACTCAGGAAGTGATTCGGAAAAGACCCATCGTTTGGAGGCAAGCAGCAGTATCCTTCTAGGGCGCCTCTCACAAAGGATTTCCCTGGGTACTGGTTGTGGGGTGTCGGGAGCAGGTCAGGGTTTTGCCCTCCCTTCTGCTCGAGATCCCCGTGTACAACTGGTGGGCCACTGTGTGATACAGAATGCTGGACTAGATGGGCTGAGGTCCGATTCAGCATGGCTCTTCTTATGTTCTTATGTTCTTAAATGGGCTCCAATCCTTCCTGGAAGGTCGATCTCAGAAGGTGTTATTGGGTGACACCTGTTTGACTGCACAACCGTTGTCTTGTGGAGTCCCTCAAGGTTCTATTCTGTCCCCGATATTATTTAACATGTACATGAAGCCATTGGGGGAGATCATCTGGAGCTTCGGAGTAAGATGTTACCTGTATGTAGATGAGGTCCAAATCTGTCACTCTTTTTCACATGCTACTAAGGAGGCTGTTCAGAACTTGAACTGGAGCTTGGCTGCTGTGTCGAACTGGATGAGGGCTAACAAATTGAAATGGAATGCAGACAAGACAGCGGTTCTCCTGGTCAGTCGAAAGCCGACAGGACATAGGGTTACAGCCTGTATTTGATGGGGTTACACTCCCCCTGAAGACACAGGTTTACAGCTTGGGAGTGATCCTGGATTTTTTGCTGAGCCTGGAACCCCAGGTCTCAGCGGTGGCTGGGAGAGCTTTTGCACAGTTAAAGCTTGTGCGCCAGCTGCACCTGTACCTTGGGAAGTCTGATCTGGCCATGGTGGTCCATGCTCTGGTTACATCCCGAATAGATTACTGCAACATGCTCTACATGGGATTGCCTTTGAAGTCTGTTCGGAAACTTCCATTAGTCCAACGGGCAGCAGCCAGATTGCTAACTGGAGCATCATACAGGGAGCATACCATCCCCCTGTTACGTCAACTCCACTGGCTGCCTGTCCATTTCCGAGCACAATTCAAAGTGCTGGTCTTGGCCTATAAAGCCCTATGTGACTCCAGCCCAGCTTACTTGTCCGAACGTATCTCCCTCTACATTCCACCTCATAGCTTAAGACCTGCCGGAGAGGCCTTGCTCTTGGTCCCACCAGCTTCACAAACATGGCTGGTGGGGATGAGGGACAGGGCCTTCTCAGTGGTGACCCCTGCCTATGGAACCCGCTCCCCAGCGAAATCAGATCAGCATCCTCCCTCCTTTCTTTCTGAAAGAAACTAAAGATGTGGCTGTGGAACCAGGCATTTGGTCAATGAATATAATCGTACTGAACACTGAAACTGATCTTGTGATTGTTGAAATGGAAAAGGCTTTTTGGATTGTGCAGATAATGTTGTTTAACTAATGTTGTTTTAATTGTGATATGTGTATGTTTTTATCTTTTATTATACTGTATTTTACTATGGCATTGAATAGCTGCCATGTTAGCCGCTCTGAGTCCCCCTGCGGGGGTGAGAAGAGCAGGGTAGAAATGACGTAAATAAATAAATAATAAATAAAAACAGCAAGAAATAGTGTCAGTTTAAACCAGTGTGGATGGATTTCTTCCATTTCCTTTCTCTCCTACATCAATTGAAACCAGTGTGGATGGGATGGATCCGTATCAGTTTAAACCAGTGTGGATGGATTCATTTCCTTTCCTTTCTCTCCCGCCTCAGTTTAAACTAGTGTGGATGGGATGGATCCACTTCAGTTTAAACCAGTGTTGATGGATTCCTTTCCTTTCTCTCCCACGTCAGTTCAAACCAGTGTGGATGGATTCCTTTCCATTCCTTTCCCTCCCTCTTCAGTCTTAAGAGAAAGAAGTGGTTTTAACCAGAGTGGATGGATTTCTTCCCTTTGCTCCCCCCTCCCCTGTTTTTTCTGGAGTAAAACAATTACTTTCAAAGTAAAGACCACCCAATGAAACAGGAAATGACACTTTGAAATGATTAACAAAGGATTCGGAAGTCTCAGGAATTTGGAACGTTTGAACTTCTTTTTCTGTGAAAATCGGAATTGACTTTAGATCAGTTTTGAGCCATTTTTAAATCAAATTATCTATCTATCTAATGGGATTTGTCCTCAATGCTTTTTCCTTTCACTCTCTTCCTACCTAATCTAAGGCAGGTCGGATAGAGGGTATTTATTTATATATATCTTAGTTCCATAATCATCACCTATAATTGCTAGTCATTCTTGCAGTTAGTGTTTGTTTGCTGAAAATGAGAGGGACTAGCACTTTTAAATATTTGGATTCACTTCCTCTTCGAATACACAGAAAAGAGATTAAGATGTGAGCAGCTGCTGAATTCTTTCCCCTTCTTGCTTGCTGTTTATTCCTCAATATTAAATTGAAATCAGGTTGATTAAGTCTTCAATGTTATGCATATTTTCTTTCATCTCCTGCTTTCACTCCATTATTAAATCTAAATTGAACCCTTATTTAGAGACACTTAATTTCAGTCGTTATCCTTTTATTTATTTTTTTCGTTTATTTCCCAGATGGCAAATTCAAGTGCCATGACAGTCTTTGGTTTAAAACAAAAAGCTAGGCTGCCTCATTGTAATAATTCCATGAGGTTTTGTTTTTTGTTTTTTTTAAAAAAAAACAACTAACAACAACATGGTAATTATAATTTGAGCAAACCTCCTAGTACATTATTATTATTTAATCAATATGTCTTTATACTCAGAAACTGATGCTATACACCTTGATAATTATACTCAGTAAAGTCACAAATTGCACTAATTTAAGAATCAATTATAAACTGAACTATTTGGCTACCATTTAATCCTAATGAACTGTTGCCCTTATAGATGTCGCTATTCTTTTTCAGGTGCTGCAGGAACTACTATTCCTTTCCTCCCTCTGCTATTCCCAAGACCCCCATTCTAATATACTAAAAAGTCCTTGAAGCTGCCCCACATGGCCATTGCATGCTTTACAGCAAGAGGGCAGTATCATTGATCTATCTGGCTTTGGACCTCATCACATTGATATGGTAAAGCGTGGTTGACCGTCCTTTTTCGCATAGAGAACCTCCCCTCTAGATTGTCAGCCATCCTGTTTGGAAATCTAGGATCTGGAAATACATTAATCTTACATTCATCACTTTTTAATCAGGGAAAACTACAATATCCGAAAGTCAAGAGACCTCTTGCCCTGCACAAAGCCTCTTATATTAAAAGAGACTGACACCATATTAAAACCTCTTCTTTCCATGGGATAAATTGTCCTACTCCAAACCCTTTTTGATAAAGGAGACACAGTGCAACATGTTAAAACCATTTCTTACCATGGGATAAGTTCCATGCCTCTCCATGCTTCAAAAGAGGCTGAAGTATCCTACGATGGGGAAATTTCTCAACGTGATGAGGTCCTTCACCTACAAAGAGATTAGCAAAATTGTTATATCTGTAATGAGATCCACAGTCGTCCTTTAATAATCCAGACACCTCTGGGATCATTTCTCTGTAAAGAGGCACACAGAAACTTCTGTTTGTTTGTTTGTTTGTTTTCAAAGCATAGAGTGGCCACCTAAGGGTTTTGCAGTAAGCCTGGGGAGTATAGCACGTGGGACATGTGGATATTTATGCTACCCTGAGGGCATGTAGGATTGAGGACTATATCTGCTAAATTAGAAAAGGGCTATTGTTTTCTGAAAAACGTGCTATTAACTTTGTATGTTTACTCTCAATTGTGTGTATTCACTTAAATGGAGACAAAGCTCAGAAACACATATTGCAATCAGATTTTTGACACAGTTCAGGACAAAAGTATTGGATCCCTTTCTGCAGTAAAATAATTAAATCACTGAGAATCAAATAGAATACATGATTCAGATGGATGGCTGTGAACAGCTTTGTAGCCTGGCTGTTCAAAATAAGAAGGCAGACCTGATGTGTGGGAATAAGAAGAATGCTTTTGGCTAGCATGGGTGATCATAGCATTTTGAATACCTTTTGCAATCAAACTCAAGCCCTCAAACCTTTTCTAGCTTGCTCATTTGATTTCATGCCTTCTACTATGCTTCTTACTTTTGTTCTTTCTCTGTTTTGCATTATGCAGAGATAGATAGCCTGGAAACGTCTATGTTGGCCAGAGCTCATCCCTATCGAAGGCACTTTGCAATTCAAGCACAACTGGAGATGATGGTCTTTTGTGTCTCTCTGGCAATATGGATGGTGAGGTGTCATGCCAGGAAGAACAACCATAGAAGATCAATTGAAAATCTCTCTGTATGCCACTGAGGAGAATAAAACCCCTTAAGATCCAAACAGAAACAATTCCAAGAATTACATCTTGGAACACCAACAGGCATATAATGTTTGTTTCAACCTGTTGTTGCTTGGTAATGAATTGTTTCATTTTATACCCCTTTTATATCTTTACTTAATGCAATTGTGATTCTTTTTTATTTCTAAAATCATTTCAAAGATGTTTATACAAAATACAGCTAAAATATGATCATATACACCCAAAGGAACAGAGAATAGTATCTTCTACAGAATGTTATTTCTTTGTTGATATTTCGGTTGCAAATTATTCTCCTATCTTAAGTTATACCTGGAGTCATACTTTACTACCCTTAAGACAAACTATAGGCAATCTCTGAGTTACAAACATCTGACAAAATGACTCAAAGATAAGAACAGGGATGAGATAATAAGAACTGAGAGAAAGCAGGGGGAGGGAATTCACTCCTGAAAGACTTATCATGTGGGAAAGGTTCCCAATTGAAGCTTTCTCATCAATCCTTGTTTCCACAGCAAGCCAATTTCTTTCAAAATGCAGTTATCACAGGGACAGAAAGTGAGGTGAACATCTTCTGAACAGGAGCGCAAACAACAAAACGAATCCCACTGAGATATTAACCCTTCCCTAAGCTATCCAAAGCTTATATGTATCTGGAGTTACACTTTAAAATGTACCTGTTCTGATTTACCTACAAATTCAACTTAAGAACAAACTTACAGAACCTATCCTATTCATTACTTGTATTTTCCAGCATCCCATCTTTTTCCTTCCATTCTGTTTCTAAGACTAGTCTAGGGGTGTGACCGCACTCTCTGGTCATTGGCAATTGTTTAAGGGTTTCTCTTTTTCATATTTAGTAGTGTAGTAGAGCCAAGACTCAAAAGGATGAGATAAATTTTTGATGTATAATCATTTATTTGTCCATTCCATCTGGTTACTTTTTCCTACTCTTACTTATCACCAGTTATCACAGTAGTTAGTAAACAGATGGATTTTGTTTCCCAATATAAAAACATTGTCTTGAATTCTCCCTGTAGCAGTAAAGTACGGTGTGTGATCTTAGTAATCACTAAATTGGGTAATTCAGGCCTATTACTTTTACAAAAGGCTTGATTCTGGTTAAAAAAAAGAGGGTGAGGGGAAGAAAATAACATAACAGTCTGGATTTTTGGATTCTCCTGTAGAGATGAGGCTACTGAGAATGCCATAATGAATGACTGCACAGCAAAATTTACCACTGTTCACACAGCAAGCTCCATTTTCCTCTGGCTTTTCTACTGTATATTTTTCATCCTGATCTGTAATGTTATCTTCTGAAGTATAGTGCTTCAGTTTGCCAGAAAACACACACATACAAACTAGCAATATATTTTGATTTTAAAACTCCTTGTAGCTAAAATTGCTTGCTTAAATATTTTTAAACATTGGATGGTGCTCCTTCAACTGTGTACCCCTGCTAATTGAAAGATCTCCCAAAAGAGACGTAATATTTTAGACATAGTTATTTCTTTTTCCCTTTACAACATGTCATAGATTTCTCCTATGCAATGAGTGATGCTGATTCAAATCATAAATGTGGTATTTCATTAATTAACTGTAACAAGAGAATTTGAATGCCAGGATAACTGAATAAATTAAGTGACAAGACTCTCAATCCTCAGATGAATACTATTATATCAATAATAACTCTTTTCTTTACATAAGCCTTTCTATATAGGAACTGAGCCTTTTCTAAGCAGACAATGGTCCAACATGACAATTTAGCCATCTTTTGCCATTTTGAATAGCTTTATTTCATCTCCAATAATGTCCCCTTAACTCATGTCATTCTCTGATTCAAGAAGCTTATCAGAGCTAAGTAAGTGAAAATTCCTTCCAAAAATATCTGAAAAACAGAAACATTTGCTTAACTCTCACTTTGCTTTAGGAAATATGAATAGGCACACCACAGTGAATATTTGAAGAATAATTCTACAGGGAGGGAGGCCAGACATTTCTGGAAACCAACTGTTGTTTTAGATAACATGCAGAGTGTTCTGGTTAAAAATTAAACAGATGCAACTTTATTGTATATATAAAACAATTAAAATACTTTTAGATTAATAACCTGCATCAATAAGCTCTGGCATAATTCTTGGTTGCATGAACATCATATTAGGGTTGCATGGAAATAGAACACTGGAACATTAGAATTGAAAAATGGAACTGCATTTGAGCATTGGACTCCAGGGCATGCCTTCTACATTGCACATGGTTGTGCTGTTTCCATTTCTCTTCAAATGGCAAAACCTTTTCTACAGACTCTATACTGCTGCAACCAGAGAAACAATGAACTAGAAGAATCTTTATCGGGCCAGATTGGCCATCACATTTTTTTCTGCTGTAAACTAACCTGAGAAGTTGATTGTTTGTATGAGATAGAAGGAGGAGGACGTAAATTAAATTCAGCTTGAAAATGAGATAGGGATGTAATAGAACAACATAAATCAAAGCCATGGTTTGTAAGAACTAAAATGATGTCTCTGTTGTGCCCACACAGAAACCTCCTCTGTTTCCACATTAGCTAGGAGAGGTTAGCCTGCATATTGTAAGTATCCATCATGGGTGGGATCCAGAATTAGCCTCTTCCCTTTAAAATATCCCCTTCCTGCTCCCCTTTCAGAATCTTCCCCAGGGATGGAGCCTCTCAGCTAGACTCAACTGCATCTCTGGAAGTCAGCCATTAGTCCAGGAGGTGTAGAGGAGTGACAATGCTAAAATATTCTCTGCCAAGGTTGATAGGCAATGGTTGATCAATAGAAGTTAAACAATTAAACAGTTGGTTCTGGAAGCAAAGTGGCTTTGTCGAAGACACAAAAAAGAAAAGAAAATAGGCAAGTAAGCAAAGATCACTGTTAGAGCAAATCCCCAACCTTTTAATAGATTTTTGCCAGATCAGGAGGAGTTGGGATTTGAACTTGGCTATTGTTTTATTACAGTCATTATCAATTGTTCCTCTGAGCATATAAACTCTGTTCCCCATAATATCAGGACACCTCAATGCAAACAGCTTGTGGAGGCAGAACTGTTCCAATCAACTCCTTTTCTCCTAGTTTCAGTGGTAACCAAATCACACATGAATATGATAGAATTACCTCTTTAAACCAGATGTGGGCTTTAAAGAACTGCTTCTTAAACTGTAGGTCCCAATCTCAAACGGGGTCCACTTTTTGGGGTCATGAAAAACCTGGCAATGGAAAAAGATTTTGGAATACCACCCATTTGCACAAATTTGTTAGCAACAACATGTAATGTTCACAGTGAACTCTGCAGAAAATGCTTCAGTTATACTCCACAAAAAGGAAAATCAGTCTGTTTAGCAAGCCTTGCACATGCTGATGTATTATCAGTAAATGTTTGATTTATATATCTATATGCCTGGGATCATATAAACATTTATCGGTTATCGGGTGAAAAGAGGTCACAAGTGGAAAAGGTTTAAAGAAGCCCTGATTTAAAGAACTCCCCTGGTAGTGTTGGATGGAAACTAGGAGAGGTAGCTACAGCAGAATATGAGTGAAGTCACCATCTGCTCAGGAAAAAAATCCTGCCCCCCAATAAAATTTCTGTCACTCCCCAAATTTCTAGCATTGCTGACACTTAAAACCTCAGTTGAGCATTTTGATATACAATTTAGAAAAGTGACAAAGCAAGTTATCAGGGGATGAAAACTCAGCAAATATTAGAGTTCCAGATGTGAATGATTTTAACACCTCACTATTCTGCTAGAAATTTGGGAACTGCCGGGCAATGTTCATTACTAAATTAGGTGTCACGAACGCCGACTTAGAACTGCCCCTTTAACACACACACGGAGACGTATCAAAGGCTAACTAGTTTTATTGAATATAAAAACAGTCCAAAAGGTATATAGTCCAAAGAAATGCAAGTATTCAAAGTATAAAGTCAATAGTCCAAAGTATAATGGCAAATAGCTTGAAGCGAGGCAAGGCTCCGCAATTCAATGCGGATCAGGAAACAGGGCAAGGTTTCGCATCCAATGCGAATCAGGAACCAGGGCAAGGTGCCGCAAACCACTGCGGCTCAGGAAACAAAGCAAAGGCAAGGCAAGACTTGATGACCACGGTTGGCTTGTGGTCCCACTCCGCTCGCGCCTATTCAGTATAGACGTGGCCGGAGAACTGAGGATCAGTTCCCACGGGCCGTATTTAATCCCTCGGCCGGGCCCCCGACGATCTAGGGCCCGGCGCCCAGTCTCTACTTTCCGAACGGTGACGGTCTAGGGACAGGTGCCAGCTCCTCCTGCCCTCCTCTATGTCCCTGCGCCTGTTATGAGAACGGCCCCGCTCTTCCAGCCTAGTATCGCTATCTTCCTGAGAAGAAGCCTCCCCCCGAAGTTTCCCATCCGCTAGCCTCCATCTGCTGTTCAGCCAGCTCCTGGGAACCTCGGCCATTTGGGAATTCATAACTATCTCCGCTATCTGCTTCACTGCCTCCCATCTCCACCTGGTCCGCTCCTTCCCCGGGAGAATGCTCCCACTCAAGATCCCAGGCTAAACTCTCTACAGGTGAACTGGGCAAAGGCACGGCTGACCAATCTTGCTCTGGGCCTTCCAACTCATCCTCCGAATCCCTTTCAGCCTGTGCGGGTCCCAATGCCAACGGGACCCCTGGTGCATTACCCCTCCCCCGTTGCCCTAGCGGACCCATGGGTGCTACACTATCCCCCCTCAGGGCCCCTGGGCCGCCCCGGGGCTTGGGCTTGTCAGGGTAGTTGCGGTGGAAGCGAGCCACCAACTCCGGGGCGTGAACATCTCGAGCCTTGACCCAAGCGCGTTCTTCCGGGCCAAACCCCTTCCAGTCAATGAAGTACTCCAACTTCCTGTAGCGGAGGCGGGCATCCAAGATGTCCTGCACCTCGACCTCCTCCCCCCCTCCTCCCGCATCACAGGGGGAGGAGGCGGCTGCGTCACGTCAGGCCGCACCCCTTCGCTGGCGGAGCAACGAACGATGAAACACCGGGTGGAGTTTCATGTCCGCTGGGAGTTGTAGTTTGAAGGAAACAGGCCCCACCTTCTCCAAAACCTTGTAGGGACCCAAAAATCTCGCATCCAGCTTGCGGGTGGGTCGCTGCGTGGGCAAATTCTTGGTGGACAGCCAAACCTTATCCCCCACAAGGATGTCAGGACCCTCCTGGCGCCGCCGATCAGCCATCCGCTTGTAGTCAGCTTTCGCCTGGTCCAATTGAGTGCGTAGCAAGTCTTGGAGTGCAGTGAGCTCTCGAAGCCAATCCTTAGCCTCGGAAACGTCTCCGGACGGGTCCACCGGCGGGTAGAACCGAGGGTGGTGTCCATAGTTAGCAAAGAAAGGAGTCTCTTTGATGGATTCCTGCGTCGCATTGTTGTAAGCAAACTCTGCCAGGGACAACAAGGACGCCCAATTGTTTTGCTGATAGTTGACATAGCAGCGCAGGTACTGCTCCAAGGTGGCATTGACCCTTTCGGTCTGGCCATCGGTCTGCGGGTGATGGGCCGTGGACATCCGCACATCAATCCCCAGCAACTTCTGGACAGCCTTCCAGAACTGGGAAGTGAATTGGGTGCCCCGGTCAGTCACCAGGCTCTGTGGAAGTCCATGCAGCCGAAACACATGTTGCACAAACATATCAGCAGTCTCTTTGGCAGTAGGCACCCCCACACAGGGGATGAAGTGTCCCATCTTAGTGAAACAGTCCACCACGACCAGTATCGAGGTGAAACCCTTGGACTTGGGGAGGTCGGTGATGAAATCGGCCGAAATCATCTTCCAGGGAGCAGAGGGGGTCGGAAGCGGCTGGAGCAAACCAGCCGGCTTGCCCCCCTGGTTCTTAGCCCGGTGACACACAGGGCAGGATCCCACATAGTCCTCCACATCCCTCCGCACTTTCAGCCACCAAAAGTCCCGTAGGACCAGTTGGAGAGTCTTGAAAAGCCCAAAATGGCCTGCGGCCCGGCTATCGTGGCAAAGCTTGAGAATGTCCTCCCGCGGGGCCAGGGGAAACATAGACAGAGTCCCGGTGGTAAAGGACCCCATTCTTTACCTGAAACGGAGCCGGAGGTCCCTTGGTCAGTTGCTCCTGCACCCACGGGTCGGTCCGCTGGCGAGCCTGGACCCGCACACTCAAGGGTCTCTTGTCGCCAGGGGCGGCGGAGCCACCGGAGGGTTGACAGGACGCGCCCGAGCCGCCGCAAAGTTCTCCGCTTTAAGCAACCGGGCCTCGGACGGCCCGTCGCCCTCACGAACATACTCCGGCTTTCGGGACAGCGCATCAGCTTGCTTGGTCTGCTTGGGGTCACATAGTGAATGCGGAAATTGAATCGCTCAAAGAACAGGGACCATCTCTGTTGCCTCTGGTTCAATTTGCGCTGGGATTTCAGATGCTCCAAGTTCCGGTGGTCGGTGTGAACCTCCACCGGGAACTTGGCCCCTTCAAGCAGGTGCCTCCAGACCTCGAAAGCCACCTTGATGGCCAACAGTTCCTTCTCCCAAATGGTGTAGTTCTTTTCCGGAGCCGTCAGCTGCCGGGAGTAGTAGGCACAGGGCAACAAGTCCGTCCCCTGGGGCTGTAGCAGGATCGCTCCCACCGCCACATCCGAAGCATCGGCCTGGACGATGAAAGGGGTGCGGGGGTTGGGGTGCTGCAAAAGCGGCTGGGTGGTGAACAGCTGCTTCAACTTGCGAAACCCCACATCCGCCTCCGGAGTCCACCGGAACGGCACCTTTCCCCGCAAACACTGGGTGATCGGATCAGCCCACTTGGCAAAGTCAGGAATGAACTTTCTGTAGTAGTTGGCAAAGCCCAGGAATCTTTGAATGTCTTTTTTGCTAGCAGGGGGTGCCCAGTCAACCACGGCTTGGACCTTGGTGTCATCCATGGCAATGCCCGTAGGTGAGATACGGTAGCCCAGAAAGTCCACCTCACGCAAGTCGAAAGCACACTTCTCCAGCTTAGCATAGAGCCCGTGGGCCCTCAGTCTCTGGAGCACTTCCTTGACATGGCGATCATGGGTCGCCTGATCCGGAGAAAAAATCAGCAGATCGTCTAAATAGACCGCCAGATAGCGGTCCAACAGGTCTCGGAAAATGTCATTCATGAAATGTTGGAAACAGGCGGGAGCGTTGCACAAACCGAATCCCATCACCAGGTATTCAAAACTGCCCCACTTGGTCTGGAAGGCCGTCTTCCATTCATCGCCCTGTCGAATCCGGACAAGGTTGTAAGCCCCCTCAGGTCCAGTTTAGTGAACACCTTAGCTCCCGCATCCGCTCCAAGAGCTCGGGGATCAAGGGCAGGGGATAGCGATTCGGATCGTGATCTTGTTGAGTTCCCTGTAGTCATTGCACAGCCGCAACTCCCCGATTTCTTCTTGACGAAAGAATCGGAGCCCCAGCCGGGATTGGGAGGGGGCCGATGAACCCCTTCCGCAGGTTCTCATCCAGGAAATCTCGGAGAGCCTGTTGCTCTGGTTCCGAGAGAGGGTAGAGTCTTCACCGCGGGATCGGGTCCCCGGTTGCAGTTCAATGGCACAGTCATAGGGCCGGTGCGGAGGCAAGCGTTCCGCCTCCTTCTCACTGAAGACATCCCAAAATCCGGCATACTTCTTGGGCAAGGTAGCCACATTCTCCACTTCTTGGGCCAGGCACGCCCGGGCCGTCATGCAGTGGCCCTGGCAATGGTCCGAAGAAAAAATTAGCTGCCTCTTAGCCCAGGAGATCTGGGGGTCGTGGAGTGCGAGCCACACAATGCCCAGGACAATGGGGAAATCTGGGAGCCTGGTCACAAGGAAAGAAATGTCCTCTTTATGGGAGCTAGTCCACATCCTGGTAGGAGCCGTATACTGCGTCACAGCCCCTGTTTTCAGGACTCTCCCATCAATGGTTTGGACACCCTTAGGCTCTTGGAGATCAAGAAAATTTAATCCGGCGGACTTGGCATAGTCCGCATCGATGAAGTTGTTGGTCGCTCCCGAGTCAATCATGGCATGGACCATCATTGGCCCCTTCTCTGGCGACCACAAACTGACCATTACAAGGAACAATTGTCCAGTCTTGGGTTCAGGGGGGAGGTTAGCGACGTCGGCCGAGTGAGCGAACCCTCTTACACCCGGCCGGCCCCTTCCCCCGTCGCCTGAAGGGCCTCTTCGGGCTCTGGGGCCCCTCCGAGGGCGGCAGAGGCCCGAGGAGTCTTTCCACGCGGCTTTTGGGGCACTCCTTAGAAAAATGTCCAGCCCCCGCAGTACCAGCACAAGTTGAGGCGCTGACGCCGGGCCTTCTCCGCTTGGTCAACTTTGGGTCGAACTGTACCCAACTGCATGGGCTCCGGGTCATCCGGGCCCGCCGGCACTGGTAATTGCCGGGGTTGAAATTGTCCAGCCCCTTCCTTCCGCGCCACCGGTTTCTCCATCACGCCCTTGTCCCACCGTCTCCTGGTTTGCAGTCCCTTCCAACCGAAGGCTCAAGGTGATGGCAGCCTCCAGATCTGCGGGCCGAGGATGTTTGATCATCTCCTGTTGCAGTTCCGACGGCAATCCCGCATGTAGTGATACCGCAACGACGGCAGACCCCACTGCGTCTGGGAAGCCAGAACACAAAAAACGGGAGATGTACTGGGACAGGGAGATATCCTTGCACGTCAGCCGGGCCAGATCCCTCTCAGCCAGTTCTTCATTCACCGGGGCCCCCCATGTTTCCCTGATCGCATCCAGGAAAGCCTGCAGCGTGTTGGTATGGGGGGACTGCGCCCGGATCAATGCGGTGGCCCACGTTGCCGCAGACCCTTCCAGCAGATTGAAGACAAAAACCACCTTGGCTCGATCATTGGCGAACTCGTTGGGCGCTGCTCCAAGTAAAGTTCCACTTGGCACACAAAAACCTCCACCTGGGTCGGATTGCCACTGAAGCGGCCAGGTGGGCTCACCCCGGGTGCCGTCCGGCCCGGGTCCGCAGCTCCCAATTCTCGTTGCATGTCCTGCACCTGCTGATCCGTCAGGTTAGCCATGGCAACCGTGGGGACGATGGGAGCCTGAGTGCGCTGTCTGCGGTTCCTGGTACGTCCCGTGGTGCAAAAAGGGGTTCGAGGAGTTCTCCGGCCAACTGTCACGAACGCCGACTTAGAACTGCCCCTTTAACACACACACGGAGACGTATCAAAGGCTAACTAGTTTATTGAATATAAAAACAGTCCAAAAGTATATAGTCCAAAGAAATGCAAGTATTCAAAGTATAAAGTCAATAGTCCAAAGTATAATGGCAAATAGCTTGAAGCGAGGCAAGGCTCCGCAATTCAATGCGGATCAGGAAACAGGGCAAGGTTTCGCATCCAATGCGAATCAGGAACCAAGGCAAGGTGCCGCAAACCACTGCGGCTCAGGAAACAAAGCAAAGGCAAGGCAAGACTTGATGACCACGGTTGGCTTGTGGTCCCACTCCGCTTCGCGCCTATTCAGTATAGACGTGGCCGGAGAACTGAGGATCAGTTCCCACGGGGCCGTACTTAATCCCTCGCCGGGCCCCCCGACGATCTAGGGCCCGGCGCCTCAGTCTCTACTTTCCGAACGGTGACGGTCTAGGGACAGGTGCCAGCTCCTCCTGCCCTCCTCTATGTCCCTGCGCCTGTTATGAGAACGGCCCCGCTCTTCCAGCCTAGTATCGCTATCTTCCTGAGAAGAAGCCTCCCCGAAGTTTCCCATCCGCTAGCCTCCATCTGCTGTTCATCCAGCGCCTGGGAACCTCGGCCATTTGGGAATTCATAACTTTCTCCGGTCTCTGCGTAACTGCCTCCCATCTCCACCTGGTCCTCTCCTTCCCCTGGAGAATGCTCCCACTCAAGATCCCAGGCTAAACTCTCTACAGGTGAACTGGGCAAAGGCACGGCTGACCAATCTTGCTCTGGGCCTTCCAACTCATCCTCCGAATCCCTTTCAGCCTGTGCGGGTCCCAATGCCAACGGGACCCCTGGTGCATTACCCTCCCCGTTGCCCTAGCGGACCCATGGGTGCTACATAACTTACCAATATTTCAATGAACCTGCTTTTGGATGATATAGTCAAGTTAATTAAGATTGTTATTTCTGTGTGCCTTCAAAACTTTTCAAACTTTGGGAGACCATAAGTCTACAGTTTAGGGCAAATAAATGACCATGGAGAGCCACATCGAGCTCATGGGCCTTAGTTTGATCCCCCCTGATCTAAATAAAGACTTTTACAGATAATATATACATTGTTTAAAAATCCCTTATCCATGTATACATCTATCTATCAACAGTGGACACATATATAATTAAACACATTGAATTTGGTGTGATAATCTCATCAAATGGCATTAGGATAGTTTAAAAAAAGTATCAGTTTGGAAAAACCCAATCAGTGATAGCAATTATAGCAATTGAAGGTAGCTTTAACACAATCTTATTGTGGTGGCATGAGTCAGTCTGGTGTAGCTTTGTTGCTAGGAGACCATTGCCATGAAAATAATTATATAGTACACATAAAAGGGAAAAAAGACCCTGTTGATTAATGCATAAATAAGAAGCAAGTATTCTCTTTATTGTTGGCAGAAACAAAGCACAAGTATCAAAGAAGCCTGTTGTAAGCTAAGGGTGAGTGGAGAATTAAGATTTATATGTTGATCAGAGAAAAAAGCTACACTGAACAATCAAAAAGAGAGAGAAAATCTCCCTAAGAGTGGTAGAGCATCTTAATCATTTGATCAAAGGAATATTGGCATATGGATCAGAAGCAAATGTGTACGTTGGATATAACAAGATCAAATGTTATAAATCAAATCAGTCAATAACTGCAGTCCAACATAATATGGATTGAGGAGCATGCTATAATCAGATAAAAGAAACTGGAATCTTACTGATCAATGACCTTATGGGGAAGAGGATTAGGATCCATCCATCCACTGTGCAGGCAAAAAGTCATTCCTTGGGGGATTTTGTGCGTTCACCAGTTGCTAGAGGGGGTGGTCGGGGAGGACTACTGACATCCATCCACAGGGCAGGTTAATGGTCATTCATTGGGGAGATTCGTCTATCCTCCAGTTGCTAAAGGGATTGGTTGTGGTGGAACACTGGCATCCACTGTGCACGCAAATGGTCATTCCTTGGGGGATTTCGTGCGTCCATCAGTTGCTAGATGGGGTGGTTGGGAAGGACCACTGGCATCCATCCACTGTGCAGGCAAATGGTCATTCCTTGAGGGATTTCGTGTGTCCACCAGTTGCTAGAGGGGGTAGTCTGGGAGGACCACTGACATCCATCCACAGGGCAGGCAAACGGTCATTCCTCAGGGGGATTAGTCCATCCTCCACTGGCATTCACTGGGCAGACAAGTGGTCAGTCCTCAAGGGGGTTCCTCCCCCCTTCGAGATGTTGGAGGATCTGGTTGGGGAGGACCGCTGGCATCCACAGGGCAGGCAAACTGACATTCCTCGGGAGGATTTGTCCCCTCTCGAGGTGTTGGAGGATGTGGTCGTGGAGGACCGCTGCCATCCACAGGGCAGGCAAATGGACATTCCTCAGGGAATTTCGTGCGTCCATCAGTTGCTAGAGAGGTTGATCGTGGTGGAACACTGGCATCCACTGGGAAGACAAGCGGTCAGTCCTCGGGAATTTGTCAGCCCTTGAGATGTAGAGGGAGGTGGACAGGGAGGACAGACGGCATCCATCCACAGAGCAGGTGAACGGACATTCCTCGGGGGGATTCGTCCCCTCTCGAGGAGTTGGAGGAGGTGGTCAAGTAGGACTGCTGGCATCCACAGGGCAGGCAAACGGACATTCCTAGGGGGAATTTCGTGTGTCCACCAGTTGCTAGAGGGGGTGATCATGGTGGAACACTGGCATTCACTGGGCAGACAAGCGATCAGTCTTCAAGGGGATTCATCCCCCTTGAGGTGTTGGAGGAGGTGGTCGAGGAGGACCGCTGGCATCCACAGGACAGATGAATGGAAATTCCTCGGGGGGATTTGTCCCCCCTCGAGGTGTTGGAGGAGGGGGTCAGGGAGGACAGCTGGCATCCATCCACAGGTCAGGCGAATGCTCAGTCATCGGGGGGATTCGTCCCCCCTCAAGGTGTTGAAGGAGGGGGTCAGGAAGGACTGCTGGCATCCACAGGGCAGGCAAATGGTCAGTCCTCGGGGGGATTAATCCCTCCTGGTGGGGTGAAATGCTGGCCTGGGCAGCCATAACTTGGAGGACCGGGCTGGGACGCTGCCATCTTCTGGGGATTCCTCCCTCCTGATCTGAGAGGGGCAATGTTGAGCAGTGGCTTACTTTAAAAATTATCAGGAACCCAGGGGTCTTCTAAACAGATTGTAAGTTAGTATGCTGACAGAGGAGAATCCTTTTTACCACTGTGGCAAGTTTTGTCAGTAGTAGTCTAAAACTGAGGGAAAGGAAATCCCCCAAGTTTTGCCTGTCCCGTTTGCAGGTTTTCACATATTGCACAATCACGGACGCCATTAACGAAGCGATTTGGAATTTTTGGAAATCCTCTAGGAAATGAATAGCCCATGCCCCCTAAATCCAAAACGAATTTTGAGCCATTTTTCCTTGATCAAAGAAGCCTAGCATTCATGCAATGCATATTATTGTGACAAATCACACTTTCCATCATCCAGTGTAAAAATACATGCAGAATTTTTCCTACTCTATGATTTCTGTTTTTAATCAGTCACCAATCCATAAAACTGTCTCATCTCTTCAATCTTGACTGTTGAGAATTGTTAGGGATAGACATTGACAAATGCTTCCCTGAAAGTCCATGGAAGCAATTATTGCAATCCTACAATTTGCCAGCAGAATCTAACTCCTTGCCTATCAGCTTCACATTCCTCTGGCCCTCAGAAGTAAAGTTCCAAATACTGCAGCATGTTTTCAGGACTCTTTAATGACTGAGGGAGAGACAGAAGTAAACCCATAAAAGTGTTAGTGAGGGATAACAGAATACCTCTGATTTTTCTTCATTATGATCTCTCCTTCTATAGGCATGAACAATTTCCCCAAACTGATTGATAATGAGAGGTTGTACATGGAAACCCATTTACTTCTCCTGTTTGGATCCCATTGTAGGAATAGCATTCTCTATAGTCTGTGGTGAATTAGAACTATCAGGGGGGCAGTGTGTGTGTGTGTGTGTGTGTGTGTGTGTGTGTGTGTGTGTGGAATCTGGAGCTTTGCTCTCCACCATGTGCAGAACAATCCCAATCACATGAGGCAGATAGATGAAACCGCACCAACCATTCTTGTTACAATATCTGGGTATTTATGGTCCTATATTTAGAGACCTTCATGTACTAACACTTAATGGGAAAATTCAACTGATAAGAGTTTATTTAAAACACAGTATTTGGGTGGTTTAATTGGTTTATACTTTACACATCACAAATCACTGATATTGTATCCATTAAATTTGTTTTGGAGCCCAATTCAAGATGCTAATTTTGACCTGAAAAGTGTCAAGTAGTTTTAGGTCTGTTAGTAATGATATTACATGATAAAAACAAGGAAAGAATTCAATAACACCCCTTAAGATTATCTTTTCTGATGCTTGATAAAGCAATGAACTTCTGGTTTCCAGAATGGACTTGAAGCCATGGGCCCCATATACACTGGCAATGGTTATTTAATGAGATTGACTCAAAACTGCTGCAGCCATGAAACACACAGTGCCAATGAATATTGTAGAAGTGTACAGAGCATATGGCACATTAAAGGAAGTCATAGCAATGTCCACCTCAGCAGATCTCAATATAGCTCATATTCCAGAGAGCAAAATCAGCTCTGTGAAATGCAGACCACGTTGTACAGTAGATACCTACCCTTGCTGCTGGAGGTAGAGGGATGAAAAAACACACCCCAAGAGCATAACTGATTAGCAGGGAGCTAAATGACCCAATAGAATCCCCTTCCTGGCCTCAAATCAGTTACAGACATGACACTTGTGCAAAGAAACTGGCTTCTCTCAAATCAGTTCCAAGCTGCATAATAGTATTGCCTCTGAATGTGTGCTGAGCACTGTCTACCTTTCACATAGAGTTGCTTTCTTTCCTATACACATCCATTCAGTATATTCCTTTGAGTTACTTGGGCTTACTCTTGGGTTTTATTTATTTATCATGTCAGAAGTGAACCAAACAGTTGTATAACATTACAAAAAAACAAACAAACAAACAAAACACAAAGTTTGCAAACTTGGTATTCTATTAAATGTCCTTTGACCAGTAGCTGGCCACTTGGAGTGCCTCTGGTGTTGCTATAAGAAAGTCCTCCAATGTGCATGTGGTAGGGCTCAGGTTGCATTGCAGTAGGTGGTCTGTGGTTTGCTCTTCTCCACACTCACATGTCGTGGATTCCACTTTGTACCCCCATTTCTTAAGGTTGGCTCCTCATTTTGTGGTGCCAGAGTGCAATCTGTTAAGTGCCTTCCAAGTTGCCCAGTTTTCTGTGTGCCCAGGAGTGAGTCTCTCATTTGGTATCAGCCATTGATTGAGGTTCTGGCTTTTAGCCTGCCACTTTTGGACTCTCGCTTGCTGAGGTGTTCTAGAGAGTGTCTCTGTAGATCTTAGAAAACTATTTCTTCATTTAAGTCATTGGCGTGCTGGCTGATACCCAAACAGGGGGTGGGCCGGAGATGTCACTGCCTTGGTCCTTTCACTATTTGTTTCCTCTTGGGTATAAAGATATCTGTCTGAATGTGATCTTGGGACCTATCTAGATACGCCCCAACAATGGGACGTATATTGCTTTTACTGAAGGCGTCCAAATGATGCCTCTGGTTAAAATGAATTAATTCAGAACAAACCAAGGGTTTCCTGGTTTGTTCAAAATTAATTTCTGAAAGGTCCAGACCTAATGGAGTATTAGGCCCATGCTGACTATTCCACGTAATCTCAGGACTACAAGGGAATGAGTTTTCCTTGCCATCCCAAACCTTTTGGGCTCCTGGAATCCAAAGGTACAGGGTGGCATCCACCCTTTCTCCCCAAGCCCCTAATTTTCCCTGAACAGTTAAGAAAGGGTATCTGGCCACCATAAGTCCCCTCTTTGCATCCTCCTGGTCTGAGGAAATGACACATGAGGAGATGGGGGGGGGGGGAGGCTGTCTCCTCAGGCATCATTTCCTCACACCAAAAGGAAGCAAGAAGGGAACTTGTAGAGGCCAGGTAACTTTTGCCTAACTTTTAGGAGGAAATTGGGGGGCTTCAGAGTGGCTGCATGCCATCCCGATTTTAAAGCTGATGTTTTTTGGGAAGAGTGGGGACTCTAACCCACTTCAGCACAGATTTTAGTCCTGTCTGGAAGCTTCCTTGGTTTCTCCCTCTCTGTTCCTAATACAGGCAAAATACAAAATGTGGTTGCCGAAAGCACAAACAACAAATAAACAACCATTTCCATTTTACTTTAACAAGTGCTCAGATTGTGGTATCATCAAGGGCTATAACTAATCAATTAATCACAATGACACTTATGCTCTGTGTATGTGTGTGTGTATGCAGAAGTTAATGGATAATTCTACTATTTATTTATTTATTTATTTATTATTCAGGCTTCTATGCCGCCGACTCCCGGAGGCTCGCGGCGGCTCACAAGAGCCGAAGGCACAATAAAATACAGAGCAATAAAAACAGTTAAAAACAACAGAACACAGTAAAGCAATGGCACAATTCAAGAATGTGCGGGGCCTACATATATCCCCAACATATATACATACCCAAATATGATGCCAGATGTAGTTGTGGCTTCATTTATGGGATAAATATACTGAAAGCAACAGAGCAGCAGGTTTGTTTCCTCCAAAACATATGGGATAGAGTCACTATAGCTTTGCATTGTACCCCAATGTACCAAAAATTTGAATCCAAGCTGTCTAGAGGTATAAACAAACTCCAAGTAGCATGGCTAGATTTCAATTAAAAACAAGCCAACTTGGCAATCTGACAGTTACAACTTCCATTGCTTTCCCCCCTCCTTTCTTTCTCACTGGTTTTGTCCCCTTCCATTTGCACTATTTATATAGTCTTGCCTCTTCCCCCTTCTGGGCAGCAGGAATTCACATTCTCTTGTCCATTCAGTGTGTTGACATACACATATAGTATAGGTCACAGATCAATTTGAACTCATGAAGTGAAAGGTTGACTTGGCAGCTGTGTTGTTCCCGGACTGTGAAATAACATAAGTAGATTTATCCTGTAGAAGAGGGCTGCAATCTTTTGCAGAAATCTAGATGGATTCCTGATGCTACATCTACTTTTAAGCAGGATTTTTATTTGCAGGCAGCCCTATTACTATTGAGGAGGATGGGATTTCGTGATTAAGCAAGTACAAATGATTACAGCAAAGACTATAAACCAGTGTAAAATCACTGATAATATCAAAGTCTTTTTCAATAACTCATGCATCCCTCCAACCCACCCAGTGTTTTCCAGATATCCCTCTGAACTTTTCAAACATTGTTAAGCATTACTCTGTGAAAACAAATTCCCTTTCTGCGTTATATGAAATTTGACCTTCTAAGCACATTATATATGCAGCTATTTTGTCACTTGAAGTGATGCATTCAGACTGCATGATTATTTGTTGTACAAAGGCTTTTGTTTTATTTTTCCCTAATTAAGAAAGAAAATTCAATAATATTTTTACAAATATTGTTCATGAAATCATATATACCACTATGCACAGTAGGGCTGCACAAATTTTTCGTTAGTCATCGTAAGTCATATCAAATTCAATAAATTCATTCTTATGATGTGATATCTGATGTGTGGGCATGAATCAAAACTTATCTAATACTATTTCATATGAATTTTGTAAACCTCAGAAGCCTCCTAAAGTCATTTTCATTTTGAGCACAAGCAAGCAAAGCAAAGTCAAAAAGGCTGTCATTCCTCTGGCCTCTCATCATTAGGAAAGGAAAGCAGCAGGGAGAAAAACTGAGACAGAGACCAAGAAAGCACAGAATTCTGGGAAATGTAATTTGGGAAGATGATGATAAACAATCATTCCCAAGGTCTGGGGGTCAACCCCCTCAAAAAAATAAACCCAACAACATCTGTCCATTATTTTTCATGGTGATTTGGGTACTAAGTTTGGTCCAGAGATACATTGATGACAGGATTCACAGGGCTCTCTGGATACACAGTTAACTATAACCTCCATCAAACAGGGTCACCATAACTTCCAAGTCCAGGGTCAATCACCCCACTCCCCCCCACACACACACTATTTTTTATCATGGATAAATACATAAACACAAATATACATACAAATATATTTTACTAAGGCAGCAACAGTGGATTCATTCGGCAGCATAGATGCACTCCAATATTTTCCTTTCGGTTGCTGAAAGCTTTGGTACTCTAACATTTGTGGGGTTGTTTTTTTTAAAAAAAAGAAAGAACTCTCAGCAGGCAGCAACTGTAATGTACACCTTTTTGGCCAAAAGAGTGCACTTTTTGCCACTGCACATTGCATTCACCAGCAAATACTTTTTGGATTTCAGGGTTTTGAAAATCCAGGTGCATATTAGATTCAATGGCACACTAGAGTCAAGTAAATACAGGCATCTCTTCCAGACCCCTTTTTATCAAGAGGATTCAGATGCTGTTCATTTTAGCAAACCTTTACAGATAATCCCAGAAGCCTATGATGATTTTTTTTGAGGAGGAGGTCACATTAACCCCATCCAAGTTTGATCCAATACTGGAAGCACCCTCCTCTGCTGGAGACCTGTGCCCAACAGCAGCTGAGCCAGACCAGAAAAACTGCAGACCATGATAAAAAGCGGTACCGTGTGTTTTGGAGATAATACTATGCAAAAGCCATATTATATTACAATGCTAGCACTATTGCATCTATAATGCAAGTGGTGTAATAGTAAGAGGAAGGAAATAAGCATTTTTGATAGCAGATTTGGGATGCATGAATAAAAAAGCAGGTTGAGGATGCATGGATAAACAAGAAGATACTAGTTTCCAGATGTCTATCCCAGCTGGACTTTAGAAGAAAATGACTATGTCATATTGGAAGTTGAGTCAGGTTGAACATTTAAGTTGTGGATGTTGGTTTTCAGTGGTGGTGTTGGTTATGTTGATACAGAAACAAGGTTGATATTAACTATATCTGGGAAAGTTAATTGAAATATTTGGAGGCCATATAATATGTTAACTATTTTTTATCCCCTGCCCTCAGTTTACAACCAACATAATGTTATTGTTACAAATAAGAACTGAGTTTTTTCTAAGTTTCATAGAAATTTATAAATAATGACATGAACTGCCGGTTTATTACCATGAGCAAAGCGGCATATGCCTCTGAATATACAATAATTTATAAAGAAGGACACTTTAGCAATCCACATAAGGATATGTTAAAAATGTAACACAATGTGTCACTACTTTCTATTCACTGTATTCCTTCATAAATGAAATGAAAGGATTTTGGCCTAAAAGAAAAAAAGAGAAAAACAGAGAACTATGCAAATAGCAAGGAAAGCAGTTTCAAAAAGATATCCTAATCAGTTTTGAATATTTGGTATTCTTAGCACATTGTATAATGCTGCATTAGAGGTCTTAACCCTCAAGAGATGGCAACAATAGTCAGTGTCAGCAAGCATTCAAGAGCATATAATGCTTGACTCCAGAAACCAGAAAGGCAGATATCAGGCAACCACTAAAGGAAAGGAAATGCTTGTGAAATTTGCTAAAGCAGGGGAAAGATCACAATTAAATGGCAGAGCATATATTTGATTTTAAAAAAGCCCCAGCTCATCTAATTCATCAACCACATGCAGCAATGTTGGCAAATCTAAATTATAGATTCTTATATGCAAACAGGAGTTCCTATTCCAGCAACATGTAACATTAAAGATACAAATGGTAATAAATGAAACTTCATATGACAATACTCACAAGGGGATCCAGTTAGACCTACAATGTGATATAAGGGGTTTTTTTTTGCAATCCTGTCCTAATGCTGGGTGGGGTCCAATAATTTTTCTCCTCCAGCATACCAGTTCTTTGACACCAGATGGAAGTTGCCATTGGCAATGGAGGAACCCTTTTCACATTGCTGCTCCAATCCCCACTTCCCCTATACCCTGCTAATTGAAGCTCTTAATGTTTAAAATGGAATGGTTGTATACTCTCATCCAACCTTTTCAACTTGTATGCAGAACACATCATGTGATGTGCGGGGCTTGATGAATGCCAGGCTGGGGTTAAAATTGCTGGAAGAAACATTAACAACCTTAGATATGCAGATGATACCACCTTGATGGCCGAAAGTGAGGAGGAACTGAGAAGCATTCTAATCAAGGTGAAAGAAGAAAGTGCAAAAGCTGGGTTGCAGTTAAACATTAAAAAACCAAGATTATGGCAACCGGACTGATTGATAACTGGCAAATAGAGGGAGAAAACGTGGAGGCAGTGACAGACTTTGTATTTCTAGGTGCAAATATCACTGCAAATGCAGACTGCAGCCAGGAAATAAGAAGACGCTTACTTCTTGGGAGGAGAGCAATGTCCAATCTCGATAAAATAGTAAAGAGTAGAGACATCACACTAGCAACAAAAATCCGCATAGTCAAAGCAATGGTATTCCCCATAGTAACCTACGGATGTGAGAGCTTGGACCATAAGGAAGGCTGAGTGAAGGAAGATAGATGCTTTTGAACTGTGGTGTTGGAAGAAAATTCGGAGAGTGCCTTGGACCACGAGAAGATCCAACTAGTCCATACTTCAGGAAATAAAGCCCGGCTGCTCATTGGAGTGAAGGATATTAGAGGCAAAGATGAAGTATTTTGGCCATATCATGAGAACAAAGGAAAGCTTAGAGAAGACAATTATGCTGGGGGAAAAGGAAGGAAAAAGGAAGAGGGGTCAACCAAGGGCAAGATGGATGGATGTTATCCTTGAAGTGACTGGCTTGACTCTGAAGGAGCTGGGGGAGGTGACGGCTGACAGGGAGCTCTGCCGTGTGATGGACAAGAGGTCACGAAGAGTCGGAAGCAACTGAATGAATGAACAGCAACAATAATCAAAACTTGATTTACAACAACAATGGTCAGGAGATAGTGAGAGTTGCAGTCTGGCACATTTGGAGGGAATGGGAATAGTAAAGGCTGGTACAACATATAGTTTGCCTCTCTGGTAGTTTTTTGATTACATAGAAAAATAATCTCAACAAGTTTCAACTGACTTCATATGCACTTCATTTGGGAAGTATAGCTTCATTTTCTTAAAAAAAAATAATGAAAATAAGTCCCAAATTATGTAAAAAATAATGGAAAAACATGTGCTAAATACCTCATAATTCTGCCTATTAAGAGGGAACCTTTTGCTATGTTTTCATGCTACATGCAAGTGGCAGGTTAAAACCTGGAACCTCAATCAGTGGCTGATACCAGATGAGAAACTCCCTCCCCCGCTGGGAACACAGAACTCTGGGATACTTGAAAGACACTGAACAGACTGTGCTCTGGTACCACATGATGTAGAGCCTATCTTAAGAAATTGGGCTACAAAGTGGAGTCTACAACATGCGAGTGTGAAGAAGAGCAAACCACAGACCACCTACTACACAATGGAGGACCTTCTTAAAGCGACACCAGAGGCACTCCAAGTGGCCAGCTTCTGGTCAAAGGAAATCTAGCATAATGCCAAGTTTTTAACTTTTTGGATTTTAATACATTATAATTGTAATCACAATTTGCTTCTGACACAGTAAAGAAATGTTATGTGGAAGAATGAAATTAGTAAAGATTTGCACCCACTTTTAAAATGGAAATAGAATGACAATGAAGATGAATTTTCTAATGCAAAATATAGACTATATGTGTGTGTTTGTATGCCTAGATGTTTGTAGTTTATTGGCGGGGAGGAGATCCAGTGTTTTTGTAATAGCAGTAAGTGTGGGAAATAGATGTGTGAGTTTGTACCCTGCAGGTGGAAATAAATATACCTTTTCCTTGGCCAAAAAAAGAGAAGGTTTTGGTCCTTCTTTACTTACTTTTAAAACTCTATTTCTGCAGGGGATTTATCTTTCCAGACCAAGAATGGCTGTACAAGTTGATTTTGTATTCATGCTAAGGCAGCACTTTGAAGTCTGTGTTGTCTGCATGAGCACCAAATGGAGCAAGAAGCACTCTCAACAGGGGAGGTTTTATCCCCCTGCCTTCCTAATCTCTTTAATTTTTCCCCTCAATATATTCACATATCCCAAAGAGCTGTGAAATATTATGAGAATAAAATATACTAAACCTTTGAATGGGCATGTGAGATGCACTTCACTTATTTTCCTGAGAAAGTCTGCATAATTCTTAAATTTAGGATCATGCTAAATAATGTATTGAAATAATTACATTTCTTGGAAGGTATCTTCTCAGCTTCAGAGGAATGCTAAGGCAACCCCCTCTGAATAAATCATGCCAGGAAAACCATGGCACACAAAACAACAACAAATAACATATATGATGAAATGTCCTCTCTTAGTGAAAGATTGGAGAGCCAGCATGGTATAGTGGTTTTAGTATTGGATTGGGGTGGTTCTACATGGACAAATTAATTGAGCCCAATCAGGGCCGTAGCCAGGATTTTGATTCGGGGCTGAGACTGGGTGGAAGAGGGTCTACCCTAGCAAACCTTTTGTATTGTTATCCCAATAACCCCATGAATGTGGGATACAATGAGCATGGTGATCATATCATGATATGAATAAACATAACAGTTTAAATAATGTACCAGTAAGGCCTTTTTGCGGACCACCCTGAGAATTTCGGGGGGGGGGGGTGAAGCCCCCTTAGCCCCCCTGGCTACATGCCTGGGCTCAATCCAGCATTCCAGATGCCAGATCAAGTCCATTTGGCAGTCTGACAGGAACTCCATTAGCTGCCTTAGCAGCTTCAGAGAGTCCCCACTGCCTAGCCATGCCAAATACAGTTTAGTGCCACTGAGCAGGGACCATAAGGGATACCTCCTTCCCCCTCCCAAGTTAATTTAGCAAGGTGGCAATCTGACAGTAGTCTGCCAGACATTTGAGGGCAGGGTAAGTGTGTCTGTTGCCAGCCATGACACAGAGGGAGAAACAGGAGGAGACTGCCATGTCACATTCCTGAGCTGCATAAGGCTGGGGCGTGCAGAATGGCTATCAAGAGAGCTGTGACTGGTTCTGCTTAGGAACCAGCCAGCTGTTTGAACAGTCCCTAACTCAAAGGATGACTCAAATCTTATCTCAGGATATGGTTTATTCTGTTGTTTTTTCCAACCTTTCATCCTGGTTTCTCCAGGTTTGCCCTCCTGAACCCCATTTCCCTTTGGGGTAATTTGCCTGTGGCATGCTGCTGCCCACTGTGTAATTTCAAGCTCTCATTCCTTTCAGTAATACATAGGAAATGAGAACACAGGGATACTCCAAGAGAGACTTTTGGAATTGCTTTCCCCTCGTGCTTCCATTTAGCCACCTGTGTATCTGTGGCACCATCTGTCCACATCCTCTATCAGCTGTTTTTGGATTTTAAAATTAGGGTAAGCACTGGAGCAGTCTATACCAGCATACCACAAAAACTCTCTTTCTTAGGGGGGGGGGGGCTGGGATATACAGTGCTCTGTAGCAGTGCATTTTGTGTTCAATATAAGATTTTATGTGAAACTTTTTATTACATGTTTTTCATGCAACCCCACAATTAAGCACACATTATGGATGCATATTTCAGAGCACCTTCCCTTATCTTGGAGATTATCTAATTTTTCCCTGATGTATCAAGATCCAGTAGATCCAGTCAAACTAAGATATTTGTGTGTGTGTGTGGGGGGGGAGGTATAGTCTATGATTACTTATGCATAGGTCTTATTTTCTATTTGTAACATTAATTTGTAACATTAAACTGAGCATTCCATTCACTATCCTTTTTCTATTCCCATCCAATTAACTTTGGCCAGTGAGCCCCAGTGAATTGTAACCTGCCTGATGAGATCCTCAGAGAGATATAACAATATAGCATGATTTGAATGAGGCAAATTAAACTTTCATTTAATCAACATCCAAAGTGAGTTGTTCATATTTGCTAAGCACTGCATAATAGTATCTGTGGATGCTGACTTGATTCCCAGTCCTGTCTTAGTTAAAGTTCTCATTAATATGAATCATTTATTTTAACAAGGCCTAATTCATACATTACTTTGAACATGGTGATCAAGCCTAGTAGAAGAGGTGCCCTGTCTCCACAAGTATATTAAAAGAAAGCATGCATCTTGATGAGTTTGGGGTCAGGAAGATATTTATGCAAAGGACATTTAACATAATTTAAAGGTTTGTGGTGAAGTCATTTTTGTCCTCTCTGCAGATTATTAGATAGAAAGAGTAGCACCATTACAATAGATATGGTGAATGCATGGTTCTACAATCCCTGACCATTGCTCATGATCTCAGGTAGTTATTTATTTATTTATTTATTTATCATATCAGGAGCGAACTAAAGAGTTGTATTGTATTTTTTAAAACCCACAAAGTTTGCAAACTTGGCATTCTATTAAATGTCCTTTGACCAGTAGCTGACCACTTGGAGTGTGTCTGGTGTTGCTATAAGAAGGCCCTCCATTATGCATAGTGGTAGGGCTCAAGCTGCATTGTAATAGGTGGTCTGTGGTTTGCTCTTCTCCATGCTTGCATGTTGTGGACTCCACTTTGTAGCCCCATTTATTAAGGTTGGCTCTGGGGGACATGAGAGAAGCCTTCCACAAGATTACAAGATATCTGGGTGCCCCCTGGGCAATGTCTTAGTAGACAGCTGATTCTCTTACTCCAGAAGCAACTTGCAACATCTCTGGTAGTTGGAATACAGCAAGAAACAATACAGCATAAGTTATCCACACTGTATTAGAAGTTGATGTAATCCTTGCCCCCTTCATTATACTGCATTGATATCTTTCTGTCACATCTATCTACATGTATTCCCTTCTAACACAAATATTTGGATGAAAGAAAAGCCTCCTTGTGCCTTATAGAGAAACAAACTGTGACCTTTTCCTGTTTAAGCCTTTGCATGAGGCTCTTCTCTGTTTTCCTAGAAAACGCTAGGAAAGAGGAGATTTCTGAAGTCCCCATTATATGTTGAATCCATGATGGAATGCACATGAAAAATATTTCTAGTTCAGCATGAACATGCATGATATATTGTATTGCAAATTAAAATTGTTGAATATTCATAAATTCAGAGATAAAGCCATGTTTGTTTATATAGCGTTATTGTTTCGTGTATTTATTTATTGGATTTATACCCCACCTCTCCTAGCCTGAGATTCATGAGAACTGACGTATATGTCGCACTATCTGTATTCATACCTCAAACTCCCAAAATGAACTATGGAGATTTCCTGGAGATTGTGTCCCTCCACCTTTCTGACTCTTTTTAAAAATGTCAAAAATCTTATTAAGCAGTACATCAATGAACACTCTCTTTTTCCTGTTACCTTCTGCCATGGGTCTGATCCAACTACACACCAACTGTAGATATACTAGTGATAAGCAATGCATGAAACTATAGAAAGTGGTTCCATAAGGTTCTGTGAGCTTATTACTTTTATTGATGCAAAATGATACACATAACCTCTCGGCTTTGCTTCCTCCTATCCATATATGGGCTGTACACAAATATCTGTCAGCAATATGAGAAACAAATAAGTAGAAATAATTACAACCTACCTAAAGCAACCAGTGTTGCTAGACCAAGAGAAATGGACTAAATGTTTGCTGTTTTTTAAATATTAAAGGGCCAGTGCTCATTATTAAATTAGTAAAAGACTTTAGTCATCGGTTATTAAGATTTTCCTCAGAAATTATTTATATTTTCCCAATGCTAAATGAGAAAATTAAAAAAGGAGAGTGCCTTTCAGATAGTGAAAAGGTCTAGGAGGGGCAGCAGGGATGAATGGAAGTAGGAAAACATGAACAACAATCTACTCATTCTCAAGTTTTGATTAAGTCCAGAAACTGAATAAACCCCTCATCTGTACATGGACTTAGATAGAAAAATCTTGTTAGCATTACTGTTTAAAGTTTGCTTGTTTATTATTTATTTAATCATATTTCCACTGTGTGACCATATGTATTCTGGGAGCTAAACTATAAGAAGCTAAACTGTAGAAAACTAAATTATAGGAATATCTAAGTAAAATGTTTTCATGTGAAAATGATCTTTGAATAGGCCATGCAATTCTCCCATACCCTAGCTCTCTCATGGTACAACCTGACTGATGTCTATGCAGGAGTCTGACCCATTCGTTCAGTGGGGCCCATCCCAGACAAAGACAAACTAGACTACAGCTTTTAATTTTGTGCTTCTATTTCATTATACTTGTGTCCACTTAAAATTCAGAACACCTCTGGATGTCTTTTTATCCCCCATTCCTTGTATAATTCTAAATGTGTTTGACCTCTTTTATTAGAGGGAGATTCTAAAAGTGTATTTATTAAACAGTGTGTTAAAAATTTAAAACAATGCAGTTTTCCATTCACTTCATGATTATGCATTAGTTTCAAAATATGCCGAATAAGGCCAACAATAAATATTCTCCAGGCACCCAAACAGAAGAACTTTTCTACCTTCTTCTTCAGAATTGCCAGACAATTTGCATTTGACCTGTGCCTCTGAGTCAGAATGCAAATGCACTTTTTCCCCAGGTTGAATTCTAATCTGTCCTTAATTAAGGCAGGAAAAATTAAAGAAGTTATATTTTTGCTTGACTAATCGGATCTGTTTTTATTTACTTTTAATAATGCAGTGATTACTTTAGTCCTGATTCTACACCACTTAATTCATTTTCCATAGTGTATCAGACTTCATAGCTATAGCTTTCAAGACATTTTCTGGGGTTCCCTACAACAGAAGTATGCCAGAGAAAATAAACTCAATTAAATAATATAAGGCCGAGCTGCCCTCATTGCCCTGGTTTGGCTACGGTGTTTAGTGAATGCAGGCCCATCTGCTGGAAAATGCAGTGTAGATTGTGCATTAGCCTGGGCTGTGCAAATGACACAACCTGGCAAATGCGGATTAACCTAAAGTAAATAATGTAATGTGGGTTAAAAAATACCTGCAAAGATTTGGATTTTCCTTGAAGATCCAGATCTTTGCAGGTGTGGTCAGTGGAGACAGACATCTGGGATCATCATACGTGATCCCACATGGCATTCCCACAGCCATCCCAAGCTCCCCAGGCTCAGGCAGCCTGGGGAGGTGGAATGACAGTGCTCCCCTTCCCTCCCCGCCTACCCATTTTACCACCCAAATTCAGAGAAACCCTCTACCATTGCAGGAAGCTGCTCTGTAAGTCTAATGTACTAGTGATGATGTGATTGAGCTTTGGAGAGGGGAGGAGGGCTTCCCTCTCGACAGCTCCATTGCATCATCACTCAGGATGATCCAGGGAATGGAGAGCCTTCTGCCTCAATAAGGAGTCTTTCACTTCAGTTTTTGGGGGAAATGGGAGGGACCGGGGGGTAGAGGGGCACTTCCCAAGTCCAGCTGTGCCTAACTGGTGTTGGCATGTGTAAGGACTCACCCAGTGGGCTAGGCTGAAGCCTGTGAGGTTGGCCTATGTAAACAGTTTGGCATCCATCTTGAGAGGGAGTGTCCACAGGGCAGCCATTATGGGAAGGAATTGTTAGAGAGGGGGAGTGGTTTGGAACTCCTCTGGGTGGAAACAGTATGGCCCTGGGGATTGGCTAGAGAGCTGAGGGGAGGAGCCAAACTGAATAGGAGGGAGTCTGATTCAGTCTGAACTAGGAGTCTGAAGCAGTCTGTGCTCTGTAGCAGAAGCATCCAGTGATTTATCTGAGCTAAGGGTCAGGGAAGCTGACAGATCTTAGTGTCAGAGGGGAAAGACTGATAAAGCTGACAGAGTTTTGGAGCCTTTTAGTGCTGACCAGTAGTGGTCAGTCAGGAAGCCTTGAAATCTCGTGGTCTAGAGGTAAGAGGTTGGCTCAGGGACTGAAAGCTAATACGGAGATCCTGAAAGAAGGGTTTGTTAGTGGGTTCGGACGGCCTGAGAAACTTCAGACGGCTAACTATTCTAGTAAGTGGAAACTCACAGCTAATCAGGGAAGCTGATAGTGTGAGGAAGGTTCTAGGACAGATACATTTGGGGACAACTAAACTATCTGTGTTAGTTTCGGAAATTATTAGTCTGAAGGGAAATCCTGTCAGATCGTTTCTGTGTTATATCTTAAAAAGAAGATCTCTTGAAACTAAGATTTTAAGACAACTGTGACAAACAACCACTATGCTCTTCCAAGTTTAATGTAACCATTACGATCTGTGCCTTTCTCAAGAAAGCTGTTGAAACAATAAACATTTCCCTGTTCATTTTAAAAACCAAGCCTCGTATTGTGCCATTTTTCACAAGAAGCCTCTACCTAGTGCCAGCGGTCTGAAAAGCCATTTGTTTTACCTCAGCACCCATCAAGCTGATGTTTGCCATTGAGCCATAAGGGGGTTGGTTATAAGTAATTATATTATCTATAATAAATCCTTGGGTATTTAGCCAAGGTTGATGGCAGCATTACCTAAAAAAGAAAAATATTATTCGGGTCAAAAGCACCCAGGAGCCCAAGTCGTGACATTAAATGGTGGCAGCTGGTGGAAATAAAATAGGAAGGTCCACCCTGCCCCAAGTGGTCAAGGGCCAGATCATTACAGCATGGTTGGCCAGTAAGGTCAGTCTCCTTTCACTGAGGTGGGGTTTTTGCACTCTCGTGTAGCCAAGATGTGGTGCTGAATTGGCATTTTAAAATATTACTGTTGTATGGTGTGATATATCTTATGACTCATAAAACTTCCTTCTATATGTACTGGACTGTTCTTTACTTGTTTCCAGGTAGTCCAAAGTAGATTCAATGAGTTGGTGCCTGTTGTAAGAGTTCAGTTAAATGACAATATTTCAATTTGTCATCTTTGAATGCACAAATTAGTCTGATATTTGTGGTCTCAATTCTTTATTATTAGTATGATATTTGTGGTCTCAATTATTTAACCAATTGTTCAAATATCACAGTGAGTCATGGCAAAATATTAGTCTTAAAAAATTCACATATGCAGTTGTTTACAGGGAATCAGACTATTTGACCACCAAAATCAGTGTCATCTACACTGACAGGCAGTGACATTGAAGACCTCTGCTACATCTGATCCTTTTAAGTGGAGATGTCAGGGACTGATGCTATGGGATACTTTTACCTACAAAGCATGTGTTCCACGAGTGAAGTAAAGCTCTTCTTTCAGTTCTTAGTCTAATAGTACATCTTAACAACTATGTGTGCTTTGATCTCATATTATTCACCAAAAAATCTTGACATAGCCAAGTTCAGTCCACATGCATTTCATCTTTCTATAAATGTTATAATCCAGGAAAGTATTATTTTTCTTAGCCATGCCTTTCTGAATTGCTTAATTTATCTTGAAATGAATAAAGTATTCCCTATGCTGCTTGAAGTCATGGCTAATATCACAAAAAGGATTATTAGGGCCTTCTGTTTTCTCCTCCCTCCCTCCACTACACTCCACCACTTTCATTGTTAGGAATCTTACCAACACTGAAAGATACTTTTTCTTATTTCCCCCCACTTTTTAACCTTTGGTATTCTAGCAGCAGCAGTATCTTAGCCCTCTCTTATTATCCTGCTCTTTTGCTACTTCAGGAATCTTATCAGCAGTGCCTCCAAAAGACTCTCCTTTTTAGCCCTTTAAAAATATTTCATGAGTTATGAAACTGATTTCTTTTTCACTACTCAGAAATGTTCCTGAATATAACTTGAAACTGTCCATTGAAATGTGTGTTAGACAATGAATCACATTCCATTCAGTTTCAAAGTGGGTGCCATGCTTTCTCAGTGAGTTTTGATGGACCCCATTTTCCCTTTTTTATTTTTTAGAATTGTAACCAACTACTTTAGGCCTGTGTTATCCATTGGCTTTGGGTTCCAGAACTCCCCATGGATACAAGTTGTGAATGTTCAAGTCCCATTATTTAGTAAAATGGTGTCCCTTATATTAAAATGGCAAAATCAAGGTTTGTATTGAGATTAAAAAACATATTCAAGTCATGGATAGTTAAATCTGTGGATAGAGAATGGAGGGCCAATCGTATTTAACTTTCAGTAGACTTTGCTAATTATCTGTCAAAAATAAACTATCAGACTTTGAAATGTCTGACCTCCTCCATCTACAGTGGAACCTCAACTTAAGAGTATTCCAACTTATGAGAGTTAAGAGCTGTTGCTCAGCCTGGCTTTAGCTTTGACATAAGAGCAGCATTTTTAGTTAGGAGCTAGCGCCAGAGGGAGTGCTAATGCAACAGTACAGGGCTATAGGGCTTCAGAGGAGCAGCCTCTGTGCCTCATGCTCTTGTTCACATTGGGAGATAGCTGTCTACTTTGCTCTTGTATGTTTTGAGGAACTTTGGAATTTTGTGTGGTTTTTATTATTGATATGTTTGGCTTCAAGAAGAGATAGAAGAGGAGAGAGCAAGAGAGGGAGGAAGGTTGGAATGAGTACAGTATGAAGAAAATGATGCTTCAGCCTCTTCACTTTGTGTTTCCTTGCTACAACTTTGTGCCTTTATCATTGTGCCACAACTCTGTGCTTCTACCATTTAAAGTTGATCTTTCTTTTTTATATTATTCCATGTGAATGTGCAGATTTTGCCTTGCTGTTACATTAGCCAATACACATCATGTTGCCTTAAATATGCTTCCTTGCCATAACATTATGCTTCTACCAATTTAAATTTGATCTTTCCTTTCTTATTTGCTCCATGTGAATGTGCATATATACGTTATTTGTTATATATATAAAGTACATTTTCTTATTTTAAAAACATGTAACAAAAATGGGGGGGGGAGTGGAGGCTGGAACAGATTAAGAACATTTCAATGGGAATGTTCACTTTGAGAAAAGAACATTTTGAGTTTAATTTGTTCTGTGACCAAGCTTTTAACTCTTAAGTCAAGTAATGCTGCATTTGACATTTCAATTTGAAACTTAACATTTCAACTTGAACTACAACAAGAAACCTTCTATGAAATTATGAAGCATCTATAAAAATGTCTTGATGAGTTTTGGCTGCCATAGAGACAGTAATACATGCATATATCCACATTGTTTAACTCATACAAGAAAGTATGTTGGGAACAGGTGATCCCAACATACTTTCTTGTATGAGTTAAACAGAGATGAATCCTGTAATTCCCATGGTTTTTTCAGGACTAGAAGAAGGGGGAAACAGTAACCATATATATTGTCCAGCCCTGATTAAGAGTCAATATTGGTTCCTGACTTCAAATTACTTAGAATCATAGAATTATAGAGTTCTATGACCACATAGGTCATCCAGTCCAAACCCCTGCCAAGAAGCAGGAAAATTACATTCAGAGCACCCTTGACAGATGGCTATCCAGCCTCTGCTTAAAAGCCTCCACCACTTATACTGTAGTTATACTCTCATTTTCTGTAAGGGATCTTTGTTAAATGGCATTATGTATGGCTTTGTGTTTTGATAAATTGTACTAGAGAGGAGAAAAGAGAAGGAAGAAAAGCAAGCAAAAGAAGGGTCAAACCATTAATAAATACCTTTTATCCAATGTATTATCCTTTCTTATGGAAGAATGGGAAGATTCAGACTTTTCAACTCCGAGATTAACCAGAAATATAACATTTATATATTGAATTATTTGTTTCATATAGTATATTGTGAAACTATATTGATATCACTTTGATTATCCTATGCACATTTATATTGTGATTCAACTTAGATATGCTTGAAAAGCAGAATAAATATAGAACCTTTCAAACAACAGTGCTTTGAATATTAACAATGAAATCATATCCCCCAAGTATTAAGTGATGTCATGCAATTTTAACTATATAATTTATCAAAATTTGTCCCTGGTATCAGCTTAAAAACAGTTGAAATTCTTTACATTGTCTAATTTGAATGAATGATCTCACCAACATCTACTTAAGTCTTTTTCGTCATCTTCTTCTTCTTCTTCTTCTTTATAATAGAGCATGTCCTCTGTTCCCTGTTGGTTTATTCTCAAATTTCTCCACCATATTGAATATAGCAATTGCAGGCCCATGACAATCCAATGCAAATAATTACATAGAGACAATCCCATATGTTAGCTCTCTTTTCTGTTGCTGTCTTTTATAGCTCATACTTAAATTTACTGGAGCATTTAGGAGAAACCCCCCCGCTGTCATCAATTCAGAAATGAGAAAATGAGAGTGCATTTTTACTTTTTACTTTTCTGACACTATCAGTATTTTAAATCAGTATTGGCATGATGAAAATAATTTACTAATTCATGCCATTATGTTTTCAAATACTGCCTTGGTTTCCACCATTGTTTATTTTTACATGTTTGCATTTCAATTTTCCCAACTAATATACATTTTTCTTTAAAATAATTTTCCTACCACCACTAGTTCTCATCCTGTCTTGTTGCCACACAGCCAATCAAATTTACACCTCAAAAAATACAAAATTCAGTAGGATTCTCTTCTCATTATGAACACCTTCATTCTGTTAATTGCAAGGGATTTGCTGAACTTAACTCCAGAACTGTTTGCTTAATTGGGTTGTGAACTGAACAATCCACCATCCACTTCCTATTTTGCTATGTGTGCTCACTGAATTGTCATGAGAAAATAACTCATAGGTCCACAAAGAAGCATGTGTGTGCATTCATTAACTTGCTGTAGAGACTGGAATTGCTGCACAATTCATATCACAACATTTTCTGTGTGATCATGTGCATGTACCGCTAATAATCAACTCACATGCACAGTCCCATATTTGAACATATTTCAAATTATTTACATACAAAAGAGTAAATAACTTCATTTTAAAGGGGAAAAAGGCAGAGAAAAATACTATGTATGTTGATGCCTTTCCATAAAAATGATCAAATAATTCAAAAACTGACAATACTGAGAAGGATGATTTTGTAAATTTGCCTAGAAATCAACCAGGGCATGCAGGGCCACCATATTTAGTGTGGTGAAGAGACAGGGAGGCTCTAAAACCATGTGTGAGTGAAATAAATTGTCTGCCAGCTCATTCTTTTCAATCTGGCACTTTTTCATTCTGTTTTCTACTTCACAGTTTTCAGGAGATTCTCAAGCGGTATTAGGTTGTGGGCTTCAAGATATAAGCAGAACTATAACTGGTGGAACTACTACTTATGTGTTCATTGCTGAGGGGGTGATACCAAGCAGGAATTGAAATGGTTTGTTGTTGTTGTTGTTTTGAAGCTTTCTTGAGTTCTAACAGTGGGGATGAGTGGGATATAAATGGTGATGATGATGACTATAAGAGAATGCATAAGCTTTTGAACAGTTTTGTTCTATAGATGTTCTTCTACATCTTGTTTATTTGCTACTCCACTGTGTAATACAACTTTGAGTTAGTATCAACCTTGTCAATATCATCACAACACTTCCTATCCTGTGCTGTGCTTTCTGCAACTGGACTTGCCTATCTCAGATTGGCTTTTTTAGTCATCAACGCGCTTGTAAAAAGCATGGGGTGAGTCCTTCCTAAGTATCTTTGTTCGAGAAGTAATGCGAGAGACATACTGAATGTATCCATTGTGCACCTTGTGGGCTTCTATCCATTGTGTAGTGGGCTTCTACTGGACATGTGTATCTATTCTGTATGTGTATGTCACCTTCAATGTGTGTTGATCAGTGCAGGACAGCCCTACAATATCTCTCTCTCTCTCTCTCTCTCTCTCTCTCTCTCTCTCTCTCTCTCTCTCTCTCTCTCTCTATACACTATATATATTCACTCTTAGAAGCTTTCAGAAGAGGCATTTTACCATTTTTAGACATTAAAGGGGCACCCAAGGAGTCTAGTGGAGTCAGGGATTACGATCCCCCTACACACAAAGAAAAATAAAACCAGGACACCTCCCCTCCACACACACTTAGACTGCTCTTATTGTAAGTAGTACAAAACATTTTGTCAACAATTACATACCTTCAAACATTACACAGGTGAAAATTGAGACTTGTGTGGTGAATGAACAGGAAGGCAGATGTTATTATTCTAGACCAGGGGTGCTCACACTTTTCCAGCATGCGAGCTACTTATAAAACAACCAAGTCCCAAAGATCTATCTACCCACTACTCAGAGAGCCATAAAAGCAAAATATTAGGAAATTTATTTCAGTGAGAGCCATATAATACATTTTAAGATTGAATTCAACTAAATGTGAGTATCATAAGCCCCTGAGCATTCCTCACAAATTGCATGGGAGTCATGCACACTGTGCCTGCGATCTGCCTGGGATCTACCAGGACGCCCTTCGAGATCTACCAGGATGCCCTTCAAGATCTACCAGTAGATCACGATTTACCTAATGAGCACCCCTGGTGTAGAAGAAGACAAAAGCTAGGAGAGGCTGCAGTTGTTCACTCTTTGCTGGAGCCTTCTGGGAATTGCAAGGTTTCCCCTTCTTCCTCCTCTCTTCCATGCTGTTGAGCTGACTGAATTCAAATTAGTTTTGTACTTTGAAAAAAAGTTACAGAAAATAAATGAGAACAAAGAGGAGAGGTGGGAAGAGAGACTGGGACATTTTTAAAATGGGCCAACAGAGAATTAAACAGAATTGTTCCTGCCAAATTGGGACAGTTGGATGGTATGCAGCAGATATTTGTTCTAGACTTTAAACCATGAAACTCACATTTTTTTCTTAATCTGACTTATTTCACAGGGAAGTTGTGAAGATAAAATGGCGAGGAGCACCATCTGTGCCATCTCGATCTCATTAGAAGAAAATCACAATGGTAATGGAATTGATTAATAACTAACTAAATAAACATTTTAATAAAGCAGTGCACAGCATCATTATCAAGTGGCCTCACAGCACACCACATTGCTACTTTTTGTGTGGATGAAGTGATAATATTGTCAAGCATGTTGCCTGCCAGATACACTTATCTGCAACAAAGAACATTTTGGTTTTGCACTGCATCCAAAATGTGTGTGTAAAGGGGAACTGCAGATATTTCTTTGCAAACAATTACCTTAACACGGCACAGATTTCATTATCTTCTGACTAAAGCAAATCCAGTTATTTCCCTTCCTGCAACTCTTCCTGTCTTTTATGCTAGAATGCACTGCCAAAGCAACAGTCACATTTTTAAATGGTTTCTAGAAACTACCAACTGTTCCTTGATGCATTGTGATGCTTGGAACAATAATTTTCATGTTACTTAGGAACAGCATCTTGATTATATGAAAACAGTAGTCTGTCTCTGAGAAACTGTAATTTGATATGCCTTGCTCCAAGCCGTCACCCATCATTGTACAAAGGTGGCAACACACAACTTCTTAGCATCATTATGTAAAGCAGGCATGCAGAGTTGGCGCCTTACCTACATTTGTTTCAAATCACTGGCTCAGAAGAATTGAACAGAGAAGAAAGATTAAGAGTTATTCTGTCCTGTTTGCTTGGAATGGTTTCATTTGACAAAGAGCTTAACTTGCATTAAAGCAAGGCTGATAAGAGTTCCTGTAGATATTACCCAATCTTTTCATTGTTTGAAAATGAATTCAAAGAGAGATTTTCTCCCCTGCACTGAAGTGCTAATAAAGCCCTAGCTCTCTTGATGAAGTTGTGTTTTTCGCTACTCAAATCAATTACATCATCACTATTTAAATACAGTTTGATTATCTGCATACAGTGTTCCGTAACAATGCCTGAATTATTTATTTAAAATAGCCTGGTCCTTAACAGTAAAACCACAGTCACAGAAACACATTGTTAAGATATAAAATTATCTTAGACTGTATTGGTTGTAGCTAAGGAACCTTAGTACAACATTGCACAATGTATCAAGACATGAAGTACCCCAAATGCCATCTGATTAATTCTGTAAGACATTGGTGACATAGTAGATCTGGTGTCTATATAATTTGTTTTTAATTAATTGCTACTGTTTTAACTCTGTACATTTTGTGGTTTATGTTGTGTATGGATTCTGGCATTGAATCACTGCCTTTGCTAGCCGCTCTGAGTCCCCCTTCGGGAGTTGAGAAGGGTGGGGTAAAAATGCTGCAAATAAATAAATAAATAAATAGGCACAAGAAACTGCCTGGTTCCTTGACCACCTGATTATGAATGCAAGTCCAAATCTTCCAGTCAGGATGATGAGAAAAGTCATGATTCTTTGAACCCTTAACAGGATATCCACATTGGAGGAAATTGTGCTATGTCCTCCAAATGATAGTCAGCCCAGTGTTGTAACCACCAGCTAAGGTTGTGGCAGAAAGAAATGCAATCAGAGAGTTCAACATTCAGCAACTACAGCTGTAAACATAATAATGCAGACCAAGACCAAAGAAAACCTTCAGTGGAAGGACGAAAGTCCAAGTAGTCATTGAATCAGAGAATAACAGAGTTGGAAGAGGAATTGAAATTTTGGATAGATGACATGTAAAAGCTGTGGCTTGGGAGGGTAGCACAGTGGTGAGGGATAGATAATATGTATAAGCAGAAAGATTAATGCTAGATGTGGAAAGTTAAAGTATGGTAGGTTGTATTGAATAATATGTATCTGCTGCAAAATAAACAATGTATAACAAATGTATTGAATTTAGTAAAATTTAATTAATTTTTTAAATTAAAAAAAAGAGTTGGAAGAGACCACATTGGCCATTTAGTCCAACCTGCTATGCAGGAAAAGCACAATCAAAGTACCCCTGACGGATGGCTATCCAGTCTTTGTTTAAAAGCATCCAAGGAAGGACCTTCCACTGGACTTTGAGTCAGAGAGTTCCACTGCTGAACAGCTTGTACGGTCAGGAAGTTCTTCCTAATGTTCAGATGGAATTTCCTTTCCTGTAATTTGAACCCACAAGTCTGCTCCCTCTTCCTTATGACATCCTTTCACATATTGATACATGGCAATCATGTCTCTTCTCAACCTTCTTTTCTGCAGGCTAAACATACCCAAATATTTAATATGCTTCTCATGGGGATTCATGGTCTCCAGACATTTGAGCATTTTAGTTGCCCTCCTCTGGATACTTTACAGCTTGTCAATATCTCTTTTAAATGGTGGTGCCCAGAACTGGATAAAGTATTTCAGGTGAGCTCTAACCAAAGCAGAATAGAGAGGCACCAAGACTTACCTCAATCTAGACCAGGGGTGGGCAATTACTGGCCCTCCAGGTGTTTTGGACTTCAACTCCCAGAAATCCTAGCCAGTTTACCAGTTGAAGTCCAAAACATCCGGAGGGCCGGTAATTGCCCACCCCTGATCTAGACACTATACTCCTTTTGATACAGCCCAAATTCCCATTGGCTTTTAAAGCTGCAGCAGACTGTTGGCTCATTTTAAACTTGTTGTCTACAAACACTATAAGATCTTTTTCACATGTACTGTTGTTGAGCCAGGCATCACCAATTCTGTATCGTTGTGTTTCATTTTCTTTGCCTAAGTATAGTATGTTACATTTGTCCTTGTTGAAATTCATTTTGTTAGATTTGTTCCAATTCTCTAATCTGTTAAGGTCATTTTAAATTCTTCTCCTGGCCTCTGGAGTATTAGCTATCTTTCCTAATTTGATTTCATCTGCCCCCTTGATGGATTGGTAAGGGGGCTTATGTGTTCCAGTGAACCTGTAGCCATAAGCACCAGAGTCATGCACTCCCAAGGAGGGGCTGCAGGTGAGGTTCCAGACCGGGCACAAATCGAAGACCTCAGTGGTGGATCAGGTGGAAGACAACATGGTACATGTTACAATGGCTGAGAAGGCGGAAGAAGGCTGCAACAGATTGAGAAGTCACTGTCATCATGTTAACCATGTCACTGGTTGGGGCCCTCACTCTGTAAATACTGTGTGCTGATCGGCCATGCTCCGACCTCCACTACCCAGGCATTTAAAAAGCCAGAAGTGATGCCACAGCAGATAGAGTAGAGGGTGTTAGTACTTCTTTAGGGCTATCCTAGGAAAGTCTACATTCTTGCCTTTCGCCACACTTCTCAGAGAAAAGTATGGATCCTTTTTAATAACAGATAAGATACAGTACTCCCATTGATCCATGGCTAGGTTGGCTCATGTTTTGGGGTTGATTTTTTTAAACTAGACTTATGCATTACTATATAGGGTATATGGGATCTAAAGAAAATATTATTACATATTACCTTTAAAAGCTTAACTCTGACACATTCTCCCCAATATTTTTTCATGCCGTGCTTCCAAAAATGGTTAGGTTTAGCCAATGGTTTCTGCAATATGATGATTTCTTGCATGTGGTTGACACAAAAGGCACTTATTGTCACTCTGTCCAAACTTGACATCACTGCCATGATAACCAGATTTGTAAGAAAGGCAGAGTGCAAATCAATATCCACCCTGCTCTAAAATTTAGTCTGAAATGATTTAAAGGCACACAACAGTTCTAATTAACTTAACTATCTCATCAGCCAAAAGCAGGCCCATACTTCCCATTGAAATGTTGTTAATCATAGAATCATAGAGTTGGAAGAGACCTCATGGGCCACCCAGTCCAATCGCCTGCCAAGAAGCAGGGCAATTGCATTCAAAGCACCCCCAACAGATGGCCATCTAGCCTCTGTTTAAAAGCCTCCAAAGAAGGAGTCTCCATCACACTTTGGGGTAGAGAGTTCCACTGAACATCTCTCACAGGAAGTTCTTCCTAATGATCAGGTGGAAATTCCTTCCCTGCAGTTTGCAGCCATGGCTCCATGTCCATGTCTCCAGGGCAGCAGGAAACAAGCTTGCTCCCTCCTCCCTATGACTTCCTCTCACATATTTATACTGTTAGGATTTTTAATTCTCTGCAGCGTATGTTTGATGTTGCGAAGCTTCTTAGATAAACCAGGACGCTGAGTCGGGAGTTCAAAATAAAACAATTCTTTACTTACAAAAACAAATCCACCTCACTCCTCAGCACAATCTCTCAGAGAGCACAATCCAAGGTTAGATAACAAGGCTTTATACAAAACGCCGAGGGAAGTTAGGCCAGGTATCCTTCGTCACTTCCCACTCTACATAACACTTAAAGATATACATACACAAATTAACATTTCATTACTATGGTACACTCTATCAATTCCAACAATTCCCCTCTGAAATGTTAATTTCTCATTCCACACTGTTTATGTATTTATCTGAGCATGTCTGGACACATTACTTTCATTTGCTTTCTTAGTTCTTCATGTTTAGAAACAGCTAAAGGCTTTGTCATAATATCTGCTACATTGAACTCAGTAGGACAATACTCTAATTGTATTATTTCTTCATCGATCATTTGTTTTACTATGTGATACTTCACCCCTATGTATTTGGTTCTATTTTTCAAATTTTCGGTTTCAGTCATGGCTATACACGCTTGCGAATCTTCTTTAATTGTTATAGGAGTTTTACATTGTTCTTGTACATCATCCATTAATTGTTGCAACCATTGAATTTCACTTATTGATTCCGATAAAGCAGAATATTCCGATTCTGTAGTACTACGTGATACACAATTCTGTTTACGTGAACGCCATATCAACATGTTGCCAGCATACTTGACTATTATCCCTGTCACGGATCTACATTCTTGTTCAGTAGCAAAAGAACTATCTGCAAAACATTCAATGTCCTCATCATTGTTATCAAAAACTAAACAATAATCAATTGTACCTTTAAGATATTGTATCACTCTTTTGAGTGCAACCCAATCTATATCTCTGGGTTTGGCTACTCTTCTTCCTCTGCCTCTAGACCTCTGCGTCTTAACCTTGCATTCTCTGGCCAGGTGTTCCCTTGAATTGCAAATAAAACACCTCCTTGTAGTAGCAACTCCACGCACACTCCCAAGGACAGGGTCAGCTTCTTCCAGCAATGGTTTTTGCCGAAACTCCCCCTCAAAAGGGCTTTCTCCTCTCTGTTCTCTTTCAAAGACAAGCCTGTCTTCTTCTTCAAGTATTCTTGAACACACAAGGTCTAGTGTAAGATCTCGGGCATGCACAGTCTGTAGAGAATGTAGCACATGGTCCCAATCAGCAGACAAACTCGACATTAATATGTAAGCTTGATTCTCAGCAGTAATTTCCACACCTCTAGACTGGCATTCTACAAACAGTTCCTTCATCTTCTTTATATGACTCCGCACATCTCCACCATCCTCCAACTTGGCCCGGTACAAGCGTTTAGTCCAGATCATCTTTCCAAGTACAGTCTCACGTTGATGCACAGCCCTTAAAGCATTCCAGGCATCTTCAGCAGTCTGCAAGCCTCTAACATGTATTAATTGATCTAGCATCAGACAGAGGACAATAGTAGACAAACCTCTTTGTATCTTCTCATCATCTTCTTCTGCACCCAGGATGGTATTCAATAATCCTTCACGTGTCAACAAATGTCTCATATACATAGACCATTGCGGATAATTAGAATCAGATAACTTCTCAATCACAGTGAGGGGATTGTTTGAAGCCATTTCCTCTCTCACTCAGAAGATCTCCTTTTCTCGGATTCACAGCCCAGCCTCTGTATTTCAACACAATTTACTCACAGCAGACTTCTGGCGATCTTCTTCCCATCAAGGCTCATCATGGATTTATGGCTGTTCTCTATTTTAGTGAGTGGATTGTACCCAGTCAGTTTCTCCTTTGGAAGATCTTCGGTTGCACCCGAAATTCAGCCCAGCTATTTTCCTATAGCCTCCGGCAATCTCCCCTCTGATCTGGCTACTCACAAGACTCAGTGGCTTTATGGCTTCACACCCCAGTACCATAAATCTTCAGGGTCCCAGCACGCCCCGCTGTGCAGATATCTCTGCTTCTTCACTGGAAACACACCGTCTCCCTCTAGCAGTAAAAACCTCTTCTGCAGCAGCTCCAATTCAGCCTTGCGTCCTTTCCAAAAACTTTAAGCTTCAAAACAAACTTTATCAAACTTTCTCCTTGGCAGAGGGCCCATAACAATTGTTAGGATTTTTAATTCTCTGCAGCGTATGTTTGATGTTGCGAAGCTTCTTAGATAAACCAGGACGCTGAGTCGGGAGTTCAAAATAAAACAATTCTTTACTTACAAAAACAAATCCACCTCACTCCTCAGCACAATCTCTCAGAGAGCACCCCCCAAGGTTAGATAACAAGGCTTTATACAAAATGCCGAGGGAAGTTAGGCCAGGTATCCTTCGTCACTTCCCACTCTACATAACACTTAAAGATATACATACACAAATTAACATTTCATTACTATGGTACACTCTATCAATTCCAACATATACATGGCTGTCATGCCTCCTCTCAATCTTCTCTTCTGCAAGCTAAACATTCCCAGCTCTTTAAGCTGCTCCTCATAGGACTTGTTCTCCAGACCCTTGATCATTTTAGTCACTCTCCTCTGTACACATTCCTGCTTGACAATATCTCTCTTCAATTGTGGTGCCCAGAATTGGACACAGTATTCCATGTGTGGTCTAACCAAGGCAGAATAGAGGGGTAGCATGACTTCCCTTGATCTAGACACTATACTCCTATTTATGCAGGACAAAATCCCATTGATTTTTTTAGCTGCAGCATCACATTGTTAGCTCGTGTTTAACTTGTTGTCCACAAGGACTCCAAGATCTTTTTCACATGTACAGATGTTGAGCCAGGAGTCCCCCATTCTGTATCTTTGCATTTAATTTCTTCTGCCTATGTGGGGTATCTTGCAATTGTCCTCATTGAACTTCATTTTGTTAGTTTTGGCCCATCTCTCAAATCTATTAAGATCATTTTGAATTTTGAATTAAGTTTATGTTGAATAAAATGTGTTCTTCATTTTATATATTGTTTTGTTCTTTCAGGAGGCATTTTGCACAACAAGTAAGATTTGTGTGGTGTGCATAGGAATGTGTGCTTTTTTCCAAACGATAGTCTCCCCCACCAACAGTCTGAGGGACTATGAACCAGCCTCCTCTTTTAAAAATTGAGGACACATTTTTTTCACAAAGGCTTTCACTTGTGACCAGGATTGTGGGAAGCTCAGAGAATAATATTTTGAGATACAGCTCATACACTTTCAGAAAACATAAACACCAACTTGTTTTTGAAAAAATAACATTTCCAAACTGTAAATGAGTAAAACACACTTTAGTTATGCACCCTACCAGGCATGTAGCCTCAGGGTGGCCCACGGGAATGCCTTACTGGTACATTATTTAAACTGTTATGTTTATTCATATCGTGATCTGATCATCATGCCCATGATATATCACAATATATCACATATGCATGGGGGTATTGGGATAACGATACAAAAGGTTTGCTAGGGTAGATCCTCTCTCACTCAGACTCAGCCCCCCCCCCAATCAAACTCAGCCCCTCCCAAATCAAAATCCTGGCTACAGCCCTGCACCCTACATTCCCATATAAAGTGTATTATCATATAGTGTGTGTTTGGATTATTTCCAACTTAAACACCAAAACCTTTTAACCAGGTAGAACTAGAGAAAATTGCACAGGATCAGCTGAAATATTGAATCCCGTAATGTGCATAATTGAATCCGGCTGAAGCTGCAAACCTGACTGACCACAGGAGCCCAAAATCTATTAACAGCATGCACTTCAGTGCTTCTCTGAGACTGAAAGACCTTGGCTTTGTTTACATTCAATAACAGCCAGACAAGGAGTAAATGACCCAACTGCATACGCTTCACAACAGACCTAAAATATCTTGCTTGAACTGTGATTGGCTAGGGCTAAGTTAGCAAGAAAGAATCACTGTTTAGAATAGTACTCAGTAACAGAGAAGGTTAGCTGTTGCTCATTTTATGGCATTGTTGTTTAAGAACAGCTGAGTGTCATAACCCTGAATAATGAATATCTCAGCATCCTGAGTCCAAATTGCCAGCATCCCCAAAACTTCCAATATCATCACTGAGAAAAGCCAAGCTTAGCAGTATGTGTTACAAATAATGAAATTAGCAGGTCCATTAAGATTTCTGGCAGTTGAAGGCCAAAACATCTGGGGTCCTACAGGTTGAGAACCACAGATCTATGGCATGCAGTGCCCTCTCTCCTGAAATGGTGCCATTACCATGAGTGGGAGGAGATCTGGATGAAGAAACTAAAATACACTTATTCAATAGACTACAAAGAAAATTGGTATAAGTTATTTTAGATGGTATTTAACACCAGAACAAATATCAAAATTTAACAAAAGGAAAACTGATGGAAAGTGTTATTTTATCCACATGTGGTGGAAATGTAAGAATGTCAAGACAATCTGGCACCAAATCCATAAAGAAATGGAACTAATCTTACAAATAAAATTTAACCTGAAACCAGAATACTTTCTGTTGGGTATTACTGACTTTGATATGGACAATAACACAATTAAGATCTTTTTTCACTTAATTACCGCAGCAAGAATGAAGCTAGCTCAGGAATGGAAATTGCAAGAAATCCCCACATTGGAACAGTGGTTGCTAAAAATATTAGACATTATGAATATGGATATACTTACCTAGAAACTATCATAAGGTATCAATAAAAACAAAGCAACAAACTGGGAAAAAATTGTTAACATATTTAGAGAAGAAGAATAATGGAAAAGACTAAACAAAAAAAATCATAGACTGAAAATTTAAGGACAAGATGAGGTACATTCCAATCGAACAAGAAATCTCTCATGACCCAAGGTGACCTGGAAGTGCACAACTTTTTCTTTTACACAAAGTCTATTCACTCCCCCACCTCCTAGACTTTTTCAGCATGCGAGCTACTTATAAAACAACCAAGTCAAAAAGATCTACCTACCCACTAAAAAAATGTGAAACATATAACACAATATCTGCTTTGAACTGGGTTTTCTGAGGCCACACTGCCATATAATCTGATTCAAAGCAGATGACATGGGATTTTATTCAGCTGTGTGGAAAGGACCTCAGATAACCCAGGGCCGGCAGCACTTGGGCAACATCGGGAGCCTGCGGGGCGGGACTGAGCCTTCCTCCCGCCCTGCCTGCGATCTACCAGTAGATCGTGATCTACCTAATGAGCACCCCTGTCCTAGACTATCTCCATCTTTTTCCCCATCCTCTGTTCTTTTCTTTCTATAATATATTGTTCTCACACTTTCGATGTACTAATGAATAATTGTTATCAATAATGCTCAGCAAAATGCGGAGATGTTGGAGAGCAACTTTATTATTTCTTTTTATTTTATCTTTTATCTGCAAAACTAAAAAATTGAAATGGTGCCATCACCCACCTCCCACTCACTCCCGGGGCTCCCCACTCCCCCCGAGTGACCAACCCCCACCACATATGAGCACTCATTCTCCAAAAGGGTTGCCATCATTGCTGTAGGGTATATGTCAGAGGAAGGAACTGGCAAAATCACTTCTGAATATTTCCTGCCTGAAAAAACCCTACTAAGTGCATGCTCACCATAAGTCAACAGGCAACTTGGAGGCACATGCACACATACAAGATCATGATAATGATCCTCTTTATCTACTGCAGACATTAATACATACATAGAATAGGAGCAGGGAAAGATAGGAGGCAGGAAAAAACTTCTAAAACTAATATTGAAAATTACACTAGTAACACTTATGTAGAATATTTACATATAAAATAATGAGTAGTGATGTTGCTAACGTCACATTTTTAAAAAGCTATAACTAATGCTACATAGATGCTACAAATGAATCAATGATCTGACTTATGTTGTTGTGACCTTGATTCAACCCCACAGAAACTAAACACCAAACACATGCTGTAATGTGGCTTTCCTCTGGGTGAAGCTGTTGGGAGGAGGGGGGAATCCTGAGCTAGGATTCAGGTTGTCCCCTGAGTTAGGGGGTGTCAAAACCGCCTTGAGTCGCCTTTGGGCTGAGAAAGGCAGTATATAAATATAATAAATAAATAAATAAGGCAGCTGAACCAGTTCCTAAATGAAACTGTCCACACTTACCACAACTTTGCTAGGGAGCTTTCCCACTCCCACCTGCTTTTGCAGTCGGTGATTTGACAGATGTCCGTCAGTGCATATCATGACTGAAGTAAGTCATGAGGTGCACTGCTTCATAGTTGCTGCTCAGTGGTGCTGAACTCTGTTCAGTGCACCTAGGCTGTGAGAACTTCCTGCCACCACTGAAAAAAAACGAAGGGAGTCCCTACTGAACTCAATTCAGTGTCCAGGATACTGAATCAAACACTTTTGGGGTCAATATAGAAAATAATGTCATTCATGGCTCGTAATATAGATCACTAGGTGAAATAGCTAACAGCCAGCTAATGCATGGGGACAGCTTGAAAGACAGGATTCATACTCTGTTGTTACATACCAGAAGATAGTGGTAGATATGAGGGTGCGGCACTGAAATTAACACTATGCATTTTCTCAGTTGCTAAAATTATAGCCATGCCATCTTTTTGTAAGATCTTATGATATATCAATCCAGTAACCACTGACAGTTTTGACAAACAATCTTCACTGGTCAGTATCACTCATATGTACATATGTTATTTAGCTGTGATACAAATTAAGACACCATCTAAACTGCCATATAATGTAATTTCATAATGCAGTTTTACTGCATTGAACTGTATTATATGAGTCTGAGTCTAGCTTAATGCAGTTAATGCATTATGAAACTGCATTATATGGCAGTGCAGAGGGGCCTAAGTGTATCTAAGCTAGTTGTTCTCAACCTGTGGGTCCCCAGGTGTTTTGGCCTACAACTCCCAGAAATCGCAGCCAGTTTACCAGCTGTTAGGATTTCTGGGGAGTTGAAGGCCAAAACATCTGGGGACCCACAGGTTGAGAACCGCTGGCCTAAGCTATTGTCACTTCTTTTAAACCTGATCCAATAAATTTGCAAGGTGAGCATGACCCAATTTTGTGTTTTCAGAAAAATTTTTTTTATACATCTGCCTTTAACTCTTGGTAATAGCTTTCACTCACATACAAGTCAAGGTAAAAACAGATGTGCATTTATCATAGCTGTTTACAATACCAGAAAAAAAGACATTACCAAGATTTTCTTCTACAATTTCACTGTTACATGAAATTGCTAGATATGAGGCCAAGACATCAAAATTGAATGATATTGGCTGAAGGTTGCATTTTAAAATACTGGGTCATACTCACCTTGCAAATTTATTGGATCAGGTTTTATTTTATCCCCTTTCATCCCACCTTGAGAAGATTAACTAGCATAGATCCAGGAAGGCTGCTGAAAATAAAACAGTTTTCTATGTTTTGTAAAAGAAAAGGTGAATTGACCCTTAATAGTGTGGTCAATTGCACATTACATCAAATACGACACTTCATTTGAAATACAGCCTCAAGTCTCTTCTCTTCACCAAATTAAAAATAAAATTCTGAATAGAAACTCTCTGCAGAGTAATGGATCAAAGCAGGTTTTGTCTTGATGACCCTTCATAGGAGGAAGGTTTAGGAAGGCAACATTCATCCTGCTGTTCAACTGCATGTTAGCAACATCTGGCCCTCACCTTTACTGTGCTGACAAGTCATTATTTTTACCCTTTGACAGAAGGATCAGACAACTTTGGCAGCACTTTGTCTTTTCCACTGAACACTTAACTCATCTTAGAACCCTCTGCTGTGCTCATGTTTTGTTGTCTGCTGGATTCCCCTCTTTCATTGCCTTAGTACAAGACACTTTTTGCTTCGAAACCGGCCCACCAATATTCAAGATACAGTGGAATATATCAGGTCTGTGAACATGCAAAGATCTGTGAAAACGGTATCTGAAGTTAATATTAAGTGAATCTCAATACTATTTGAAACCTTTTTCAGAAGTTATTTCCTACAGAGTGTCCATACACTAAATGTAAAGTTCATACACTAAAGACCCTTCTACACTGACCTGATCTGGCCCACAGGACACCAGACTGGGCCGAATTTTAAACTTCCATTCTTAGTCTAACTTTTGTGTATTTTAATATGTATTTTATGGAAATATGTTTTAATATGTGTATTCTACAGAGTATTTTTAAATGAATATGTTTTGATTACATCTTTTAGAAATGTTGTAACCCACCTCAAGCCATGAGGAGAGCTGTGTAAGAAATAAAATCATCACTATTATCATCATCATCATCATCGAGCCATCAGTGGCACAACAGGTTAAACCGCAGAGCTGTTGAACTTGCTGATCAGAAGGTCAGTGGTTTGAATCTGGGGAGCAGGGTGAGCTTTTGCTGTTAGCCTTAGCTTCTGCCAACCTAGCAGTTCAAAAATGTGCAAATGTGAGTATATCAATAGGTACCGCTTCAGTGGGAAGGTAACTGTGCTTCATGCAGTCATGCCGGTCACATAACCTTGGAGGCATATATGGACAACACTATCTCTTTGGTTTAGAAATGGAGATGATCACCACCCCCAAGAATCAGAAATAACTAGACTTAATATCAAGAGGATTTAAAAAAAATGATGATGATGATGATGATGATGATGATTAGATGGTATCCAGAAAAGGAATCCTTCAACAGTCTCAATGGTGGCAGGGAGTCCTGACTGCAAAGCCACACCAAATGCAGTTTGGCACCACTGGGTAGTAGGGATGTGAAAAACTTGGTAATTTGTTTATCATATCTATTTCATAAGTTTTGTATATACAAACTGATATTTAGAAATAAAGGAGGGAGGCGGCACCCATGCAAAAACTTAAGAATCAAAACGCTCACCCAATACTTTTCATTTAAATTATGTTATCCTCGAAAGCCTCCCGAAGTTAGTTTCATTTTCAGCACAAGTGAGGCAAAGCCAAAAAGGCTGCCATTCCTCTTTAAAGGAGCTGAGCAGGCTGGGAAAGAGACAGAGAGAGCACAGAATTCCAGGTAATGTAGTTTGGGAAGGCATAGACCCTGTTGCAGACAAGTCAAAAGGTCCTGCCCTGAAACTACAGTTCCCAAAATTCTGCTCAGCATCAGAAAGCCCCAATTATGACAGAGGAGGGCTAATTTCCCTTAATAACAGCAGCCAGAGTTCCAATAAATGATTGAGTCCACAAAGAGAACTGAATAATACTAGTAAGTAAATCAGTGCTGGACTGGGAGGAAATCCCTAAATTGAAGTTTTATGGATTATGTAGTGCTGTGTCCTACAGAGACATTCAAGGAGATAGCTCTTGTGGCTTTCATTTTTTAACATATTGCCCAAAAAACAGTATATGTGTGAATCTTTCTGAAGCTTGGTGGGAATTATCCCATGTTATCATGTGTCATTGTATAGAAAATTCAAGGAGACAGTTCTTGATGGGTTTTTTTAAAAAAGGAAATGTGGTTTGTAAATAATTCACAAATTTCCCCAAAATCAGTGGATGCATGAAACATTCTGAAACTTAGTGGGCTAATAATGGTCAATGTGTTCTATAATTGTAGCATGTTTCATGCTGATATCTCTAACGAAAAAGGAGAAAGGAGGCACTGAAGTTTCCCCATTGTTACAATTACTTAACAAAAAATAACAAAAATAGTTACCTCATTATAGTTATGATGCAGACCCTGTCCATTTTTGAAAATACTTTAGAAATGAATCCCCCCTCTAATTTGGTAACTAGTATTGAAACATTATTTTCATTGATCGCACAGGCCTACAGGGCATACATCAGTCACCCAAAGCATACATCAGCCAGAACACTACTTTACTAAGAATCTAATCACATTAAGGATGGGATTTGGCATGCATCATGGTGAATCCAGCAGGAACCTTCGTGGGGAACCTGCCGCCCCATGTCCTTCATCACCCAGCTTGCACCTCATCCCATCCCATGGGGGTAAGCATCCACCACCAGCCCCCAGCCCCCCCACATTGTTGCCTATGTGACACAGGAATCCTTCCATGTTGTTGCCATGGTGGTTTACCATGCTTTCACTTCAGTTGTGTCATGAAGCCCCACCAGAAGCTGATAGGCTCAGTGCCACAAGTGAAGTGAAATGTGTCATAGGACAAGCAATTTTGCTTGTCTGATGAGGCTCTTAGAGAACTGAGAGAGGGGAAAAACACATTTCCCCTTCTTCTTTTGGCATGTGGCTACTCTGGCTGATGTTAGCCAGTGTGCCCAAGAGAAGGTGGGTGAGATTTCATAGCTGGGGATAGCCATGGCATGGGAGGGGGAGGGACAGTGGACAGCTATATTGTACTGCAGTGGACAACAATGACAGAGTTATAGGCCAGTTCATTTTTTCTGAGACCCATTGGGGATATACATCTGAGCTTGCTCAACCCTTCCATCCTATTCCAGAGTTGCTCAACCCTTCCATCCTATTCCAAATCCACCCTCTGTCCCCTAATCACGTTACAACCTGTTATAAGGATTGGGATCCTACTGAATAGTGAGAGTAGAGTGTCTGTGAGCAGGGCCCTTTTCTTGCATTAAGGGCAAGTCTTGGAGGCACCTGTCTCATCAGAACCATCTAATTTTAGCTGGACAAGCAGCCAGCAAAGCCCTGGCACCATTTTACAGTATCTTTGCTGTACAAGTAACTGGTGCATCCAGCAGCAAGACAATATTAGTAGCAATAAAAACCACTCTCAATCTGTACCTCTCCTAGGCAACAGAACAGAAAATGTCAGAGGAATAAAAATCTGGTCTTTGAAAACCCAAAGGAAGATATGTCTTTTAGTATCATTTACATGTGTAAAATGTCAACTCAACCTGTCATTTTGACTTTGGTACACATTTATGACAGATCTGTGGTTTCAAGTAATTTACTTCTGTTCTTGCCTATCAGTAATGCATATGTTTTTCCAGGATGTGTGTGTTTGTGTGTGTGTGTGTGAGAGAGAGATAATTGTTATGATCATTCTCTGTAACTAGCAATGAGTTACACAGTAATCTCAAGGATCAAAAAATATATGAGTTGAAAAATATATTAAAACTGACCTGTTTTAAGAAAACCCAGCTGTGCTTCTAAATTATGTCTCTTGTGATAAATGATAGCTTTGCCTCTTAGAAAGGGGAAGTTGGAGCCTGCAACAAAAATAGATGGAAGGAATGTTTTTTTTTAAAAAAAATGAATGGGAAACATGGTTGTCAAGTGTACAGAAATCCATATGAGAAGATCATTAAAATTCCAGATTTATTTTGTACAATATTTGCATGTGTTTGTTTTGCACAGAAATCAATATTTTCTTCCCAGAAACAGCATTTTTTGCACAGAAAGCAATTTTTGGCACAGATTAATTGCATAAAATGTTGCCATTGGGTACTTACAACATGCAAAAACATTTTTATTATTGTATAATTACTGGCTTAGGGACTACATGGGGCTTTAGGAATTAGGTGTGGAAAGAATATTTGAAAACTTTTGAAGAATAGTTGAAAATATTTTTTTATAAATGTTGGGAAACCTTGATGAAGAGAAATGCATTGGCCGACTTACTGGGCAAGACCGTTATGGTGGGGGCATCCTCCCACCGACCATGTTGGAGACAGGGAATTTCTTCTTCCCAGAAGCCCCCTGCACAGCAGGAAGTTTTCCTGATACTTGGCCTGCTGGCCAACCAGTGGCCGGCCCTGCTCCGCCTTTGGATTGGCCAGGGCTGGCCTCCTCCGTTCGTCCAGCTGCCCTTATAGGGCTGCGCTGGGCCTCTTCCAGGCACCGGCCTCCTTTAACTTGTCATCCCACCTGCCCTGCATGCTTGCTTGTTTCAATTGTGCTTCATGTATTTGGGTTGTTGTTAGCTTATCACAAATTTGTTTGGCGTGTAGCATGGGCCCTGTATCTGGTTTCCTTCCCCCCTATTCCTCACCACCGATATGTGCAAATGAAATAAGAAACAATATACATATGGACCAACACACACATGCCCAACTCACTGACCAAAATGAAGGAATGTGTCTCTTACTTTCTGAAAATGCCAAGGAACTCTCAACCCTACAATACCCCTTCAAATATATACAGACCAAATAATGCTATGAAAATTAGGAGGAGAAAGGATTTCTTTCTCTCTTTAGTTGGAAATAGCCTCTAAGCTATCAAGAGAGAATAGGACAGATCTCAATTTACACCAGTCAGCAATTCAGAAATCAAGATAGGTGAACTCACATTTTGCTCAATGAGAAATGATTAACTTGCAGGAAGGGAGGTCAGAAAACTTTTGGAAAATATTGATACCAAATTCATATTTATATGGCTTCACATTTTCAGGGGGTTTTTTTGAAACACCTACTTGTTTATTGAATTTATTTCTTATTAAACTAGCACCAGGAATCATAGAGTCAAGCTCATGAAATGTGAAGGGACCACAATGCTCCATGCCCATGAATATAGTTTTCCAAATAAAACTAAGGAAACTGAATAACATGAATAAATGAAAGTGAATGCCCAGGACAGTATCACTTCTAGTCAGGATATAGTTCACTTAGCTAATGGAAATCTCTGGGCATTGCAACCATGTATGTTCAAATATCATGATCAGATTGAAAGAGACTAAAAGCTCCCAGAAGATAAATGTGGGATTTCAAAGGGGGATATTATAACATCCTTATGGCTAAAGGAAATTCTGCCCTGGGAGACACATGAATATATATCAGTGATTTAACAGAATCCACATGTACGTGGATACAAGAGTTCAATTTGATTCACTTTTTCTAAAATTAAATAAACATCACGTGGGTAAGTTATTTCTGTTATTTTGTGTGTATATTTCTGCCTACTTTAAGACATTACTACAACATGTTCATTCAAGAGAATCTGATTGACCTTCTGAGATCATAGATGATGCTTACAATACTACCACTATTCCACTGGCAATCTACTTATACACTTGCTTTTATCACTAACATAACCTAATTACCAATATATTAGCAACAACGTAAAGTATCTTGGCATTTCAGAAGGGCAATGAATTGCAAAAGGTGATTGTGGTGTCCAACTCTCCAAGGCCATACTGTACAAGCAGACCTTTATAGAAATTCTAACTATCCTATCATGATGCTTAAGAACCCACAGTTTCTCTGTTAGTCTTCAGTAGTTGAAACTGATAACTGATTTAGATATATGTCTCAGTGAAATATGATATCCTAACTGACAAAGAAAGGTAAGAAAACTAATATGACCCTACTTTAAGGTCTATTTTCACATGGTTTTCCCCAATTAAGTATATATTAAAATTATGCATTCAATTACTATTTCCTTAGCTAAGCCTTAGGACTGCATCTACACAGGAATAGTGTCAACTGAAAAATGCTCAAATTTATTGTTTTAACTGATAAAAATTCACACTGAAAATAATCTCATTTTTAAAATAAATTTCTCTTCTACAGATTTTAAAAATCAGTTGTGCCAGTTTTGATTTGGATCTACTTTGCCTCAATATTTTTTCATCAGAATAACAATTAATTAATTCATTAAAAGAGAACACATGCAATTATAGGAGGAGATTTATATTATAAACTGCTGTGAAAAGCTTTGCCCTCAGATTTCATATTTTTACCATATATCCTACAGCATTATTTTTAAAGCTACTCTTAGAATAAAGAGAAAATGCATTCTGTGTGTTTTCAAGTTTTGTATAATTAATGAGTCAAAACCAGAGAAATTCAACATTTTTGTGTCATAGCATTCCAACTATGGTACTTCATCACACTACTGATTTTCATTGTCATAGGAAGCTTCTGCCTGAGTTGAGCCACAGAGTTCCATGTCACTCATCTGACAACTTAGGTTCACTTCCAACAGGGCTCCATGGCTCAACTAGAGATTGATTTCAATCGGAAATGGGTGACCAACTTTTATAGACCGAGTTGAATGTGGTTTTAATGGCAATGTAGTTTTTATGTATCTCTCTTTTTATGTATTTTAATATTCTGTTTTAATATGTTTTAAATTTGTATGGCATTGAATTTTGCTGTAAGCCGGTCTGAGTCCCATCATGGAGGTGAGAAGGTTGGGGTACAAAAATTTTAAATACATAAATAAATAATAAAACTAAGTCAAAAACATCCTTCTACCCTCCACTGGGAACATGGGAGGCTTTGTGTGTTCCATTTGAAACCCCAGGGGCAGCGCATGGGGAAGCTGTGTGGTGACATTTTCCCACATGTGGTGGGGAAGTGTTGCTGCCAGTGAGGTGGGGTAGAGGGCACCAGGATTGCCCCATTGATTTGCCATGGAGGCTGCCGAATTGATGCAGGGGACCTCATCAATGTGATGAGGTCCCTAGTCCCTGTCACTACTACTAAATTACATGAACAAAAAAATATTTGAACTGCAGATCTTTGCCTCAATATTTCTCCTGGCACTCATAATATCAAATCTGGCTTAATGTACTGAATGCCCATCAAACATTTTTCTTGTCTTAATTTTTTTGTATGTGCAGACACAATGTATGGCTTTTCTGCATTATATCTTAAAGAACTTAAAGCACAGATTAGGGGCTACATACAGTCTGCCAAGGCCATTTTGTGCCCCTTAGTTTGCAAGCAGGAACATTAGAAAATAAATCACAGATGACAATGATGTTACAAAATCTCAGTCCATTTTGGTTATGTAACACAGCACTTAATTCCCCTCGTTTCATTGAATTCAAGCTTCCAAAAGTAATCAGTTCATCAGTCTGTTTATGACAGAAAGAGGAGGGATTTGGGGCATTAGAAAAGATGGAGCTGGAGAAGTTAAACTGGCAAATTTTGAGAAATCCATCTGTTTCCCCTCACAAAGTCTATGAGCTAGATCCAGATACCAAAGTTATTTCCCACTGGCACTGAAAGCAAAATTAAAAGCTTGCTCGTGAAGCCAAGAAATCTATGCCATACTCTATTCTAAAAAAAAGGTTTGATGAAGAACTCTTAGAAATATATACGTTTGATTTTTCTTGTGGGTAAAACCAACAAGTCAATATAATAAAAGAGGCACTTGGTTTAAGATTTCTATTTTGATACTTTTAACTCCTATGTCAGTGTCAACATGTTTCTTTCTTATCCTTTGAAGTGCCCTATCAACTCTGTTTACCTTTGAAATAAATGCAAGGTTTTACATTTAAATTACAAAATTATGGCTCGACTCTTTCCCATTCTACCTACTCATGTGAACTCTAGAGCATGTACCAAATAATAATGGAGATATTTCATAAGAATCCACAGGATTGAATTCTAACAGTGTGATGTCGGAGTGCTGTTTTTAGCAAGCAAACACTTGTTTAGGGTTTATTTGTTCATTCCCCCAGAGAACCCAAATGTGTCGAAGAAGCTGGTGTAAAAGTTTCTTTAGGGGTGCAGATTAATTCTTCTGCTGGATTGGAGCAGGACCGAAGCAACCATAAAGAATTGATACCAGGATGATCCAGAAAAATGAAATTATTTATAGCAAAGCAGATGTACTGCTTTCTTAATAGATGCTTTTCCAAAGAAAAATATTCTGGCTGATAGGGCACTGAATTGATAACATGGAATAACGAGACCAGACACAGACAGTCATGTTAAATGTGGGCCACTTTATTTGACCTATATCCTATTTAAGTTAATTTATTTATTTATTTATTTATTATTCGGTTTTATATTCCGCTCCTCCCTGCAGGCTCGGGGCGGCTCACAATAGCAACAATACACAATAAAACATACAATAAAATGCAATAAAACACAAATACAGGATCAATAGCCGTTATTCACAGCTTTGAGTCTTAGTTCGGGCGCTAATTTACATCTCCATTCAGGCTAGCCGAATGCTAGTCTGAAGAGGGCAGTCTTACAAGCCCTACGGAAGGGGCCGAGTTCGTGAATCGCCCGAGCGTGACTAGGCAGCGAATTCCAAATCATGGGAGCCACAGCTGAAAAGGCCCGCTGTCTTGTGCTGGACAAATGACAGGAGCGGGGTGATGGAATAACTAACAGGTTTTGCTCTTCCGAGCGCAGTGATCTCGGGGGAATATACGGGGTAAGGCGGTCCCTCAGGTACTCAGGCCCTAGACCGTGCAAGGCCTTGAAGGTTAGCACCAACACCTTGAAGGCAGTCCGGTACTCAATGGGCAGCCAGTGCAGTTGCCAAAGGATGGGCGTAATGTGCTCTCTCGCCGGTGCTCCAACCAGCAAGCGAGCAGCAGCATTCTGCACCAGCTTCAGTTTCCGGACTGTCGACAAGGGAAGGCCCACGTAGAGGGCGTTACAGTAGTCCAGCCTCGAGATGACCGTCGTCTGGATCACCGTGGCCAGGTCATCCCTGGAAAGGTAGGGCACCAGTCGCCTAGCCTGACGGAGATGGTAGAACGCCGTTTTGCTGACCATGGAGACCTGAGTCTCCATGGTCAGCAAAGGGTCCAATTGGACACCTAAGCTCTTTACGAGAGATGACGGGCTAAGCCGCTCGCCATCCAGGGTAGGCAACCGGCACTCATCCAGCCCAGGGCGACCAGAGAAATGGCCCCCTGGGGGACCCCACAACTTAATGGGAGCCTCCCGGAGACCTCCTCCCCCCTCTCCACACGTTGTCCCCGATCCTGGAGGAAGGAGGTCACCCATTTAAGGGCAATCCCCCTCACCCCAGTCACGGCTAAACGGTGGGCCAACAATGCATGGTCTACGGTATCAAACGCTGCTGTTAGATCTAACAAAACAAGCAGGGCTGACCCACCCTGGTCCAGCTGGCGGCGAAGTTGGTCTGTAATGGCGACAAGCACAGTCTCCATCCCATGCCCAATACGGAAGCTGGACTGGAAGGGATCGAGTCCAGCTGTGTCTTCTAAGAACTGCTGCAGCTGATCCGCTGCTGCCCTCTCAATTACTTTGCCTAAAAAAGGCAAGTTGGAAACAGGCCTGTAATTGGAGGGAGCCGAAAGATCTAAATGCGGCTTCTTCAGCAGCGGTCTTACCATCGCCTCTTTCAATCCCCCCGGGAAGACTCCTTGCTCAAGGGAGCTATTTATGATCGTGCCCAGGGGGCCTCGTAGTCCCTCCTGGCAAGATCTAATTAGCCAGGAGGGGCACGGGTCGAGGGAGCAAGTAGTTGGTCTAGCTGCAGCCAGTAACTTATCGACAGCTGCTGCGTCCAGCAGTTGGAAGCGGGTGAAGGTGGGCCCGCCGAGTGGCGGCGGAGTCACGAGTTCAGCCACTGTATCAAGAGTGGCTGGGATATCCCGGCGGAGTGTCGAAATCTTGTCGGCAAAATAGTTCTGAAAAACCTCAGCTGTAGGAGCCAAATCCTTATCATTTGGGACCGCCGAGATTGTTGTCAATGACCGAATTATTCTAAAGAGTTGAGCTGGGCGTGAACTAGCCGACTCTATCAAGGAGGAGTAGTAAACCTTTTTGGCCTCCTTGATAGCTCGCTCATAAACATCTTTAAATTGTTTATAAGCTGATTTCGATGCTCCGTCACGGAGGCCCCGCCACACGTCCTCTAGCTGTCTCTTCCTCCGTTTCATCGCTCGAAGCTCCTCGGTAAACCAAGGGGCGCGATTTCGACGGGGGATGAGAGGGCGTCTGGGGGCGACCTCGTCTAAGGCCGTGGACAGAGAGATGTTCCAGCAGTCCACTTGCCCATCGACTGAGCCGCTGGGGAGTTCCAATTCCCTCAGAGCATTCAGGAACCTAGTGGGTTCCATAAGTCTCTTTGGGCGAACCAGAATAGGTTCGGCACCCTTACCGGGAGGGGGGGCCACTTCAAGACGGACTTCCAGGACACTGTGATCCGACCATGGAACCTCTTCTAAAGAGGCTAGGGTCACTTGAATTCCGGTCGCGAAGATCAAATCCAGGGTGTGCCCGGCCTGGTGCGTGGGACCGGTCTTACAAAGTGAGAGTCCTAGTGTCTCCATGGTGGACACCAGGTCCATGGCCGCCATTGAGGGGGTGTCGGCATGGACATTGAAGTCCCCCAGAACAATAAGCCTGGGAAACCTCAATGCCCACTCCGAGACCACCTCCAGCAGCCTGGGTAGACTCCCCGTTGGTGCGTTGGGTGCTCGGTACACCAACAGGAAGGCTACGCTCTCACTAAGGTCCCACACCAAGCCCGCGCACTCTATTCCTGGGATGTTCGCGACCGGGATCGTCCTGGAATTAAAAATGTCTCGGCTGAGTATGGCCACCCCTCCCCCCCGCCTCTCTGTCCTCATCTGGTAACTGGTAGTGAACCCTGGGGATGCTAACTCGTGCAAAAGGACCTCATCCCCCTCCTGTAGCCATGTCTCAGTGAGACAGGCTAGGTCTACCTTCTTTTCGAGGAGGAAATCCCTAACGGTCCCCGTCTTGTTACGCACGGATCTAGTGTTCACCAGTACCAAAGTTGGAGGAGAGTTTGTTGGAACCTCCCCATCTGAGTGCCTAGGGATAGCTCGTAGGTCAGAAGGAGGGCGAGTCTTTCCGCGGCTCATCCTCCTTCTCTCATAAGGCCTACGTCTACCGTCCCAATTACCCCTTCCCGAGATCACCGCCCCTGCATAGTATCCGCTGACAGTCCGTTTAGGTGTCTGGCCTTCTGCCCACCCTCCGAAAAGGGTGTGTGTGCTGATTTAGGCCGACATCACCTTGGTTAAAGCGGCCTGATGGCAGAAACAGTTTAACAGGGTTCCCTCCCTCCTCTCTTGTAGGGTTTGGTTGTAGTCCCATAGATAGTAGCCTCTGGTCCACGGACGATGATAGCCTAAAGCCAGCAGTCAACCCTGCGTCAGAGGATACAGGCTTAGCAGTGGGTACGGAGCCCGTCGAATGTCTACGGCCCCAGCTGGTAAAGCCCAGTCCCCAGAAAGTCCTGGATCTGAAGCTTATTCCCTTTGCTTTCCCTGATGACCTAGCCAGACCGCATCTACTGGGGACAGCTCCTCCCTGGTCCACTGGTGGTAGATCGCATCCCGAGACCCCTCCTTCATAGGTGGGGTTGGACATGGACGGAACTCCCATATCCCTCGGCTCCACCGGTGGCTGGTTAGATGGTATCTGGGATCTCGGGATGTCCTGCTGTGGTTTGACTGTTTTTCTGCCTGCTGAAGTTTGGCTATTATAATATAATTTGTCTGTTGTAATGCCTCCGTCCTGTTGGTGGCGCTGGAGTACCTTCTCTGGTGAGGGGGAGGGAGGCGGGGCCTCGGAGGGGGCCAGGTTTGGAGGTGGATCGTCATTTCCACTTCTGCCCTGGCACCCCGGCGGCGCTTCTGACGATGCTTCCTCCTCCCCTCCTCCATCTCTGAAGGGTGGGAGGCCGATGCCTCACCCTCCTGCGCATCCGGGACGTCAGCCTGCACGTCATCTGAGGGTATGCTCCTTTTCCGGCGGCGGCGCTGGTGATGCGTGCGCCTGCGCACCAGCGTCTCTCCTCCTCGCTCTGATGGGGGGGGGAGATGTGTGCTCGACCAGCGCGTTTTCAAGGCCGCGCGCCATCTTGCCTCGTGCCTCTAGCTCCCTCCTGGCTGGCAGCGACAGAGACGGGCGCCTCGGCCGGAAACCCACCGGTCGCTCCAGGACCCTGTCCACATTGAAGCACTCCTCCTCCTCCTCCGATCTCCGCTTCAGATGCGATCCGGACAGGCCCCGGCGGGCAGACCAGGGGCATGACCCGGGGTCCAGCCCAGCCTGGGCGATCGGGCAGCTGGTCCCGAAGAAGCAGCCCGACTGCAGGGAGACTCCTTCCTCCAGTCTCCCCGAGGGAGCACTCCGAAAGGGACCCAGCTCCGGCGCCACCTCCAGCGCCGAGGGGCCCGGCTCCAACGTTGCCTCCCTCGGCTCCTCCATGATCCCAACGGCCCGCGGTAAGTCATCTGCCGGTGTTTCTGGGCCGTTCTCCGTCTGCAGATCCCATGAGTGATCCCAGAGGAGATCAGGGGAGGCCCGACTGCAGTCTGGGGTGGTGTCACTTCCCTCCACGGTCGCCCTGGTGGATAGGATGGGCTGGCTGATTTCCAAAGTCAGTTGTAGTCGCTCACCAAACTTTTTGAATTGTTCTGACAGCTGCTCAAATTCCATTCGGAGCTGGTATAAGGCTATTGGTCCTGGTATTAAGGATGGGGGTCGTGCTACAGGGGGGGGTCCGACTGAGGCCCAGGCTCCTTAGAGGCCCTCTGAGCCTTCAGCTCGGCCTCTAAGCCCAGGCAAAAGTTGTAAAAGTCCTCGTAGTCGTCCTCTGGCTCAATCCTCTCCTGTTGAGGACCCACGCCGGTCTCCTCCAGGGACCGGGGGTCTACTCCAACCGGGGGTTGAGCTGTTTCCTGGTCCCGTTTGGTCTCGGTTGCAAGATTTGGCAAATCCAGGCAGAGCGCTCCTGCAAGCTGCTCCTGCACCGGCGCCATCTTGGATCTGAAAGGAGGAAGAGGAGAAAGGAACAAAATCCAGCTGATGCCAAACCTTCAACTATCTTTTCAGCCTTTACTTAGGAGAAACTCCTGAGCTCCTGGTGCAATATATGAGATGGGTTGCTCCCCCGGCTGGTCATTGGCTGGAAGGTGAACTCAGAGTACTCCCACCCAAATTGCTTGACCTTGTAAAGAAGAGTAAAATCCCCAAAATCTGCCTCTACCAGATACCAGGACATGTGAACTCCATTCCAGAGCTCTACCTTTCACCAAACCATTTTTCTCTGCTCTTCTACCTGCAAATTTATAGAGACCACCAATAATCAGAGTCACTAAGATCCAATATGCAATAGGCATTAAAAAAACGTAATGGGGAGAAAATTCCTATCTGATGACCATGGAAGTCATTGAAAGAGTACCTTTCCCCAATCTTGTGCAGGTATGCAATCTCTTAACATTTGGGTTTGCCTTCGGGCTACCAGATACTACAGGCACCACCATCCATGATAAATCAAGCTTCTCTAGGTGTCATGCATACTTCCTTTTAGAGTGATACCAAAAAGTTTAATTCCAAAGAGCAGATTTTGAACAAAGATGTACAGAAATATTTCTGTACTGTGAAAGCACATTCTTCCAGTTTGCAGAAACATTGGGACAGAAAGCCAGTTCTATTTCTAGGTTTCCCAAAATTAGGCTGATGATGTCATACACTTATCTAATGGAATATCTGGCTTCCATAAAGTGCAAGGTGGCCTGTTGCCTATGCTAATAAAGTCAATCCTCTTGATATCTATTTTTGAGCTGTATCAATGGTTTTGTTGGCTAACATTTTTTGTGAACATTCCACCCTCAAGCCGGCTTTGAACTGCATTAGTGTCTTTGTGGAGCTACCCTGAGAGACCAATCTGAATCCCCACTCACCTTTTGGAACCTACTGCATGATATTGAGGAAATCATACTCTCTCAGCCTCAGCTGAAGGCAAGGGCAAATTCTCCACTGAAAAAATCTTGCCAAGAAAATCCTGTGATAGATCACCATAAGTCACAAATATCTTGAAGGCACACAAAATAACACAAATGTTATGTTAGTACTGATTGATGATGGAGTAAAGAAAGTGCATGATACAATGGCCCTACCTCATTTTGTTCTCTTTTCTATCCATAATATTGACTTGACTTGTCTTATGCCTTCACTGTCCTTATGTAATGGATTTATTTTCCTCGACATCCTTAGGTTCAGACAATGGTATGCCTGTTTAATAATTTTACAGGAAGGGAAAGATTCAAAGAGAACTTGAAGCAGCTTCTGTTTACAGTGGTAGCTTATGCCAAACTACATATCTAATTCTGCTCTTGTACTTAGAGAACTAAGTTAGTATTGCCCAAAATGCATGCAATCATATTGTAACCGCTTTCATTTCAACCTTTTAGTAACTGTTTTTCATTGTCTACATTGCATTTACTTTGGAATGTTTTTGAAGTATGCTCTCATGTCCTCAATCTGGGTTGACTATTACTAAGATGAAGAACATTTGACAAACTCGCTCCATGTCAATATAAAAGATAAAGTTCTGTTACTCTATACCACTGATACTGTCCCATTTTGAATGTATTCCAGAAGCTTTAAGGTATGAAATTATATTTGAGTCAAATAACAACGTCTCTAGGAGAGCCCACCATGGACAATAGGATCTTCTTATCTCCTCAGGGTGACCTGAGAGTGTTAATGAATTCTCATATCCTACTGTCTATTACTAAAACTTCTAGAAGTCCATTGTTACTAGTTCCAAAACACTGCAGAAGCAAAAGGTGCTGCACTGTAGAAGTATAAGCAGCAAGGATTTATCACATACAAATTATTTAATTTTTTTTGACATTCCCAGAATGGGAAAGTGAAAGAGGGGAGTCTATTAGTTTTGCAGTTAGCAAACCTATTTTCCCTCCAGTTACAAGCACTGTTCAGCGTCAAGGAATTCAGCAAAGATTTTGATCTGACAGTTACCACACTGTGCTTCTTCCTATTCTCCTTTAGTTACTTATCCCAAGTATAGGTCACATTTCCCTTTAAAGCTCAAATGCAACACTAATTCTAAAGAACATTGTAATATTTGCATGCTGTTAAAAGCTTAGCCTTAGCTTTGCAAGAATCAAGGGATATTAATTCCTAAACAGATAAATTCCAGATTAGCATGAGTTCTGTCTTAATATATTATATCTAATTTTCCCCTACAATATCTCCTCTTTCATAAAATAACCTGTAAAATAGCATATCAGATTATGGCAATGTGATGAATCTTCCAATATCACACTGCTACTGAATCTTTAAACAGCATTTTACAGATGTGCCCAAATGATACCAACACTTTCATATGTCATAATGAACTCTACAGTTTTTGGCTTTGATATGCATGGTGCTGGCTTCACTTAGGATGACTGAGAATTGCATTGAAAAAAGTGCAACCTGACTAACATAGAAATGAAATGGATGCCAAAGGAATGAAGGGTTAAATTTCCCCCGATTCTTTATTCTCAAAACATATTTACAAAGATATATACAGGCAGTCCCCAAAATATGAACAATATAGGTTCTGTAGGTTTATTTTTAAGTTGCAGTTGTATGTAAATTGGAACAGGTAAGAAAATATAGCCAAGCACACAGGGGGGGGGGGTAGGGATTGAGGGAGGGAGGGAATGCGCTTTGGATAGCATAGGGAAGGGTTAACAGCTCTGGGGTGTTTGTTTTGCTTCTGCAGTGTTTTGTCAGATTTCACCTCACTTTCTTTCCCTGAGATAACTGGATTTTGAAAAATGTGGCTTATTGTGGAAACAAGGATTGGTGATAAAGATTTAGTGGAGACACCTTTTCCTCGTGGTAACTCTTCCAAGACTCAATTTCCCTTCCTAGAGGTAGATTTCTCTCTTCCTGTTGTATCACCCCATTCTTAACTATGAATCATTTGTACATTGGAGGCTTGTAACTTAGGGACTGCCTGTACGTCAAAACTGTGTGATAGTGCTAAATGTTACTAGATCTTTTCCCCAAAAAGTGGGAAAAGAAGGTTGTTTGCTTGGAGACCAAAGCAAATGCCTTCAAGAAGAGGAAAGAAAAGGTTTGAGGAGAAACAAGAAAAGTAGCAGGAGACAAAAGGGACTCAATTCCTTCTTTCCTCCTTCCTTCTGGAACCTGCATATTCTCATGGTTTTTATACAGTTCAACTATTGAACCCCCCACCACAAAATAAAGAGGCTAGACAACAAACATATGGTACAAAGGGGCCATTATTTGACCTGTTCGTTTATTTAACTTCTGTAAGCTGAAGGAAAGGTCAAGGGACCCATAATCAATCACTTCTCTAATTATCTCCACAGACCACCCTGGGCCAGCACTCCCAACCCCAAGGGACAATCCAAATTATTTTGGTTACTGTACTGGCCAGTCTAAGCAGGAAGGTTGTCCAGGGGGCACTCCCTTTTAAACCAAAGAGTTTTACAAGAGTGAGAAAAACCCCATTCTAGCCTCAAAAAGGGAAGGTTGGGAAAATTTTCCAGCCTCAGAAGCTAGAGATCCTAGAGCGATGATTTCAGAAACCCGCCTTTCACCCATAAAGTTGAAAAAGGAAGATGTTATGAGAGGTGGAGCCTATTTATAGTTTTCTCCACCCCTTGTCTCATGCAAAGGAGAAGGTTTAATCCCCTCAATGCCCTGTCTGGCCTCCTTTGTGTGGGCCCTCAAAAGCCTCCTTTTGCCACAGACCTTTGTGGCCGAAGTTGGGTAACATGGAAACTGAGAAATGCTGAGGTCTATCAAATGATCCATTTTATTCTCTTTTTAGTTATATAGCCTCTTCTTATGCAATAGCATATTTTGTATCAAAAGACTAAAATGAAACAAAAAAATGGAAAGTATATTTTATTTCTAACAGAGGTGTGCACATCTAGTAAAGGCACACCTACGAACCATTTTTCGTGACCTTTATAGCTAGATCTTGCTAAGTTGTATCATTTTATGGACTGTATTCTCCTTATTTAGTACATTTCAAAAATTGTACACTTAACTTGTACATGTTCCCTTTTTTTTGGTAAGAATGCAACAAAAAGATTTCTTTTCTAATCACACTTTTACCTTTAAAAACATGCTTTTAAAATGTTGAGCAAGTTGAATTTGAATTCTGTTATAAAGACAAGTTAGTGCTTTAAAGTTGAGAGATGATTTAAACTGTAATGGAATAATTCACAAAAAGTGATCTAGGTAGATTGAAGGTCACGAGAGCCATAAACTTGCCTTATTTAGGTCAATGGGCCCAACTTTGCCTGGCACTATGTTAGGGTAATTGTATTGTAATGCAAATTATATAGTGACTTTTAAAGTAATTGGAATCCTGGTGTGCCATCAGTTATCTGGTCAATGAAAATGTAGGGCCTTGAAGAAGTTTAGAAGAGGAAGAAATGTTGACACCTCAAAGAAAGACTAAGCTTGAAATGAACAACTAACGAGCAGTTGGGTTTTCCCCTTTTCTGCCCATAAGATTGCTAGATATCTCAGCTAATTCATTTTTGTCTGTCTTGTGGGGGGTGAATTGGGGGGCTTCTGTGCAGCAGCACAACCCTTGTTGATGTTGAGTGTGTTTTTTTCTGTATATTGCTTGAATCACTATAATAAGGAGGGAGGGGGAATAAAATCATATCTATATGACTTTAGGCTTGTTCAAGAGACCTGTATCTGTCTTTCCATTGTTGCCGTTTCTTTTGTTTTCCAGAAGCGGGCTAAACTTATTATTGTTGCTGTGGTAAGATAGAAAAAGATCTTATCTCCATTTTTATCTATTTGGAAATCTGTCATTCCCAATAGGAAGTATTTGGGTTTGAATTCAATTTTAAATGGTAATATTTATCGCATTTATCGCATTTTTATATATATCTCATACCAGAATTTTTTTACCACTTTACATTCTCACCTCATGAACGTGGAAATATGGATCAAGAAAGCAATGGAAATTATGAATATGGACCTGTTGACCCAAAAAGTTGCACAAAATAGATCGATACTAAACAGAACGGACTGGAGTAACTTTAAAAATTTCTTAAAAAGAGAACAATTACAAATGTTCATGAAAACTGAATAAAGAAACCTCTAGGGCCAACCAATAGACATAGGTAAGAGACACTTAAATAGGAAGAAAATATAGAGTAAAGAAACAAAGTAATACCACGTAAAGTGAGCTGGAAGTGAAAGGGAAAAGGTATATATGTTTATATGTGTGTGTGTTGTGTTGTTTAGATACTGGGATTTTTTGTTTTGTTTTCTCTCTGCTCCCTCCTCCCCCTTTCCCCCTTTTCCACTCTTACTTTCTCAGGAAAACCACATTCACCCACTTTCACTGTATGATGAACCAGTTTCATAGATATGTCAATGACTTTTTACCTAGACTTTTTTCTTTGTTCTTTAGGTGGTAAGTTTATGTTATTTGCCAATAAAAATGATTAAAAAAGAGAGACCTTGATCTGTAAAAAGATGAAGTGGTACATTCCTACAGAATATTTCACTCTGTCTGAAATAATATAATCTATTCCAAATTCACTTTTGAAGTGTGTATATCCTGCAGGGTTTATAGTATGCTCGACTACAAGAAAAATATTCAGAAAAGCCAATTCTATTCAAAGTACCCCAAATATCTGTCAGTCCTGTTGCAAAGACAGCTGAAATTGTGCATCACCCACCACTATTTTTGCCATAATAACTATGTATTTAAGGAACAATAACTCTTAAGTGCATGATTTCTTCATTAGCTGTCTGTTCCCAACTTCATTAGCAAATTGTTCCAATGAACTATGATCAAAATTGCATGACTAACTTGATTCAGGGTGAGAAAAGAAAATTGCTATACTTTTACATCTGTTTATGAATGCTTTTGTCTTCTCATTATGTCATTGAAAGTTGCAGAAAACAAATAAATGAAGGCAATGAACACAATGATATAGTTGGAATTGCCACATTAGTTACATTATGAGATTGAACTCAGTTTACAGACAGTTGTTATTTGTAAAAGTTCACATAGTGATTTAGTTAGAAGCAAGGTTAGTTTAACAAAGCTGCCAATTTGAGATTCAGAGTATGACATCGCAGACATTATGTGCTAGATGCCACTACTTCAGCGATACTAAATCCAAGACAAATCTAAATCAGTTATGGATCTTGATTGCTGGAACTGAATCTCATTTGTGTGTTTTGCCCTCATTACTGGAGAGGCTGAAATCAAATCACTTACAATTAACTTTGATAAAAATGACTGTGAGCCAAATTATTTGACACCAGTATTTTAGGAAATTTCTCCAACTTTTAGTAATTTGCCTCTTTTTACCTCACCCATATACTTATATCATTGTAATTGTCATAAAAGATGCATAGGAATCACTGCAGAGAATATTTCGAAGTTCACATAACACTTGGTGGTATGGGTGTTGTGTAACCATCAGCATGGACAAAGATACGAAGGCAGGTCAATAAGTCAGTGACTTTTTGAATGAAACACAGGTTTCTGGATATAAAATCATTTTATTTTTCAACGTAGTCTCCTTTGTGCTCTATACACTTTGTCCAACATTTCTCCAATGTTTTTATCCCATCCAAAAAATAAGATTTGACGAGGTCACCAAAATAGATATTTATTTGTGAGATAATTTCATTGTTGGAGTCAAATCTCTTTCTGTCGAGCCATTTTTTAAGGTTTGGAAACAAGAATTAGTCACTCAGGTCTAAATGTGGAGAATAGGGCGGATGTGGGAGCAATTTGTATCCCAATTCATGGATAGTTGCCATGGAAACTGCACATGTGTGCACCCTTGCATTGTCCTGGTGCCAAAGAACTTTTTTCTTGGCCAAATACGGTTGGTTTTTTTCCAAATCCCCATTAAATCGACCCAATAAGTTGGCATAATATTCGCCATTGATTGTTTTACCCTTTTGAAGGTAGTCAATGTGGATTATATTGCATGCATCCCAAAAACGGTCACCATGACTTCATTGGCTGACAAACCCACCTTGGCCTTCTTTGGCGCCAATTCACCCAGAGAAACCCACTATTTTGACTGCTGTTTGGTCTCTGGTGTGTTGTGGTGGATCCACGTTTCATCCACGGTTACGAAATGACGCAAAACCCCATCCATATTGTGGTTGAACAACGCCAAACACACCAGCAAAATTGTCACACGATTGCATTTATGGTCAATTGTGAGCAAACATGGCACCCATCTTGCGGAAAGCTTTCTCATACCCAAGTGATCATTTAAAATTGAAACCACTGAGCCGTGTGAGATGCCTATGGCTTCCACAATCTCTCGCACTTTCAATCTCCGATCGGCCAACAACATTTCATGAATTTTTTCAATTGTTTTGGGTGTAGAGTAGGCCTGGGCGATATCCTCATTTTTGCTGGTTTATCATTATTAAATCATTATTTAGTGACCTTTTGAATGAATAAGAGCAAAGTAAGGGAAACTGGAAGTAGGCGTTCAATTTTGAATTTTCCAGCCGACATTATCAGAAAGTATCGGAACTGTTAGCAAATGCGGCTTGGAAATCCCTCCACCCCTCCTCGCCACCTGGGAACCAACACGGATTAAAAATAACCCGCGTTAGTTGCCCGCTAGTGAGGAGGAGGGGGAGCATCCCTTCCACCCCTCCTCGCCACCTGGGAACCAACACGGGTTTAAGATAACCCACATTAGTTCCCAGCTCATGAGGAGGGAGGAGCATTCCCTCCACCCCTCCTCGCCACCTGGGAACTAACACGGGTTAAAAATAACCCGTGTTAGTTCCCAGCTGGCGAGGAAGAGGGGGGAGCACCCAGAGCACCCAGATTGGATGCAGAATAACCCCAGCCCCAGCAGACCTGGGAGAATCTCTGGGGAAAACACTTCCTTGGAGGGAAGGAAAGGGGCCTCAATAGCGGGTTAAAAAACCCAGTTTGGAGCAGATGCTGATATGTTTAAATGGATTAAAGATGACAGCATCCGCCATTAACAAGGTCATTACAAAGTATACAAAGTATACGATTGTATTTTGAGAAAACCACTTTAAAAATCGGAATTAAAACAGATACGAAGCTCCAGCGCCCCCTAAATATGAGGCGAGCAATAGTCTGCTATCAATGGCTGTCAAACACAAACTTGTTCAAATTTTGACAGGAGTCAACTGACAGATGCCTGTTGACAGGAGCAGTGTTGCCCTTTCAGTTAAGAGGCAGGAAATTCAAGAAGTCATGGATTTATTGACCCACCCTCGTATGTTGCTTAAATAACAGCAGTAATACATTTACTAGTTTTTAATCAATCTGTGCAATATGTGAAATGCCAAGTTGAATGCAACTCACAAGCTATATCTTATGACTACGGGTGTGCTAAAATCCCATTTACCAGCCCTCCACCTCAAAAAAAAGTCTAAAATAACTTGCATAAAAAAATAATGCAAGAGGGAAAAGATGCTGTCAGAATTATTTAGGTCTAAAGTTTGGTGTATATGGACCTAAATCCAATTGCCAGTTCCAACTAGAATAGGTGTATTAAAGTCATTGCTACCAATCAACAGGGATATAATGCTTACCTTGCTTGTTGGAACTATCAAATAGATTTTATCCTTAATTTTTTGACAATTGATTTTAATCCATATGTATTACAGTATGCTTTTGGTGCTGAATTTGGGTTGCATTCCCCTCTTCTCCCTCTTCCCCTCTCCCTCTCCCCCCCCCCCCCCAACCCTCTCTGAAAAGCTCTCCATCTTTGTATATGGCAGGAAGGAACATAATGGTCTGCAGTACTGAACTTGGCTAGTGCAAACTGGGGAAAATATCTCAGTATATTTTTGAAGGTCTTATGAAAACTTGTGCTTAGAAAGTGTTAAGACATTAACATTTAAACATATGATAAAAGATAACTTGTAGTTTCCGCATCCATGTTTCTGTCCCAGCAATCAACCTGAGTGAGACGACAACAATAATCAGAAAGTAACCATTGAATCTAATGAACTGTCTCACATAGTTGTTAGAAACTTTTAGCATTATAGGATACAGATTGGACAGAGTGAATCTTTGAAAGAGTACGGAACTTTGTTGGGTTTTTTTTTGAAACTCAGAGTAATAAAATATTGTCTGCTGAAAGGAATCTTGCTATCACTCTAAATGAAAAAGAAAATTACCCAATGGAGAAAATGAGAAATCCAGCCCTGAACTGTATATCAGTGAGAACATATAAAATATAATACCCCTTTTCAGACTGTGATACTGAAAAAATGGTATCTTTCCTCTCTATCATACACAAAGTCCTATTGTCCTTATTGAAATACATCTTAATTTGAACAGAGCAACCAGATGGACAAGATTTAGCCCCATCTTCACTCCTTCCTTTGATGGGGTTTTTCACAAATGTCCTTATTTTGACATTTATGTGGAGGTGAAAGTTCTGTTGGCTGTTCCATAAAAGCTCAGTATGTCTTAAGTGGACTACAGAGAGAACAAGAACCATTTTGGGAAGGGGTGCAATTTTTTGTTATTGCTTTGAGGAATCTCTGATTTAGGGATGGATGGAGTGACAGAAAGAAAGAGATGACCTTTTCGCTAGATTTTTAACTTCACAGGAAAACTGAAATCACATCTCGATGGACTCTTAATGGCAAATCTTTGTATAGATTTCTCCAAAATAGCTTTGTCACTTAATCAAAAATTGAAGATGCTTTTTGACACTGAGGGTTGTTCTCATGCATCCTTCCTTTTGTGACCCCTCCCACATGTTATGTGAGAGCATACAAACATTGTTCTTGTTGTTTTTAAGGTACTTTAAAATGATTCTTTAAAAATGTACTTTTATGTATAGGAATAACTACCCACATTATAATTATATCAAATGATTTTTTCTAACACTTGAAATTATTACCATCTACACCACAACTGTTAATTTAATTGTAATACTGCAATGCAGCTTCAGAAATACTATTGTTATCATATATCACAATCCTGAGCTGACAGCTGGCTGTTCATTGCTCTTAAAAGGAGTTCCATTTGGGGTAGATTTTTGTTATCTTCACAAGTATTTTGTTTCAGAAGATGAAACCTAACTATCTGTAATTGGCTGCATTCTTCTGCTAGCATGGACAGTGTTCTTATTAGTGTGGGTACATCCCCTTTCCCATACATTTCTTCACTCACCATCTCATATGAAACAGTCAAACCTTTCCTCCATAACCCCAAATCGCTGATCAATAATAAGTTCTTAGACATGAAGGCCAATTATGTGGAAAACCAAACAATCCAAGATAAAAAAAAGTTCTAGACTGTAGAGAATTTCAGGAAATATTGATAGCCCACTTATGAAGCAATATTGAAATCATAAATCCATGTAACCAAACATGCAGGAGCTGTGCTGCTTTCAGCATCTAGTTGTGCTGCAATCCTTGAGAGGTGGACAGTGTAACTCTACTTTACATTGGTAGAGTTGTCCAGCCAGTGCCCAGCCAATGCCCAGAACTCTAGCTGTATTCACAACAGCATTCTTTAGATGTCCTCTTTCCAAACATTTGAGAGAAGCCTCATACTTCATCATGGGGAGAGGGCTGTCTGAGACAGACATCTGACTATCTCTCTTTTCCCAGGATGACAACAATTGAACTGCTACACCTCTGATCCTGAACTGTCCTGCAGAAAAAAGGGATTTTTCTGATCTTTTGGCATCTGCCAACTGTCTTCCACAGGCTCTCAAGCTACAATGGTTTCTCCCCCCCCCCCCCTCCTTAATTTCCATCTTCATGTTTGGGTGTTGGGAATGTCACACTATGATTGCAAATATTATGTTGAGGATGAGAGATGATATAGTGCCTTTTTAAACCCTATAGAAATTATCTTAGTTATATGGCTAAGGAACCACTTTCTATCAAAAATTCTATCAGAAAAGGACATTTAAATAGCTCCAAAACCCAAAACACAACAGAGTGATTTGGGCACCTCCAGGTCTGTTAGGTATGCCATGGGGGCAGTGAGGTATCTAGTGGCTTCACTAACAATGAAGGCTGGGGAACAGGCTAGGTTGGATTGGCGCTCTATGTCCAGGATCCATTGCTTAATGAGATCCTTGGCTTGGTCCCATCTCATGCTTAGCAATTGTCCTTGGACCATGGCTTTTAAAGTACCCGGGGCGCAGTGAAAGATGTTATTCCACCCTGCTGCTTTCAGACTCTAGCACTGCAATGACTTACAGTGTTGCTAAGTTCTGTGCTGCTGCCCTTAATATCAGACGGGTGATGATTGACACCGTAAGGCAACAATATCCTGTCTTTAAAAATATATTTTTATACTGATTTCTAGTCTGATTTTAAAGAACTGTTTACTGGGGAGTTGTCCTTCTCCTCTTAGGGCGCTTGTGCCCGCTTTGTGCTGGTCTGTGACCGTAATAAAGTTTTGATTGAACAGAGTGATTTGTGCTAGTGAACCAAAGGGAGAGAAAAGTAAAAATGTAAGAGAAGATTAAATATGTATTAGAAAAAAAGAAAGAAAATAAATGTTCTTTCAGTGTGTACACCATTGGTACATCCAGAATGAAAGTGACCTCATCAACTGCCAACAAGCAGCTCCGCAAAGTTTCAAGAGAAGTCTATGGGGTACTAGAAATTTAACAAGGGAGAATGATATTGTAATTATTGACTATATCCCTAATTGGTTTTTTGGGGATGAGCTGATGGTTATAGTTTCTCATTGTATGCAGTAGGTGGGAAAACAAGACAACCCTAGCTTCCCCCCAGTTATTTTGCTATCATTTTAGAATATTGTTATGTAATGCTGATCATATAACACAAAGAGTAACCTTCAAATAAATAGTGATCTAGACAAAAGATGACTTGATTTCAGATGTAAAATCCTAAAAAAGAGAGATGCTGTTCTCCCTCCTGCCCTGCTAACCATTGTGTATAACTGTGAAAACAATTTCAGATTAATCCTTCATAGAATACCCAGGTTGCTTAGACTGAATGTGTGCTGAATACATTTTTTCATTTTAAAATCAAGTCTCAGTAGAGAACAACAAAGGTTGAAGTGATAAATAAAGTAAATGAGCAAAAAGTTTTGAGACATATGAAATATTTGAAAGAGGAAATGTTCAATCTGGTCTTCTTGGTGACTTCTTAATCAAATAAAAACTGTTAATTGATTTGGATTAAATCAGTGAAACAAGATGTTAAATGACATAAATGAATGTTAATTAAAGCCAAGTTAATGCAGACCTTTAGAAATACATTTTTGTTTTCTGAATACATGCCAACCAAATAATAATAGTCCAAGCTTTCATGTTCCCTAGGTAATACATATATCTCATCTATTTCCTTATTATTTATATTCAGTAAAATAGAACATTTTTGGAATATAATAGACTAGGATTATAATGGTGCAAAGTCTATGAGGCATCTTTGGTCACCAGTGCTTTGATTGTCTTTCCTATGCTAATTGAGGCCTCTTAGTACATCACATACTGTTCCTTTTATACATGATATGGTATCCTCTAGGTTGGGCTACTTTAAGGTACTTTAGAGGCATCTACAATGCAGAATCAGTGCAGTTTGATACCACTTTAAGTGGCATGGAGCAATACTATGGAATCATGGGAATTGCTGTTTTATCAGGTCTTTCACTTTCTATGCCGGAGAGATAGCACAGCGGTAGAACAGCTGCACTTGCAATCTGAAGGTTGCAAGTTCGATTCCCCAGCTGGCTTGGACAACCAGCTGTGAGCCCTGTCCACTGTTCACCCAGCAGTTCGAAAACAGCCCAGCTGTAAATAGATGAACTGGGAACCGCCAAAAGCAGGGGAGGATTCTTTTCAGTAAGGACTTTACAACGCCTGAATAAATAAAGATTGGCTGTCGTGAGGTGGAATGCGGAACAGGAACAGAGGAACAATGGAACAAAGGCCCTCCGTCATGAGGATGAAGCAACCTTGTGACGTAATGATGCACCCTGTGACACAGCCAGAAGAAAATCCTTCAAAAATTGAATGTGTTGTATTGTAACTGTATGTCTTCCGGCAGGGATTGTTTGTCGTATGTGTGATGTAATCTGCTCTGAGTCCCCTTTGGGGTGAGAAGAGCGGAATATAAATAAGATGTATAGTGTACTGTTATGCCAAATAATGCTAGTGCCTCACCTAACTACATCTCTGAAAATTTCATAACATTAATCCATGGCAGTTAAAGTGGTATCAAATTGCATTCATTGTGAAGTACTAGTGCACCCTCTGCGGCATTTATATATATATTTTTCTTTATTGATTAGTCAATTTTGACCATATCAAATCATACAAAACATACACACTTACCCATACATACAGTAAATGCCAATATGAATACAAAACATACCGACATACCATCGTGCCAATCTCACTCCTATCTACAAAACTTCTTATTTAAAAACAACCAACACACACAAAATAGGCTGACAGCACCTAGAAGATACCCTCCAAATGCTGCACAAAAAAAGATGAAAAGAAAAAGGCACGGCCCACCCCCCAAAAAGAAGCAAGTGGTAAAGCCTGTTTTAAGCTATCACTAACTCATTCTCTCTCTCCTCTCTCCTCTCTCCTCTCTCCTCTCTCTCTCTCTCTCTCTCTCTCTGGTGCTAATACCCTAGTGCCTGCCTTCCTAAATAACTGAACCCAGCACAGAGCTCCATCTGTTCCCTTTCCTTACTCGATCGCAAATGGAGGGGAGCAATGGCCACGGCTCCACCTTCGCCTCATCCCCCCTTCAGCCCTGATTGGCTGAGAGGCATGACAAGATGTTTGGTTTCACCTCCCATTAGTTCTTGGTTATTCTGTGAATTAAAACTGTGTCACAGAGAGTTACAATATTTACATAACTTACAAAAAAAACCAGGTAAAAATTCAATTCTCAAATTTTTGCCATGGGGAATGCCCACACATCAAATATTGTGTTGTGCGCACTGATCTAATGAATTACATCTGACTTACAACATAATGGTGCTCCATGCAGTCATGCCAGCCACATGACCTTGGAGGTGTCTATGGACAATACCAGCTCTTCGGCTTTGAAATGGAGATGAGCATCAACTCCCAGAGTCCAACACAAGTGGACTTAATGTCAGGTAAAAACTTTTATCTTACCTACAACAAAGAATTGAAATTTGGCACAGCCCTAATAACAATATTCAGTGGTGTGCAATTGCTTCAGGAAGAATACTTTTCAAGAGATCATTTTTCCTACATTCAGTGTCTATGAAGTATTCGGAACAATAAGCCTAAAGGAAATGAGCAGCGTGTCAACGGTCTAAAACTAGCACTGTGGATGGCTTCCAAAGATTCTCATCAAGGATAAAAATAAAGGTGAAAAAACTTATCCATTCTCAGCAGCACATTCTAGATATGAGTAAGTACACTTATTCGTGCCCATATTGTTTTTATCATTTCTTTTATCATCCATAAAATAATCTAATAAACTTTATATGCATTTTCTATGGCACATATATAAGACAATTAAAACAATTAAAAGAGGTCAGTTTCTTTCACGAAAAAGTTGCATTTGTCTGCCATCTATTGGTTCATTTCAACTGATTATACCTTTAATCCTTTTGTTATAACAGGTTGTAACAAATGATAATTTAACTGTTTTGTTAGAAAAAGAAAGATTGTGTTTTTCCAGCAATTAGTATGTATTTTTCTTATTTGTTCTTCTTTTTAGAATGAGAAGAAGAAAACAGATATTTTGTATTTGTTCTAAATATGTAACATTTGGTTATCTATTCTTGTTGTGTATCACTGTATATATTTGGGTGTGTATGGCTTAACATAATATGTTAAAAGCTTTCCAATTCCAAAAGACAAGAACCTGCAGTTATTAAGGCAGTATTTCCATAGTGTGTGTGTGTGTGTGTGTGTGTGTGTGTACCTTTAGTTCTTCAAACATTTCAATCAAAACACATATACTATTTAGAAAACATGCATATGTGTGATATTATATGTTGGGGTTAGTATCACTATCTGACCATTATATCCTACTGTATTGGGATTTCTCTTATGTCCTTGGATATAAAAATAAAGAGATAGATTTATTGAATGTATCAGTCATGCAACTGAAGTTACAATTCTATGTTGTCAGTAGTCAAACAGTAACCAATACTATTCACATGTTTATATGAGTATTGGGTGGTTGTTGTTTAATTACATTTTATTATATCTTAAGAAGGCTATGCCTTTAATACTTTGATCAGTGCAATGTGAAATTTCCACTCATTGGAAAAGAAAAACATGAAATAAGAATCCAGATACCATTTATACACAATTTGGGTAAAATCAAAGTCATTGTCATCGAGAATTTGATCCATTTAGGAGGATTTTGCCTACCTTACATATTCAGGGGACTGGGTGATTGACTTGGGTGATGCCTTAAATAGATTTCATGGCAGGTTTTGTGGGAAGATGTGACATTTCATTGAGCATCTAAAGCACTCTGTTTTGGTGAAGGATGTAAACATGACCTTCTACCATATGTTAGGCAACCAAGAAGTGGGTGAAAGAGACTATCCTTGGAACTGCCCTGAAAAATGTAACCTCACTTAGGGCCATGCGGCTTGGGGTTGGAATTCTAGCATCAGCTTTCCTAATGGGCCACTCTAAGAGTAACTCGATGGAATGTGTGGTTTTTCCTCAAGAGAAACAGGTGATTTAATCTAAGGAATCTGAGAAGGAAGTCTGGGAGTGACCAATTGCCTTAGCTTATCCCACATTAAGTTGCTTCACACATCCCCAATTCAGCTTATAATACTGTTCATGAAGAAATTATAAATAGGTCACATAAATAAAGTGGCCTTTAGTTATTCCATACTGTTGTCTGGTCTCCTCATTTTATTGGTTAGTCAGCAAATGCTCTGGCAAATAATATAGGAATAACAATATGGAGCAGTTGTGGATCTTGAGTCTGTAATTGCAGTGTAGAACTCAGCCAAATTGTGTACATAATCAAATGACCTAACTGAGAAAAAAGGAAAAAGACAACAAATTAGAGTAACACAGAAAGGTGTGGAAAAGCAAAGAAACATGAAATTTTAAAGCATTCAAGATAGCAATTAGTAAGCAGAGGCATGAGAAGGTTTCCTTTCTTTGGCACATAATGATGTGCCCAACAGTACAGCCATTCTTCCTCCAGTGGTTTGCCTGGCCAAGCACCAGAAAAATAATGTGCAGAGAGAATGTGTTTGATTGCACATTCCACAGTTCAAATGAAGGACCTGAATGAGCATTTTGAAAGGGAGGGCAAAGAGTATCTTAACTGAAGATGAAGGATGAGCGTGCAAACAGAAACTGAAAGTGTTACCAACAATGTTAAGGCACAGACTGGATTCCTGACTAACTTTGTCAAACACAGGAAGGAATTTCAGGATAGGATAAGGTAAAACATTGACATGGCATAGGGTCTTGCCCCAGAGAGATGTTTCAGATTTGCCAGAGAACAACTGAAACTTTTTTGATGATAAACCCCAGTCCTCTTTGCCGTAGTATGAATGAAGGTGAGTGGTATAATAATAATAATAATAATAATAATTTATATCCTGCTTTTTCTTTCCATAAAAGCAACTAAAAGCAGCGTCAGTGATCATGCAACCTTAAACAATCCAGTATAGGGAACACATGAGCATGATAGGAATTGCCCTTTTGTTCCAATGTCATTTTGGTTGAGGACAATGTGTGGTTGCCAATAACAATTTGAGTTTGGATCAAACCAAGTTAGTGTAACATTAGTGGGATCAAATTTGGAAAGGTATTTCATGCTGGACCAAAGACTTAGCCCTCATATGAATTTAGTTCTATTTTTAATTGGAACCTTGATAAAATGGATATCTTCCTAATTGGGGCAATTACAAAGAAGTAGAACTGAGGCAATGTGTTCAATTACATTTAACAAGGACTAAATGGCTCACCTGCTAATGCCTTAGTGAATTTTTTTTAAAAAAGTAAAGCCTTCCAAACTGGGTTAAAAAGCGGCTCTCACCCGGGAGTGATACAGGAGAGAAAGGAAACCGAAGGAAAGCCACCCAAAGTAGGTTAAACAGGGCTCTTGTCCCGAACTGATGTGGGAGGGAAACAAAACGAAGGGAATCCATCCACACTGGTTTGAAAAACTGATTAATTTCCAACTCACTTATTGATTCGTAAGAGAAATGGTTGAAAAAGCCTTGAAATAGCAAGGATACTTCCGGGTTCCCAAATCGCTTCAAAAAGGCATTTGATCCGAATTTATTCCGAAATACGAAGATTCCGACTGAACCTACCCATGCCTAGAAGTTATACTTTAGGGATTTTAGTGCATCCTCTTGGTTCCTTCTATGACCTTTAAACGTTAAAGTAAACATGCAGAGTACTATATTTTAGCCTAATGGTTGGAATTGCATTGAGTAATTACGAATGTGCAAATCACAGTTACAAATTCATTTCTGCTTCAAATGTATGATTTCTATGTATTCCCTAAATGAAAATCTTTCATTCTCCTTACTTCTTACTGCCCAGCAGACACTGAGATTGGTAAGAATCTGTTAACCTGTTGCTTAGAAGGAGTTTATAATCCATCCCTTCCCCTGCCAAATACAAGCAATATTTGCTGTGAGTGAGCATTGTGGCAAAGAACCTGTTTCTGCTCACTCACATAAGGGGGTGGGCACAATTGCAATAGCTGGTAATTGAGTTTTGGGGTGGTTGGGCTGAAATTCACTTAATAGCTGTGTAACTGCTATTGCTACATGGTAAGGTAGTGCATAGATGATTATAGTCAATATTTGTAACTTCTAGGTATTGAACTGTTATCATGGCTTACCTAATGCAATCTGTAATTTAGGCTAAGACTTTTCCAGAATTGAAGTTAAAAGGAGAAACTGAGGTTGATAAGGTAGAATTATTAACTGATTCATCTGTCAATAGCTGAGGTGAAGATTCCTGAGCTCTTTGAATCCTCCCCATTGGGCCACCCAGCATGCGAGAGAAACTTTAATCCCAGTGTTTAAAAATAAAACCCTTCAATCTATCTTATGTATGTTGTGAGGAATTCTGCGACAATTTAGAACATTCTAACTTGTCAATTAATGAACCTATATCTTATGAGATGTCAAGGTGAATGCACATTGTATATCTATTTTTGTAAGCTGAAAGCTAAAACACACTGTTTGGGCTTTCATATATCATAGGTTACTTCTAAGTATCATTGAACCCTTCAAAGTATTTTCTTCTGCAGTGACTTGCCTCAGTTCAACTTGTCAGCTGTACAATGGTGTATAAAATTTTAATGGTTGAGCCAACTCAAACAGAAGCCTTTCAAATGAACTTTGGGATGAATAAATCATAACAGCTACTGAAACATTTTAGTGATGAGACAAGAGAAAGTGGTGTGAAATGGCATTGGTGTGAAATAGCCAACATATTGAAGATATGTGTGCATCACATCCATGCCAAGTATCAAAATGATTCATATGTAGTATCAGTAGGAAGAAGGAGATTGGAATATTAATTATGATGAGAGACCAATGTTTACTGCATTTCAAGAAAAGAAAAACAAGATATCAGAATAACATAAAATACCTCCTGGATCATCTCAAAGACTTATCTATTCAACCTCTTACTAATTACAGAGGCCAATTAAATATGTGTAGGTGGCCTGTAGGCTTCCATGACAAAGTATAGGTACCCTCTTCTATAAATTGGCATTAGGTATTATCCATTGGGGGTATTCTGTCTTAAATCATTAATGTTTTTGTTCTCTCTTGAAAACATCTGTAATTCTAGAAGTTTTTCTCAAACCTGCTGATGTCTTTTGATGTATGGAGAAACTGCTCATGAACAATGAAAATTCATCCATTCCTTCATTCACTCAAACACTGTTATGCTGAACGGTGAAATCTTAATATTGTGAAATATGCCCAAATTTACAGTTAAGACATTCACCATACCCATATTTCTCTGACAACAACTGACCACTTGGTTGCCAGAGAAACAGCTAAATATTGTAATAGTGACTAGGGGAATTATTCTTTTCATTCAGATATTTCTATGAATGAGTTTTCAAAGGAATGACAGAGAGCAGCTGTTGAGGTGTTAATTAGCAACTCTGTCATCTGAATTTCCATTCCCAAAAAAACTGAAATAATGTGGACTTCACAAGGCAGCTTATGTTGTGCTTCTGTTTAACAAAAAGTATGGTTCCATTGTAATTACATCACATGACTGTTAAAGAGCCATTACCTTAAATCAGTGGTTCTCAACCTGTGGGTCCCCAAATGTTTTGACATTCAGCTCCCAGAAATCATAACAGCTGGCAAATTGGTTGGATTTCTGGGAGTTGTAGGCTAAAACACCTGGGGACCCACAGGTTAAGAACCACTGCTCTAAATAATCTGCTTCATATTGTAAAGGGTACATTTTTGTGTCGTATGGATAATGGCCATGCCAGTAGACACACTGGCTTCCTCTGGAATAAGGTATTTATTTATATTGTTGAAAAGCAGGAAGGATATTGTGAGCTATTTACTATATATTCTTATTTTATTTTTACTGTTCTGAAGAGGAGGTGCATATGATATTTTCTTTTTTTAAAAAACTCCTATCTGAATTTTGGTAGTTTATATCTAAGGGCCCTTCCACACAGTGCTATATCCCAGAATATCAAGGCAGAAAAGCCCACATTATCTGTGTGTGGACTTGGATAACCCAGTTCAATGCAGATATTGTGGGATTTTCTGCCTTGATATTCTGGAATAAAAGGCTGTGTGAAAGGGCCCTAAGACAGATGAGTGGATCGAATATTGATGTGAGTGTGGACCAGCCTGTCTCAACAGCCATCCCACACTCTTCAGGCTCAGGTGGCCAAGTGATTTGGAATGGCTGTTGCCTCCACCCTACTCCACCCATGTCTGCCAGCTATAATGATGACAGGGGGACCCACCACATGACCAGCAGCTTCTATTCTAGGTTACACACTATATGACTGGCAAAGAAGCCTGGGAGGAGCAAAGGGGGATAGACTTCCTGGCAGTTTTAGTGGATGGCATTTGGGTTCCTCAGTGGTGCAAAAGCATTTTCAGCATTACAGGGCAGTACAGATGCCTTGCTACTGTTAGGGTGGCCCCACTTGGTCACAGTGGGAGCTGGAACGAGTATTTTTATGCTGGTCCCAACTCACATTATGTGATGATTGTGCTTTTTACACGTACAGTAATTTGTGCATTTTAATGTGTTCATTGAAGAGTTGGGGAACAAAAGTTACCTACTTGGGCTACAGTGCCTGAGGGACATTGTTGTCACACTTTAACAGCTTCAGGCATCATCTTGGCCTGCGTGGCACCCCAGCCAAGGTAATAGAAACTTACTTTCTAAAGCAGCTTGTCTTGCTGTCAAACTGCGTTCAAGCCCTTCTGACCCTGCCTGTGTGAACCAAAGGGGAGGCAACCATAACAGAGCTTCCAAGACCGAGTTGCCCCGGCATACGATAGTGAAAGCGGCTGAGAGGATGCCTCCCCTCAGCCAGATGGCTCCCAGTAATGGGGCCTGCATTCCGAGAGGCCTGAGATCACATGAACATGCTAGGGATCATCCATCATGGGCTTTGATGTGCGACGTACTTTCAGGATCCTATAATTGCCCCATGCACCCTCCAGCCTTTGTCTTCTACCAACATCGCATCCAGGATGGGTTACGGAAGCGGCCGATCGGGCCTTCCCTTAAAGAGAAAGCCAACCAGCCAACTTCGGGCTGGTTCGTCTCTGCTCCACCTAGTCTCGTCCCTGCTTCACCTGCGGTTCGGCCGTGTTTTGCCTGCGTCCCAGGTCATCGTCGAAACCTGAGGTGGAAGCCTGAAGCCGTCCCAGCGCTTGAACTCTCTGCTACGGAAACATTGCTCATGTCTCCTTGCCTCAGCAGGGATTCCCTCAAGGTTTCTGGACTCTCTGCTACTGAAAGCGCTGCTTCCTGCCTCCTTGCCTCGGCAGGTATTCCCCAGGACCTTCCGTGGGTTTCTACAGCTGTCCCTGCCTCCCGCTACGGTGAGGTCTCCCTTTAAAAGACCTGTGCCATTGAAGAGGCCGTCCCAGCATTACTGCATCGGCTGGAATTCTAAAGAGACTCTTTGCTTGCTACTTCGACCGTCCCTGTCTGTTAGCTGCAGCAGGGATTCCTTGGGAAAAAGACTCTTGCCTTAAAGCCAGTTATCCCAGCCTCCTTGCCTCGGCTGGGATACTTTCTAGGGGCTCTACAGCGTCCGGCCCGGGATCCTGTTTGCCAGCCCCTCCCCACCAGGCTGCCTTGCCCAGCGCCCCGGAGCACACCTGGCTCTACCGCAATTCCTAAGAGACTTTTGAACTCTGATTCCTACTTTTGAACTCTGTGCTTTCCGAGCCGCAACGTTTGCTGAACTCCGGTTTTTGCTAAAGGAACTTTGCTAAAGACTCTCTCTCTCTCTTGCTGCCAGCATCCGGCTTGTGGTCCGAGCTACGGGAGTATACCTACCTGTAGGTCTTGCCTGCTACTTTAAAGGCACTATATATGCCTTCAAGCTTTCTATTGTTTCCTGCACAATAAAACCCGGTTGTACCCATGTCATTGTGTGGTTTATCCAGGGAGGTCGTGAGCCAAGGCCCTAGGGGGCGACAATTGTCCATAAAAGTATATTTCCTAAGCTCTGGCTATTGTTTTATTTGGTTTCAGCCATTTTCTGTGTAATGGATTTATGATGCTGTCACATTGGCAAGGTCACTGACATTTTCAGAGCGGAGATCTGCAAATAGAAGGGTTGATTAATAAAATGAAGGAAAGATGAAAACATTGTGCAATATTATTTCTTCCTGGGAAATTAGGCAAAACATAAGTTAACATTTTTATACAGGTCTCCCTCCACATTTATGGGTTTAACCTTTGCAGAGTTTATTATTCATACATTATTTACTGCTGCCATAGACCATTTCTAATAAGGACTTCAATAACACTACTCTCTAAATTCACTAGGAGAGGAGATTTCTGTCTCTCAAGATCTTTGTCCTAAGAACCCGTTTGTGTGTGTGTGTGTGTGTGTGTATGTGTATATATATATATATATATATATATATATATATATATATATATATAATTTTTGAGTTTGAAATGAGTTCATGGAATTGCCTGATACCAATAAGTGACACTGTGAAAAAATCGTATTGACTAGCAGAATATTTTAGGAATCATTCTCATGTCATTAGCAAATCCCTCATAGCTCGAGGATGATTGTCTTCCAGATGTGGTGTCTTGGCAGTGGAGCCCTATTTTTGCTCCACATGTTCTCCCGCAATGAGGACATTGGTTTCCAGATGGAAGGCGGTCCTAGTCAGGGTTGGCTTGATGTGCTTTCCTCTTGGCACATTTCTCTCTTTCACCATCCATTCGTGTCTCTTCAAATTCAACAGCATTGCTGGTCACTGTGGACCTCCATTTAGAGCGCTCAAGAGCCAGGGCTTCCACAGTTCTCAGTGTCTATGCCACAGTTTTTTAAGGTTGGCTTTAAGCCCATCTTTAAATCTCCTTTCCTGTCCTCCAAATTCCATTTCCCATTCTTGAGTTTGGAGTAGAGTAGCTGCTTTGGAAGAAGGTGATCAGGCATTCAGACAATGTGGCCAGTCCAGCAGAGTTGATGGCAGAGGAGCATCACTTCAATGCTGGTGGTCTTTGCTTCTTCCAGAATGCTGACATTTGTCTGCCTGTCTTCCCAAGAGATTTGCAGGATTTTTTGGAGGCAGCACTGATGGAGTTGTTCCAGGAGTTGCATATGATGTCTGTAAGCAGTCCATGTTTATAAACGAGCACCTTGGTCTCCCTACGGATGTCCTTGCCCTCAAATACTCTGATTCGTTCAGAAAAATGCTGCACTCGCAGAGCTCAGGTGGTGTTGTATTTCAGTGTCAATGTTGATATTTGTAGAGAAGTGGTGACCAAGGTAGCAGAAGTGGTCAACATTTGTTGGGCTTGTGACTTCTTTGGCTACCAAAATTGTGGGACCTGCAGTGCAAACTGATACAAGGGATGGGAATTTTCATGAGCGAAGATTCTCTAGGAACTTGTCTGAGCGAAGATTCTCTGGAAACTTGTCTGTGTAAACTAGAGTGAGATAAGCAACACCTGCATTGATAGTGCAGTTAGCAGAGAAGGAATTTTAATTGTCAAAATTCAAGGCCTATGTTTTAATTAGAGAATTGAAAGTGGTTTGGTTGACTATTTTACTGCTGCTTGCTGTAGTGACCCCCAGTTTTCTGGCAACATTGGTGCAGCAAGATCATCTTGCTTTGGGACTCAAGTTTTCTGCTTTGTATATGGAAGTTTCTATTTTAAGTTTTTGGGACTTTGATTCTCTTGGACTGTTTTGATTCTCTTGGACTCTATTGAACGCATTGGGACTCTATTGGATTTATTTCACCTGTATTGCTTTGGCTCCTGAAACCTTCCTGCTTGGATTATAGTTGTGTTTTCTTTTTACCTTTTTATTCTTCAATATATTGCTAATATTACTTGCTTCCAATAAATGTCTATATTTCAAGTGCTGGTGTTGTGTGAATACATCTAGAGGGTCCAGGTTCCCTGGAGTGCGACAACATTTTCAAATGTTACACCATTCAGCTGTATTTCTGGCATTGTAGAGGGATTGGCTGGTGACTACTGGAAGAGCACTTTGGTTTTCTCAATGTTCAATGACACGCCGAGCTTCTTGTATGCTTCTGCAAAGAAGTTTAGAGTGGCTTGTAGGTCTTCTTCTGAATGTGTACAGGCTACATTATCATCAGCATTTTGGAGTTCTATAAAATATGTTTTTCTGACCTTGATTTTGGAGTTCAGTCTGCTGAGGTTAAATAGCTTGCCATCTGTCCAGTAGATGATTTCTCCTCCAGCGGGAAGCTTCCCATCAACAAGATGAAGTATCATAGCAATGAATTATTTATTTTTTATTTATTTCATTTATATTCCGCCCTTCTCACGCTGCAGGGGACTCAGGGCGGATCACAATGCACATATACACGCAAACATTCAATGCCATTGGCATACAACATATATAGACAGACATAGAGGCAATTTAACATTCCAGAAATCAATTAAATTTAGCCTCCCTACAAAGAGGTACCTAAATTTCCTACTTGACAGATGCAACTGTATTTCGGGTTGCAAAGGTCGACAACGAGCTACACAATTTGGTCGAGAGCTCACCCCGACCCGGGCAGTCCTCAAATTCATGACCTTCTAGTCAGTAGAGATCTTATGTGACTGACACCCAGCCAGCTGCGCCACATTCCCGGTGCTAAAATGGAGAATAAGGTTGGGGCAATAACACATCCCTGTTTGACAACTTATTTCACCTAAAATGGGTAACTTTGGGAGCCACTGCTGTCCAAGACTGTTGCCATCATGTCATCATGGAATAGGCGCAGGATGTTCACAAATTTGTCAGGGCACTCGATTTTTTGGATGATGGTCCAGAGAGCACTGCAATTCACTGTGTTGAATGCCTTTGCAGGGTCAATGAATGCCATGTGCACAAGTTTATTTTGTTCCCTGCATTCTTCTTGAAGCTGCTGTTCAGTGAAGATCATGTCCACTGTTACTCTGGAGGGGCAGAAGGTATTCTGGGAGTGTGGGAGGGGGTGTCTTCTGTGATGGGCAGAATGCAGTTTGCAAGGAATCTTGCAAGGATTTTCCCAGCAGAAGTTAGAAAGGAGATACCTTGATAGTTTCCGCAGTCTGATCTTTCTCCCTTTTTTAAAAAAAAGAGTGATGATGATGGCATCCTTGAAGTTTGCTGGGATTTTCTTGGCCACTCACACTTTTTCAATGAGCTGATGGGGTTGTTGTGTCAGCTCAGGTCCTCCCTCTTTAAAGATTTCAGCAGGGATCACATCGGATCCACTGGCTTTATTATTTTTTTGTTGGCCGATGGCATTGCTGACTTCTCCCAAACTAGGCATTGCTGCAAGCTCATCCCTGGTTTGTGGTTGCAGGATTTGTAAGAGAGCCTCTTCGGCCACATCAGAGCTGCGATTCAGGAGACTTTGGTAGTGCTCTTTTCAACATAGTGCAATTGAATTATAGTTCCATCTGATGAGTGTATAGAGTGTATGCCATGGTTTCTTGGTCCATAGATTACCTTTGTGGCCTTAAAAAATCCCTGAGCATCATATATATCTGTGTTAGATTTGTTCAGCCTTCTTTGTCCATCAGATGTACTTGAGTTCTCTGGTCCTTCTTTGGACCTCAGCTTTTGCACTGGCATAGATCTTTTTCTTAGCAGTACAGTTGGTGTCTCTCAGCCATGTTTGGAAGGCTTTCCTTCCTTGTCAATGAACTGTTGGTTTTTAGGAATAATGTGGTTCCATCAGAAGCTGAACAAAGAATCACATTGGAGGACCTAGTGATGCCTAAAGAGATGTCCTCTCTAAGCATTTGTTAGATCTTTCAGCATGACTGTATGGTATGTTTCCATCTGGTGCCATTCATTCAGTAGTATTTGCTGTTACCCATAATTTCTTGTATTTGCAGTAAGTCCAGGAAAATATTCCCCTGTGGACATGGGAGTTAGATTGTCAATTCTCCACTTTCACTTTTTTCTAGAAAAAGTCTGTGTTAAATATTAAAATCTATTTCTGACTATGTTTACAATTTACATATAAAATGACTTTAGTTGTTGTAAACCTTTACTTTTTAAGCTTCCAAATAATAACGTAAACAACTTCCTCTTTTTTCTCCACCATCCTGCCAGATTGAACATACTTATGGCGTGCAACACAAGCATCAAGCTGAAGCCAACCATGTTGATTTGTCAGTAAACTCTCTGCATTATATATATGTGTTGTGAAATATTCATTGTCTTCAAGGAAAATTTGTTTTTACTGTTTTACAATGTGTTTACTCAAGTGTATATTATCATTTCCTGCCATCTTTCCCATCTGATGCACTCTGCCTTGTGAAAATGGCATACTAACACCCTTCACATTTAATTATTTACATTTAATGAACTAGGTGTTATTGATACAATGTGTTAATGGTCCATTACAGGCTGCTGTTTCTCTAAAAATCTATGATACTGGTTCATGTTTTGTTTGCAAAGTGACAACTGATGGTCTAGGCTGGCAGGAGTTTACTCGTCTAATGCCTGTAAATTCTCTTTCTCCTCACTGAGTTTGAATATATGTATTTTGTGGTAGAAAGAAGGTTGAGGGAAATAGAAATGTACTTGGCAAAAGAAATGTGCTTTGCTCATGGACAGTTAAACTTTCTTTTAAAAATTCTTTCATATTACAAGTGTTGACAATTTTTGATGGCCACACTACATACGTTGTATATGTTATATAGGATTAATGTATTTGTAAGATAAGGGAAGAGTTCATTTTATAGATTCAAACATCCAGAGAAAATAGAGAATCTGTCTCTTTTCCCTTTAAATCTCAGTAAGATTTTTAGCTGTCTCTATTCCAACCCCACCACCAGGATTAAGCTTGATTATATGAATTAAATTAAAGAATGAAAAAACAAACATTGAAAACAGCTGAAAATAGTGAGGTAATGTGGGTGAAAATGTATATTCCCCTTTCTTCACATGCCCCTTTTTATGTAAAGAATAGATTCTTACCCCTCCCCCTTTTTTTCAATTCAAAGAGGGAATTATATGTTTAACATTGCCCGGCACATCTTATGTGACCTAGCTGCTTCCATATATATATATATATATATAATGATTCACCTAAGGCTGGCTCTGCACTGCCCTATATTTCAGGATCTGATCTCAGATTATCTGATTCAAATGGGATTATATGCAATATAATATGAGATAAACAGATAATCTGGAATCAAATCCTGGGATATAGGGCAGTGTAGAGCCAGCCTAAGATCACCAAGTACTGGTCTCATTGTAGATAACCTGCTCATTCCATCTCTGCTCTACCCTATACATCAGGGCTAGGAATTGTGTGGCCCATGGGCTTCATGTAGCCTGGTAGTCCAGTGTAGAACATTAAATTCCTGTCGACACCCAGCCCCATTTACCCTCTCTGCATCTTTCACAGCTAGCTGAGGGGAATTTTGAAAAAGAGTTTTAAAATATTAGACTACCGTATTTTTCGCACCATAAGACACAGTTTTTTCCCTCCCAAATTAGGAAGAAAAATCAGCCGCGTCTTATGGAGCGAAGATGCAGGCAGGGAGGGGGGGGAGGCGCTGGAGCAGAGGGGGGGCGGCGATATACTCACCAAAAGTGTCTGGAGACCGCCGCCTCTGTCGCCGCCTCTCCTCTCCTCTGGTCCGTTGCTGGTCCGTCCCTTTCCTTCCCCCCGCCCTTTCTTCCCTCGAGCAAAGGGTGGGGGGAAGGAAAAGGAGCAGGAGGAGGAGCGTCGCAGCGTCGCGTCAGAGCGTCTGACGCGTTGCTGTGTCGCTCCTCCTTCTGCTCCTTTTCCTTCCCCACCCTTTCTTCCCTCGAGCAAAGGGTGGGGGAAGGAAAAGGAGCAGGAGGAGGAGCGACGCAGCGTCGCGTCAGAGCGTCTGACACGTCGCTGCGTCGCTCCTCCTCCTGCTCCTTTCTTCCCCACCCTTTCTTCCCTCGAGCAAAGGGTGGGGGAAGGAAAAGGAGCAGGAGGAGGAGCGAAGCAGCGTCGCGTCAGAGCGTCTGACGCGTCGCTGCGTCGCTCCTCCTGCTCCTTTTCCTTCCCTCCACCCTTTCTTCCCTCGAGCAAAGGGTGGGGGGAAGGAAAAGGAGCAGGAGGAGGAGCGACGCAGCGTCGTGTCAGAGCGTCTGACGCGTTGCTGCGTCGCTCCTCCTCCTGCTCCTTTTCCTTCCCCCCACCCTTTCTTCCCTCGAGCAAAGGGTGGGGGGAAGGAAAAGGAGCAGGAGGAGGAGCGAAGCAGCGTCGCGTCAGAGGAGGAAAATAGGAAAAAATGTTTTTCTATTTTCCTCCTCTAAAATCTAGGTGCGTCTTATCAGCCGGTGCGCCTTATGGTGCGAAAAAATACGGTATGTTGTTTTAGTTGGTTTCCTATCCCAAAAGAGTGACATACAATGTCTAGATAGTGACAGAAAATAATGTAACATTATTTTCAGTGACTACAGTGACCTCTGTAACCCTGGAGAAATTGGAAATTGATCAGTGTGGCCCTTCAGGCTCAACAGCTTCCCCATTTCTGTGATAATGTGAACCCTTTATAATCAGAAATCAAATGCTTAATATGCTGCATAGGAAGACATGCAGTTTGGGTGAGACACTCAGGTTCTGCTTAGTATACCATTTGTACCATACACAGGAGAAAAGTGGAAATAAATACACTTTGTGCACTAGTGATATGCACTGAAAAAAACTCATATGCTATTTTTAGCCATTGTCAGCTTTATCAAGTCATCGAGATAAGATATCTTCAACATTATGGAAAATCAACATGGGGTAGCACATTGGACTGTATTGTAGATATATAAAGGATATTCATAAACATTTGGTGAAGAATTATTTATTTATTTCTCTTCTGCTTTTCTCGCACTCAAAGTGGCATACAAACAAAGACCGATTACATAACAAAGACCGATTACATAACATAAAATACAGTAATAAACCCCAACATATATGAAATTAAGAGTTTGTCTTATTAAAAAGTCTACATCCCTGTCCCCATAAAACAAATAACATAAAAATCAAAATTTAACATTCTAGTTAAAGAACCTCGTATAAAATTTCAATTCCTATGAGCCATAAAGACACCACTACCAAAAGTCTGCTCTATATGAATCACATATTGCATACCAAATGTAGATATTCACCTACTGATCTTCTTCAGGGGAGGCCTGCTTCCAAAGTTAGGATGTTACTTGCTTCTGAAAGGAAAGCAGTGAGGGGGCAATTTAAACCTCTTTCAGGAGGGATTTCCAGACCTGCAGGGCCACCAGTGAAAAGGCTCTCTCATTCCTACCAATCACACTTGTGATGATGGTGGGACCAAGAGAAGGACCTCTCCTGATGACCTCAGGGCTCATGTTAGCTCAGAGGAGGAAATGCAGTCCACTAATTAGGATGGGCTCAAACCATTTAGGACTTAGACCTTGAATTGCACCCAGAAACAAACTGGTAGCCAGTGCAGTTGCTTTAGAAGAGGGGTAGTTATTTCCCTGTACCCAGCTCCTGTGAGCAGTCTGGCAGCTAATCTTTGCAACACTTGAAGTTTCCAAACGCTCTTCTGGGGCAGCCCCACATAGAGCACATTGCAGTAGTCTAAACTAGATATGACTTAGGCATGGACAACCATGGCCAGATCAGGCTTTTCAAGGTACTAGCACAGTTGGTATACCAGTCTTAGCCTTCAGAGGCCCTCCTGGCCACCACCGACACCTGGGCCTCCAGAGTTAGCATTGATTCCAGGAGGACCCCACCCCTATACCAAAATAAGTATTTCATGATAATTCTTGACAAAGAGAATCATGGATTGATGAAAATACTTCAGTTCCTTATTTATTTTGCACCAAATCCAAATATTTTTATTTTGCACAAAAAGCAAAATGTTTTGTTCAGAGAGAAATTGGCTGAGGTTCTAGATCAGCAACCTAGAGGGCCATCACATTATAGAATGAATGCAGTTTTCTTGTCTGAAATGTTTGGGTCCATTCCCAGTGTGTCAGCTCCAATTGAGTCAAATAGAGACAAGCAGAGATCGAGGGCAGAGTCAGATATTGTTTATTCTCCACTGGCCAAAGAACGATGTCAGGGGAAAACTCCCAAATTTCCATAATCTACAATTACAGAAATGAACATTTTATAGACATTTGAAAGAATAGATATTGAAGTGTTTGGTACAAATTACAACCCTCAATCCTATTGGGTCAAAAATACATTAATAGTTGTAAGGCTTATTAGAAGTATTCTTAAGCATATCTTCTGTATCAGTGCCATCCCTTTCCATTCCTGGAAGTTCATTAACATGAGATGTAGGAGAATGTGAAACAGCAGAAATCCATCTGTTTTTGTTTTGATTTCCTGCCCCTTCCCCCCAAGTTCTGTTTTTTGAAATTATAGAATCATAGAGTTGGAAGAGACCTTGGGGGCTATCCAGCTCCACCCCCTGCCAAGAAGCAGGAAAATCCCATTCAAGTCACCCCCAACAGATGGACATCCAACCTCTGTTTAAAAGCTTCCAAAGAAGGATCCTCCACCACAGTCCAGGGCAGAGAGTTCTTCTTCTGAACAGCTCTCCCAGTTAGGAAGTCCTTCCTAATGTTCAGGTGGAATATCCTTTCATGTAGTTTGAAGCCATTGTTCCATGTACAGGAGATTAGGAGGGGGAAGGCATTCAGATTCGCAATCCTAAATTCCATTTTTTGTTTCGGTAAGATTCATCCATTGACACCAATGGGGAAAATCGAGATACTTGTTTCTTTGTCATTTTCATGGGTATCAGGATAAACTTGCCATACTTATAGGACACATTTGCCTGCCAAGTTTCATAACATTTCATTAATTCACTGATTTTGGTAAGTTTAAACATTTTTTAAAAACGACAACAGGAATTTCTGGGATTTGAAGTCCAAAACAGCGTTTGTCATAAGAGGGGAAGAAAATGGACAGAACCAGCCCACTGATTGGCTGAGAAACGTGATGCAGCTGGCTACATTCAGGAAGGCTAATTTCTCTCTCGTTTTTAGCACTATCAGGATGAAACTTGCTACACTTGTAGAACGCATTAGCAACCACAAGCCTCTCAAGTTTCAGAACATTTAGCTATTCTACTAATTTTTGGCACACACCATTTTTACCAATATTTTTTTAAAAAACACAATAGAGATTTCTGGGATTTGAAGTCCAAAACAGTGTGTGCCACAAGAGAAGAGGTGGACGAACAGAACCAGCCCTCTGATTGGCTGAGAAATGTGATGAAGCAAGCATGGCTGGACTTGCCACTCAGCCCCATTGCCTCCACCATTGAGAGATTGTTGCGTGTGCTTGCGAAACAAACAAATGGTCAGAATACTAATTATGAAAAATAAGCCTCAATCAATGAATCTTTACCTAATTTTAGTTGAAAGATTACGTGGCATGTTTTTTTTGTTTCAGGGAGGCACTGGAGGGGTTCTTAAAAGTCTTTTTCTGCCGGCTTGACTGCCAGATCTCCAAAATTATCCAAAATCCAAATCAACCAACAGAATTTTGAACATTCCTAATGGGATGTGATTTCTTCAGGGGAAACAAAATATATCCTGCTTCTTTGAAAGCTTTTAAACAGAAGTTGGATGTTCATCTGTCTGGGCTACTTTGGGCTTTTCCTGCATGGCAGGGGGTTGGACTGCAGGTCCTATGCAGTCCCTTCTAACTCCTTGATTCTATGATTCTAATGTTTGCTGATTGATATAGTCTAACAAAGGTGAAGGTCTCCTTGATTGAGCAATGAATTCTGGGATGATGGGTTCGGGTTTTCTCAGAGAAGAGTCAATTATGTTGCATGTGGGCTTGGGATGCTCCCAGTAAATATCTGCATTCTACTCTTTAATTTGTTGCTGGGGGCTTGGCTCCGCTTTCCTTTGAATTCATCAGGTGGTGGGAAAGCAAGGAGGGGGCTGACAGTGTTGCTCCAGTTGGGGGTCTTTTTCCAGCTTCTGAATCTGAGCAGGGTAATTATAGGTCATTCCTGAACCTCAACACTTTCGGGGGTCTCAAATCTTGACAGAGAAGGATAAATAAAGGCCTTGTCAAACTACTGTTCAGATAATTCCATAGCAATAAAAGTTATGTCATACTACAGTACTTTATCATATGGGTGCATCCTGTTAGGTATAGTTAATGAATTAGCACCTCCTGACCTGATTCATCTCTCAGTTCTGCCTTACTGATAGGGATGTGTTATTCTGTTTACTGATAGATATTACCAATTGCTAAATATTATTCATTGTTTTCTTTATAAATGAAATTAGTGAATAATTATATATCTATTGTTTGAATATTTTGAAGATCTACCCTTTTGTGTAAGTCACTGAATAACCTTGGGCCATTTTCTTTCTTTCTAACTCACAACAGAAAGTAGTTAGAAGAATAAACTATCAAGTAGGAGAAATAGTTATGTCACCTTGAGTTTATGAGAAGAAAGGGGGATATATGTGTTTTAAAAATAAGATATTAGGTCATTTGCATGTGCCTTATGTTGAACATTTGATTTTAATGGAAGAAGTATTTGTTGTATAAGATGTTCAGAAGCAGCTAAGAAAGTTTCGGAGTCAAGTGTGTGATTAACTTTAGTGTGATTAAGTGTAGCAGAGAGGAAAACCACATATTGTTCTTGGATAAACAAAGTCAGTACTACATAAAAGAACAATACAGGATGTTTTAATTAAATTTATGTCATTGAACATGAAAATAATAGATTTCTATCTTAATACACAGAACACATTTTAGAATCTTTTCATTTGAAAGGTATCATGCTGTAGCAAGTTATTTTTAAAGTTGTTGCTTTGGGTTTTATTTTATATTTTCTCTCAATATAAAAGTTATTGTATTTCTTTGTGATTCAAACTGTTAATCATCCTTCCATCTCATAACAACACAAAACAATCTACTCTGAGTTTCTGTTTGCAAGATTAGAGTAAAATATCATTTTAAAAATCTGTCTGAAACCCAAAGAGGATATTGTAGAGTTTGCCTTGTGCTGATATTTTGCTGGCTATATACATAATGTTTGAAAATCTTACAACAAACAGGAGAGAGAGGAGGGAGGGGGGAGAGAGAGGGGGGGGGGGGAGTAGCACTGGGAAAAGCACTTGTAAATCATGGGGAAAATCGCTTTGCAAGCAAAAGTATAACATTAAAAATGAGATCACTGCATCGAGAAGATCCAGGGGCGGTCCTACAGGTAGGCCAAGTAAGCGGCCGCATAAGGCACCATCTGGGAAGGGGGCGCCATCCTGGCCACATGGGGCATCATCCTGGCCCTGCCGATGTTCCTCAGGCAGCGCCACAGCTGCCTGCTTTTGGGCCCCGGCCTTGTGCACTCCGACGCTGCTTCTGGGCATGCGTGGAGGTTTTCGCGCAGGCACAGTTGCTCGGGAGCTGAAGTTGAGCGCAGGAGCAACTGCACATGCGCGAAAACCTCCACGCATGCCCAGTAGCTCCCTTGCACAGAAGCCTGTAAGCAAAGCACTCCCTATCGGGCAGGCAGGGAGTGCTTCCCCTCTCCCTTTGTCTCCGCCACGCGTGCGTTTGCAGGGAAGGAGAAAAGAATCCGTGAAGGAAGTGTAAGTGAAGGAATGAATGAAGGGTTTTCCTCCTCCTCCTCTGTGACCTCTTCTCTCCCTCCTTCCTTTCTTCGGCTCTATTTCTGTCTAGACCTGAGGGGCCTGAGGCTATGAGGAGTTGTGGGAGTTTGAGTCCAAAACACCTAGAGGGAGGGAGGGCCCAAGTTTGCCCAGGCCGCGCTGCCTGTATTCGACCTCATTTGAACATTTTGGCTGTTTTTCTATTTACATTTACATTGGGATCCTAATTTTGGACTTATGGGAGACTCCTATGAATTATGAGACGGATGGTAGGTAACATATTCTGATTTTGATGCATTTACATTGAATTTCTTGTTGATTATTATACAGTTCTGCTTAATATTGTCATACAATATCATAAAAATACAATATAACAATAGAATAATGATATATTTAATATTACATGTAATATTACAAACAATATTGCAGTATAGTGGTATTGTACAAAATAGTAATATATGATATTTTATTTTACTTTATTTTGGGTTATTTGAGTTTTATAGGAGTAATGAAAATGTTTAGTAGAGGATAATTTTATTTAAATAAATAATTTTATTTATTATTTTATTATTATAATAATATAATAGAATGTTATATTATATTATAATGTCAATATATTGTAATATAATTATATTATAATGTAGTATAATATAATTATAATATAATATACTATGAGTATAATATAATATATTGTAAATACATTGATACAATATAATACTACTAATGGTATTGTGATATTATAATTGTATATTTGTTTTACATGGGGGGCAAAATAATGTTTTTTTTTTTTTTTTTGGGGCGCCAAAATAATGTTCGCTTACCATTTAAAATTACCTTAGACCGCCCCTGAGAAGATCATTTGGAAAATAAAATAGTATACTGGCTAACAGTAGATAACAGGATAAAAAACCATGCAGAATGACTTTTAAATAATTTCATACCTTTTATAACATCACAAATGCCTTGACAAAATGTCTGACCCACCTAGCTTATCACATCCCACTGGAAATATGTGGCAGATGCACAAAAGTCTTTAGAAGTTTTCTTGATTTATGTCAGGTACTATTAACAATACTTCTGCTGCTACTGCTAACAACAGGAAGGATGGAAAAAGTCTGACAAGGAGTCAATGGGACACATAAGATTAACATTGGTCTCTGTAAAGTGGCCTTGAACTAGAGAGTCTATAATTCTAGCCACATATGAACATCTAGACCAGTGTTTCCCTACCAGTGTGCCGGGGCAAACTAGTGTGCTGTGAGCGATCATCAGGTGTGCCGTGGGAAATTGGAACCTCCAATACCCTTACTTATGAAAGGAGCACCGCTACGTCACAGTACAAAATGCACAATTAATCATACATAATCATACGCAAAGAAACACATTCAAAGTACCCAATCCTGCTGGAGAAAATCAAAAGTCTTACACAAGGTAGTTCGGTGTGGTCGCCACAGAGAGCAGAGGAGTTGCGAACCACGAAGTAATGAATTCATGGAGTGCTCCTCTACGGAAAACTCGCGATATTTGATGAAATCATGGAAGTGAGTGCAAAAAACAAAGTGTATACTGACGATGTTATCCAATGTCAGTTCCGGGATCTGCACAATAGCAGTCAGTTTGCGGATAATTTAAAGAAGCAGCACCATAATCATAGCGACAAGGTAGAAAATCACATATATTCAAACCACCAGAGGCTGAAGATATATGTGGCAATGGAATCGAAAGCTGGCATGGGCAAACTTGGACCTTCTAGGTGTTTTGGACTCCAACTCCCACCATTCCTAGCAGCCTCAGGCCCTTTTTCCTTTTTTTCCCTCAGCCACTTAAGCAGGAAAGGGCCTCAGGCTGTTAGGAATGTTGGGAGTTGAAGTCCAAAGCACCCAGAGGGCCCAAGTTTTCCCATGACTGACAGCTGTTGAGCAAGTGTGTGTCTTTCTGCCATTCCTGCCAGAATATCTATGTTGTGTTCATCGAAACAGGCCCAGGTTTCACACTGAGTGTATAAATACATTTTAAAACATATTAACTATATGTATTACTGTGTTAGAGTGTCATTTTGGTTGGTGGTGTGCCCCAGGATTTTGTAAAAGTAAAAAATGTGCTGCGGCTCAAAAAAGATTGAAAAACACTGATCTAGAACATAGTTTAAAGTTCTGAGCAGAACCTGATCTCAAAGTACTTTTATATCATGTACATTTGGTCCTCCATATCCATGAATTCTGCACCCATAGATTCAAGTAATCACAGCTCAAATAAATTCAAGAATAAATAAAAATCTGAAAATACAAGCCATAATGTTACAACACTGGGCTGATGTGTATGCATAGCCTGCTGTTGTTTCCTTTCACGGGTCTTCAGGCTCTCATTCCAGTTGTTCAATATTTTATATAAATAACTTCATTTTACAACATAATTTGGCTTGAACATGCACAGATTTTGGTTTCCATGGGGGTGGGGGTTCCTGGAACCAAACCCCAGCAAATACTGAGGCGCCACTGTATGCTTTTCAAGTCATACAGCTTTCATTGACTTATTTATAACAATGAATCTTGTTTCACATTGGGTAAGAGTTGGCACAGCACAAAACAACCATGTGCATTTCTTAAAGGACCACAAAATTCCTCTCTGTTATCTATACTTGCTTTGGATGATAGAAATTGTAGTCCTATAAAGTTTAGACAACTACACTTTGCCCAACACTGACTTAATGCCCATTTTACATTTAAAATGTTCAAGAAACAAAACAACATGGAAGATGCTATTAATATATTTTCTGCCAAATCTCAAAAAATCTTTAAATAGTCAATATTTAAAATTAGTCTCCCCCATCCTCGCCAGTGGTTGAAATGCAGTTCAAATAGCAGTTGTGACAACTTGTTTATTTATCATGTTCAGTAATTTTAAAAATGTGTGTGTGTTTGTGTATGTGATTCAAACTATGTTCTGTGTTAATTTGTAACTTGAACACTATGTTGAAAACATCTGCATTTAAATAATCGCAGTCACATTGTGGTAGATAAAAATATGCAACCAACGTAACCAAAATGTTTCTTTACGTTAGCAGTAATGGCATTATCAGTTGCTCTTAAAATATGATTTTAACACTTCAGTCAATGTCCATGGAAATATATCAATATTTATTGACATTGGGGCTTTAATCCAAGGACTTCCCTCTTTATCTTAGCTAATGAAGACCAAACAGAGCAATCCACAAGAGAAAAGGCAGGCAGCATGTCCTTGAGAGTGTCACAATCACCGACTTAGTACTGCCCCTTTAACACACACACGGAGACGTAGCAAAGGCTAACTAATTTTATTGAATATAAAAAGGTCCAAAAGACAATTCTCTTGAAGAGATCAAAGAATCAAGCAAACAGCAAAGCTGTAGTCCAATTACGAAAGCAAAGTTCCAAAAGATAAATCCAAAAGCAAACGTGGCAAAAAGCTAGGCAAGTTCCCGGATTGCCTCCGGAGCAAAGCAGGGTATCCGCAGCAATGCGAATCAATAACAAGGCAAAGGTCTTGGTCCAAGGCGAGCCAAACTAGGCTCCGTGGTTCACTCCGCTTTCACGCCCTTCAGATCAGACGTGGCCGGAGAACTGAGGATCAGTTCCCACGGGGCCGTTCTTAATCCTTCGGCCGGGCCCCACGACGATCTAGGGCCCGGCGTCTCCAGTCTCTACTTTCCGAACGGTGACGGTCTAGGGACAGATGCCAGCTCCTCCTGCCCTGCTCTATGTCCCTGCGTCTGTTATGGGAACGGCCCCGCTCTTCCAGTTCAGTATCGCTATCTCCTTGAGAAGCAGCCTCCCCCGAACTTTCCCAGCCGCTGGCCTCCATCTGCTGCTCGGCCAGGTCCTGGGAACCTCGGCCGTTTGGGAATTCATAACTATCTCCGCTATCTGCTTCGCTGCCTTCCATCTCCACCTGGTCCGCTCCTTCCCCGGGAGAATGCTCCCACTCGAAATCCCAGGCTAAGCTCTTTGCAGGTGAACTGGGCAAAGGCACTGCTGACCAATCTTGCTCTGGGCCTTCCAACTCGTCCTCCGAGTCCCCTTCAGCCTGTGCGGGTCCCAGTGGCATCGGGACCCCCGGCGCCTCACCCCCTCCCATTGGCACGAACGGACCCATGGGTGCTACACTATCCCCCCCCCTCAGGGCCCCTGGGCCGCCCCCGGGGCTTGGGCTTGTCAGGATACTTGCGGTGGAAACGGGCCACCAACTCCGGCGCGTGGACATCGCGGGCCTTGACCCAAGCACGCTCTTCCGGGCCAAAACCTTTCCAGTCAATGAAATACTCCAACTTCCGGTACCGGATGCGAGCGTCCAAAATGTCCTGCACTTCGACCTCCTCCCCGCCCTCCCGCATCACAGGGGGGAGGAGGCGGCTGCGTCACATCAGGCCGCACCCCCTTCGCCGGGCGGAGCAAGGAGCGATGAAACACCGGGTGGAGTTTCATGTCCGCAGGGAGCTGGAGCTTGAAGGAAACAGGCCCCACCCGCTCCAAAACTTTGTAGGGCCCCAAAAACCGGGCATCCAACTTGCGGCTGGGGCGTTGTGTGGGCAGATTCTTGGTGGACAGCCAAACTTTATCCCCCACCAGAATCGCAGGACCCTCCTGGCGCCGCCGATCAGCCATCCGCTTGTAGTCGGCCTTCGCCTGGTCCAATTGAGTACGTAGCAAGTCTTGAAGCGCAGTGAGCTCCTGGAGCCAATCCTTAGCCTCCGAAACGTCCCCAGACGGGTCCACCGGAGGGTAGAACCGAGGGTGGTGTCCATAGTTGGCAAAGAAAGGAGTCTCTTTGATGGATTCCTGCGTCGCATTGTTGTAAGCAAACTCTGCCAAAGACAACAAGGACGCCCAGTTGGTTTGCTGATAGTTGACATAGCAGCGCAGGTACTGCTCCAAAGTGGCATTAACCCTTTCGGTTTGCCCATCGGTCTGCGGGTGGTGAGCCGTGGACATCCGCACATCAATCCCCAGCAGCTTCTGAACAGCCTTCCAGAACTGGGAAGTGAATTGGGTGCCCCGGTCCGTCACCAGGCTCTGTGGAAGTCCATGCAGCCGAAACACATGTTGCACAAACATATCAGCAGTCTCCTTGGCAGTAGGCACCCCCACACAGGGGATGAAGTGTCCCATCTTAGTGAAACAGTCCACCACGACCAGTATCGTGGTGAAACCCTTGGACTTGGGGAGGTCGGTGATGAAGTCGGCCGAAATCATCTTCCAGGGAGCGGAGGGAGTCGGAAGGGGCTGGAGCAAGCCAGCCGGCTTGCCCCCCTGGTTCTTAGCCCGGTGACACACAGGGCAGGATCCCACATAGTCCTCCACATCCCTCCGCACTTTAAGCCACCAAAAATCCCGTAGAACTAGCTGCAGCGTCTTGAAGAGCCCAAAATGGCCCGCCGCCTTAGAGTCGTGGCAAAGCTTGAGAATGTCCCCCGCTCAGGGCCCGGAGAAACATAAACAGAGTCCCGATGATAGAGCACCCCGTTCCGCACCTGAAACGGAGCCTGCACCCCCTTGGACAGCTGATCGCGCACCCAAGGATCGTCCCGTTGGCGGGCCTGGACCCGCACACTCAACGGCCGCTTATCCACGGGGCCGGGCGGGGCCGCCGAGCCGGCGCGGGGCCGTTCGGGCGGCTGCAAAGTTCTCCGCTTTGAGCAGGGGCTGCTCGGAGAGGACCTCCCCTCCGCGGACATACTCCGGCTTTCGGGACAGGGCATCAGCTTGCTTGGTCTGCTTGGGGGTCACATAGTGAATGCGGAAATTGAATCGCTCAAAGAACAGGGACCATCTCTGTTGCCTCTGGTTCAATTTGCGCTGGGACTTGAGATGCTCCAGGTTCCGGTGGTCGGTGTGAACCTCCACCGGGAACTTGGCCCCTTCCAGCAGGTGTCTCCAGACTTCAAACGCCACCTTGATGGCCAAAAGTTCCTTCTCCCAAATGGTATAGTTCTTTTCCGGGCCGTCAGCTGCCGGGAATAGTAGGCACAGGGCAACAAGTCCGTCCCCTGAGGCTGTAGCAGGATCGCCCCCACCGCCACATCCGAAGCATCGGCCTGGACGATGAAAGGGGTGCGGGGGTTGGGGTGCTGCAAAAGCGGCTGAGTGGTGAACAGCTGCTTTAACTTGCGGAACCCCACATCCGCCTCCGGCGTCCACCGGAACGGCACCTTTCCCCGCAAACACTGGGTGATCGGATCAGCCCACTTGGCAAAGTCAGGAATGAACTTTCTGTAGTAGTTGGCAAAGCCCAGGAATCTTTGAATGTCTTTTTTGCTAGCAGGAGGTGCCCAGTCGACCACGGCTTGGACCTTGGTGTCATCCATGGCAATGCCCGTAGGAGAGATGCGGTAGCCCAGAAAGTCGACTTCACGCAAGTCGAAAGCACATTTCTCCAGCTTGGCATAGAGCCCGTGGGCCCTCAGTCGCAGGAGCACCTCTTTGACATGGCGATCATGGGTCGCCTGATCCGGAGAAAAAATCAGCAGGTCGTCAAGGTAGACCGCCAGATAGCGGTCCAAAAGGTCCCGGAAAATGTCATTCATGAAATGTTGGAAACATGCTGGGGCGTTGCACAAACCGAATCCCATCACCAGGTATTCGAAACTGCCCCACTTGGTCTGGAAGGCCGTCTTCCATTCATCACCCTGGCGAATCCGGACAAGGTTGTAAGCCCCCCTCAGGTCCAATTACCCGCATCCGCTCCAAGAGCTCGGGGATCAAGGGCAGGGGATAGCGATTCCGGATCGTGATCTTGTTGAGTTCCCTGTAGTCATTGCAAGGCGCAACTCCCCCGATTTCTTTTTGACGAAAAGAATCGGAGCCCCGGCCGGGGATTGGGAGGGCCGAATGAACCCCTTCCGCAGGTTCTCATCCAGGAAGTCTCGGAGAGCCTGTTGCTCTGGGTCCGAGAGCGGGTAGAGGCGCCCCCGCGGAATGGGGGCCCCCGGCTGCAAATCAATGGCACAGTCATAGGGCCGGTGCGGAGGCAAACGTTCCGCCTCCTTCTCACTGAAGACATCCCAAAATCCGGCATACTTCTTGGGCAGGGTGGCCACATTCTCCACCTCTTGAGCCTGGCACGCCCGGGCCGTCATGCAGTGGCCCTGGCAATGATCGGAAGAAAAAATTAACTGTCTCGTAGCCCAGGAAATCTGGGGGTCATGGAGCGCGAGCCACACACTGCCCAGGACACTGGGGAAATCGGGAGCTTGGTTACAAGAAAAGAAATGTCCTCTTTATGAGAGCTAGTCCACATCCTGGTAGGAGCTGTATATTGAGTCACAGCCCCGGTTTTCAACACTCTCCCATCGATGGTCTGGACACCCTTGGGCTCTTGGAGGTCAAGAAATTTTAGTCCCGCAGACTTGGCATAGTCTGCATCAATGAAGTTGTTGGTCGCTCCCGAGTCAATCATGGCATGGACCATCATCGGCCCCTTCTCGGGCGACCACAAGCTGACCATGACAAGGAACAATTGTCCAGTCTTGGGTTCAGGGGGAGGGGTGGCGGCGTCGGCCGAGTGAGCGAACCCTCTTACACTCGGCCGTACCCTTCCCCCGCCGCCTGGAGGGCTTCCTCAGGCTCCGGAGGGCTGGCCACCGCTGCGGAAGCCCGAGGGGTCCTCCCCCGCGGTTTCTGGGGGCAATCACGAGAAAAATGACCCGGGCCCCCGCAGTACCAACAAAGGTTGAGTCTTTGACGCCGAGCCTTCTCGGCAGCATCTACTTTGGGCCGCACCGTACCCAGTTGCATCGGTTCGGAGTCATCCACAACAGGGGTGGGGGCAGGGATCTGGCGGGGCACAAATTGGCCGGTCCCGGCCTCCCGCCTGGTCGGTGGTTTCTCGGCCGGGCCGACCCCCCACCTTCTCTTGTGTTGTATGGCCGCCTCCGCCCGCAAACTTGAGGCGATGGCCTCCTCCAGGTCGGCCGGCCGGGGCAATTGTAACATCTGTTGCTGAATCTCGGGCGAGAGTCCCGCTAAATACGTATAGCGCAGGGGTGGTCCTTCCCACTTGGTCTGGCTGGCCAACACTCGGAAACGGGAAATATACTGAGACAAAGTCATGTCCTTCATGGTCAACCGTGCTAAATCCCGTTCCGCCAGGTCCTCATTGACGGGGGGTCCCCAGGTCGCCCGGATCGCATCTAGGAAAGCGTCCAAAGTCGCCGCATGCGGGGACGTGCCATTGATGAGGGGAGTTGCCCACGTCGCTGCCATCCCTTCCATACAGTTGAACACAAACCCCACCTGGGCCCGAGGGGTGGCAAATTCATTGGGCCGCAACTCCAGGTACATCCGAACCTGGGCAATGAAAACTTCCACCAACGCCGGATTTCCATTGAAACGAGCCGGGGCATTCACCGACGGGTGCCGCCCCGCTCGGGTTCGCAGCTCCGCCACCTCCTGTTGCAACGCCGCCACTTGCGGGCCCGTCAAGTTCGCCATGGCGGCCGTGGAGACAATGGGAGCCTTGGTACGCAGCCGGCGGTTTCTGGTACGTCCCGTGGTGCAAAAAAGGGGTTCGAGGAGTTCTCCGGCCAACTGTCACAATCACCGATTTAGTACTGCCCCTTTAACACACACGGAGACGTAGCAAAGGCTAACTAATTTTATTGACTAAAAAGGTCCAAAAGACAATTCTCTTGAAGAGATCAAAGAATCAAGCAAACAGCAAAGCTGTAGTCCAATTACGAAAGCAAAGTTCCAAAAGATAAATCCAAAAGCAAACGTGGCAAAAAGCTAGGCAAGTTCCCGGATTGCCTCCGGAGCAAAGCAGGGTATCCGCAGCAATGCGAATCAATAACAAGGCAAAGGTCTTGGTCCAAGGCGAGCCAAACTAGGCTCCGTGGTTCACTCCGCTTTCACGCCCTTCAGATCAGACGTGGCCGGAGAACTGAGGATCAGTTCCCACGGGGCCGTTCTTAATCCTTCGGCCGGGCCCCTCGACGATCTAGGGCCCGGCGTCTCCAGTCTCTACTTTCCGAACGGTGACGGTCTAGGGACAGATGCCAGCTCCTCCTGCCCTGCTCTATGTCCCTGCGTCTGTTATGGGAACGGCCCCGCTCTTCCAGTTCAGTATCGCTATCTCCTTGAGAAGCAGCCTCCCCCGAACTTTCCCAGCCGCTGGCCTCCATCTGCTGCTCGGCCAGGTCCTGGGAACCTCGGCCGTTTGGGACTTCATAACTATCTCCGCTATCTGCTTCGCTGCCTTCCATCTCCACCTGGTCCGCTCCTTCCCCGGGAGAATGCTCCCACTCGAAATCCCAGGCTAAGCTCTTTGCAGGTGAACTGGGCAAAGGCACTGCTGACCAATCTTGCTCTGGGCCTTCCAACTCGTCCTCCGAGTCCCCTTCAGCCTGTGCGGGTCCCAGTGGCATCGGGACCCCCGGCGCCTCACCCCCCTCCCATTGGCACGAACGGACCCATGGGTGCTACAGACAGGATGATTCACACCTTTTACTGAATTTACCTTTCTCATTTTGGAGCCTGTGAAGAATTTTATTTCAGATTCCAGTACGGGATCTGAATGGCATCCATACAGCCACCCTGCACTTACCAGATTCAGGACCTCTTCACATGGAGCAAAATAGCCCCATTTTGCCACTCTCATTCACAGTTTGGGTGACACATGGTAGACACTGCCCAAGTTCCTCCCAAAATGGAAGGAAGGTGGCAGAAGGCACTTCCTCCTCCATGATGGGGAGGAAAAGGTGTTTTGGGTAGCTCTGTTGGAGCTACCCACACTTTTCTTCCCTTTTTCCTTTATGATGGGAGAAAGGACAGTGAGGCAACATGCATTGCTGTGCATTTTTACCCTTTCTACGGTATGATGGGGGAGGAGGGAGGGCACACAGGGTGCCACGAGCTACCCCTCACACCTTATCTTTCACCGGTGACTGCCAGCAAAACAGCATAGCCCAAAAGGGCTGGGTGAAGATGTTCTTGGACACTCCAAAGAGGTGGGATGTCAGTGCCTTTGCACCCTCCCTGAATGCTAATTCCTCTCAAAACCATAGATATATACATTCTCCCCAATTCCTCCACCCATACAAACACCATCCCATTTTTGGGGGGGTGGGGTATCTGAAGAACATACTCAAGATGACTTCATAAAAATGAGAACTCTCAAAATCTCAATATGGTAATAGCAAAATCCCTACTTCTCTTACCCCAGGAAGGTCAGAAACTGTATAGACAGGGTCAGAGACATGGGAAGAATGTCATATGTCCTTTTCTCTCCTTGCACATGTTTCACCATATTATGAGCAGCCTAGATTCCTGCAAAAAGGCTGAGGCATAAGAGCATTCAAATTCCTTTTATTTCTATACACTGAAAACATATTCTATTTTTTCCTGGTCTGCTTCCAAACATCTATGTTGGCACCAGAGGCCATTCTAAAAGTAGCTTCTTTTTTTTGAAGATGAAGTTCCCACTAGAAGCTACTTTATTAATCCAATGATATAGCACACTTATGAGCTTCTTTTGCTGATGATTTGACATGCAGTCGCTGAGGTATTTAGGGTACCAACAGTGATGTGTGACATGATTCAGAAGCTAAACATGCCAGGTTTCACAGGTGTAACGTTATTTTTGTATAAAGAGGATGCTGAACCAATCTAACAAAAACATTGTAAAAGATGCCTGGGAACTCTAATTTATTCTGGCATGAAAAAAAGGGTGGGGTATGAAATAAACATTACAAAATAAGACCAAAATAGCATGCCGTTATTGCCCAAAATATTAGTTGAAGGTGAGGTATGATCTCAGCACTGGGAGAAGGTGGCTGAGCCTTACGTAAAATTTAAAGTATCAGCACTTTGCCCAGAAACTGAAACAAACATGTGGCATTAAATTGGAAGATTAACATTTTAAATTTGACATTTACCTTACCTGGCACTTTCACTTGCCAACAATAATAGCTTCAAAGTTATCAGACCTCTTCCATTTTCTTGCCTTCCAACTCGTCCTCCGAGTCCCCTTCAGCCTGTGCGGGTCCCAGTGGCATCGGGACCCCCGGCGCCTCACCCCTCCCATTGGCACGAACGGACCCATGGGGGCTCCAGAGAGTTGGACATGCTGACAGCACATATTATTAAATTAGGTTTCCGTCAATTTATAGCTTTATAGCTTATTTTGCAGTACTTCCAAGGTTCCATTGAGTAACAGAGAAGTTGAATAAAGTTCATTTTAATTATTAAAGGCTAGGAAATTTTAGAAAAAGCTAACATCTATATCAGCTTTTAAATCCTTGTACCTGGACATTGGAAAAGAATGCACAGACTGCATCTAGATTTAATCCCTTGTAGAGATCACATTAGATTGGGATGTTCAAACAGTGCACACAGACTAATGTGTTTAACCCGGGGTAATCCTTTTAATCCATCTTGACTTCAAGTTTAAAAAGCTCAAGAAAGACCTGAATCTTCCAGGATGATTCACACCTTTTACTGAATTTACCTTTCTCATTTTGGAGCCTGTGAAGAATTTTATTTCAGATTCCAGTACGGGATCTGAATGGCATCCATACAGCCACCCTGCACTTACCAGATTCAGGACCTCTTCACATGGAGCAAAATAGCCCCATTTTGCCACTCTCATTCACAGTTTGGGTGACACATGGTAGACACTGCCCAAGTTCCTCCCAAAATGGAAGGAAGGTGGCAGAAGGCACTTCCTCCTCCATGATGGGGAGGAAAAGGTGTTTTGGGTAGCTCTGTTGGAGCTACCCACACTTTCTTCCCTTTTTCCTTTATGATGGGAGAAAGGACAGTGAGGCAACATGCATTGCTGTGCATTTTTACCCTTTCTACGGTATGATGGGGGAGGAGGGAGGGCACACAGGGTGCCACGAGCTACCCCTCACACCTTATCTTTCACCGGTGACTGCCAGCAAAACAGCATAGCCCAAAAGGGCTGGGTGAAGATGTTCTTGGACACTCCAAAGAGGTGGGATGTCAGTGCCTTTGCACCCTCCCTGAATGCTAATTCCTCTCAAAACCATAGATATATACATTCTCCCCAATTCCTCCACCCATACAAACACCATCCCATTTTTGGGGGGGTGGGGTATCTGAAGAACATACTCAAGATGACTTCATAAAAATGAGAACTCTCAAAATCTCAATATGGTAATAGCAAAATCCCTACTTCTCTTACCCCCAGGAAGGTCAGAAACTGTATAGACAGGGTCAGAGACATGGGAAGAATGTCATATGTCCTTTTCTCTCCTTGCACATGTTTCACCATATTATGAGCAGCCTAGATTCCTGCAAAAAGGCTGAGGCATAAGAGCATTCAAATTCCTTTTATTTCTATACACTGAAAACATATTCTATTTTTTCCTGGTCTGCTTCCAAACATCTATGTTGGCACCAGAGGCCATTCTAAAAGTAGCTTCTTTTTTTTGAAGATGAAGTTCCCACTAGAAGCTACTTTATTAATCCAATGATATAGCACACTTATGAGCTTCTTTTGCTGATGATTTGACATGCAGTCGCTGAGGTATTTAGGGTACCAACAGTGATGTGTGACATGATTCAGAAGCTAAACATGCCAGGTTTCACAGGTGTAACGTTATTTTTGTATAAAGAGGATGCTGAACCAATCTAACAAAAACATTGTAAAAGATGCCTGGGAACTCTAATTTATTCTGGCATGAAAAAAAGGGTGGGGTATGAAATAAACATTACAAAATAAGACCAAAATAGCATGCCGTTATTGCCCAAAATATTAGTTGAAGGTGAGGTATGATCTCAGCACTGGGAGAAGGTGGCTGAGCCTTACGTAAAATTTAAAGTATCAGCACTTTGCCCAGAAACTGAAACAAACATGTGGCATTAAATTGGAAGATTAACATTTTAAATTTGACATTTACCTTACCTGGCACTTTCACTTGCCAACAATAATAGCTTCAAAGTTATCAGACCTCTTCCATTTTCTTTGGAGCTACTAATTGCTACATCTAAACTTAATTTTCGAGCCTGAAGCACTAATGTGCATTTTCTTTTACTTTTCCTTATTGCAGCAGGAGCACAGGAATTTTTAAAAGAGAGCTCTCAAAATCTTAGTGAAAAACATTCAGTTCTAAAATAGCTCATGTGATGATTTCTTATTTAAGAAGTGCTTTTCCCAAGTTATGAGAAATTATCTAGAAAAAAGCCTTCTGCTAATGTTTTCAAAACCAAATTAACTTCAAATTAGCTCTGTTGCATATTCTCAGAATATGTTATGATTGGAAACTTCTTGTTAAGGCACACAAATAATTTCATATTATACTAAAGCCATCCGTAAAGGAGCAATCAGATACCTGCCTATCACTGCACAGTCAACCACATCAATCTATCAGTTCCAGGTTGCTTCAGCATGTCTTTTATCCCAAGAATAACCTTTAGAAGCTGTATTATTGTGAATCTATGTGTTTTGTTTGAATGACAAAGTTCTGGGGCAGGGGGGTTGGAATAGGAAAGGTATTGACTGTTTAGTAGTACTATATAGCGGGAATTATACTGTTCCATAACATAAGGTGATTGCCATTGATATACCACTTTTAATCATGCACATCTAAGTGGCTAGAATCATAAGTATCCTTTATTAAAATTGGAAGACATCCCTTCTTAAGGTGGCACTGGGTTGTTTGCACTCAAGACCCTTGACTGAAACACACACACCTTTCTTAAGATGGCACTTTCCCTGCTGTCATTTGCATTGAGATTTCCTCCCATTGTTCCTCCGAGATTTCAATTATTTATTATTTATTATTTCAATTATTTATTATTTAATTACCCCAGATTGTAGGAAGTGGCTTTAAATTAACCCTCATCTTTTCCAGAGCCTTTGCACTGGCAATCTTAGGAAGTGGTTTTAAATTAACCCTTTCCCCAAGTCTCTGCATTGGAGATTTGGGGAAATGTGTATTTCAGATCCTCCCACACACAGCTTCATTGTTTTATTTACAAGTTTGTATCATGTGATACAAGCTTGTATCAGGTTTTTAAATAGAGACTGGATCTCCAACTTTCAAGAGTCATTTGACTCAGCATTCTTGCAGCAATTACAGCTGACTTTCTCCTTTCTTCTTTTGCCCTTTGGCATTCCTAAAAGGTAGGAATTGGTAGACTGTTTTCCTGGCCCTCTTCTTCCTCCTCAGCACATGGCCCCAAATCCCCAACTCCTGTGCCTTCAGCCTCTTGTTCTACCCCCTCCTCTTCAAAAAAGGAGTACACAATAAATGACATATATTTTAAGGAAAAATAAAGAATCAGTGAACATAATCATCAAGTGTTTTGACTTCACAATGTTAGCACTTTCCATGAAATAGCACTTGATCATAAAATAGATACCTGTAATCCAGGAACGAATCTAAATTGACAATGCTTGCCCAGTCCTATAAGCCAGATACACTACAATATAATCTGGCTAATTTAGATATTCATGAGTTGACAACAGCCTCAAGCCCAACATATGACAACTTGGCATTAAAATATCCATGAGTTCTGGCTATATAAAGGGGAAGACTTGGAACAGCTCAAGAACAGGTGCCAGGCCTGTGGCATCAAAGGCAGTTTTTGGAGAGGAGTGTGAGAGAAACACCTGAGAATGCTTGCTTACAGAAACCAATGTCTGTGGGTCTTAAGGTTGTTAACACCAGTAAGATGCAAAAAAAAAAAACCTCAATAGATCAAGCGATTTCATCACAGAGGCAGAAGACTAATCGGCATGGGCAGAGTTAATTTCCTGTCACAAAGTGTTAAGCCTTGCTTTGAACCCTGGTGTAGATGAGAGAAGGAAATAAAGCACGTTGGCACATCATTTGAATGTAGCAAGCCTCATTGAAAAAACCTTACAGTGGAAAAAGGAAACTGGATAATAGCAAACTCACTGAAATTTCTGATTACTGATGGACGTTACCATCAAGTTTACCTGGGGTACCAATAAAATTCCTAGGAAGGGCATATTTAGTTAGATGCAGGTAGGTAAAACCATGGTTACCATACCAATCCGGAGGATACAGAGGCCATATATCTTTCAGAATGACAAAATGCATAGACAAGCAAAGCTCTGAACATTTTTTTTCAATTCACAATAATTAAGTGATGATCTGCATGGTCTGTCCTTGTAAGATGCTTCTGAGTCCACCGATTATTTAGAAACTTGCAAAGGGGATCAGCAATGCATGAATATAGAATGTGTCTTTTGCCCCTTTCCATTATTCTCCTCTTTCTCACTTTTTGTTATTTATTCCCCATCCTCACATCCAAAATCTTTGGTGGCCAATGGCTCAATTTCCATTAACGTAAAAAAAAATCATTGTGGGTTTTAGTATGTATTTAAATGGGGGCTACCTTACCTTCAAAATATGTTCATCATCTCCTTAGATGTTCAGCATTTTCGTGGTCATTGAAACTTTGGGCTAAAACCCACAGTGGATTCACGACCATCTTGACTACATTTGGTGATGAGAGAGAGGGAGGGAGGGAATGTCATTCATTGCCACAGGGCGGGAGGGGGGGGGGAGCAGACCATACTTGCTTTCCTTCCAATCTGACAAACCAAACATTGCTACAAGGCCCTAAGAAATATCTATCAATTTTTCTCCTCTCTACACCCCTTTCACTTTCTTCTCCATCAGCCCAAATGATAGATTGTGAACATAGTTGGAAAAAAACATGGTGGGGGTACAGCTTCTATGGAACTCCACTAACCCTGTTTAAGAGTACAGGAAAGATTTGCATAGCTCATAGACTTTTCTTTTGGAGCATCCATCCTATCCTTTAGAATTGCTCTCCAAGTATATTATACTATTTCTCTAAGTCACTGCAGCTTACTGTGAACACCGTTTTATTATAATACTGTCATAGACTGAATGCTTAGAATTCTTTTCCTTGAAGAGGATGCATCTAATTCAGAATCCATCAGTAAGTGCTGGCAGACTAAATTGCTCTTTCCAGTGTATATTATCTCATGCTTATTGAGAGGCGCTTCAGCTAAGTTAAACTGCAATTGCTTTTTTAAAAAAAAAATCTGTACTATTTGCATGCTACATATTGTCACTATAAGTGAAGAACAAAATGAGGTGGAAATCATATCAGTTTACAATCAGTTTCATGCTGTATTCAAATGTGTTCCTCTCCATTCCTTCCACTGCTCAGTTATGCAAACTGAATGCATGTGAACTGCTATGTGATGACTGTTCATTTTTATCGATGGGGAGGGGAGAAGTATAATATTTCCATAGTTGTGGATCTCCTATACGAGTCTAAGGACATCCTTTGTAGGTCAGACTTAAAGTCCATTTGCTCTTTTACCATCTGTTCTGCTAACAAGATCAACCAGATTGTTGTAGAAAAGGTAGGGCTTAGAAGTGCTATGTTTTTAAGACTATATACCCGGACTACTTTAGTTAGCATAGTCCAATGCTAATTGGGTGTATTTCAAAAGATTACTGTCAGGATACTATCAGTATCTCCATTATTCCTCCTTATGCAAGGATTTTAGAATGGGATAAATGGCACAACACCATGGGCTAAATACAACATTTCAGTAGTTGTAACAATTAAGCATCCCCCCCCCCCCCCTCTTCTCTGTTTCACCTGTAAACTGACTTTATAAATATAGCTAGCCTTCTAGAAGCAATTATGTGAGAATATGGGACATCCACTGAATTCTGCCAATGCATTGACAGTCCAACATCTACTTGGGTCCTGCCCAATATGGATTTAATCCAAGGACATTTAGGCATGAATGTATAGGGATGAACTGGGAAACACTACTGCTAACCCCACTTCCATATATAGAATTTCTATCTATAAAGTGAAAAAAATAGTTTCTCATGGTTGAGTTGAAAAAATAAACTATTTAATAGTTTGCTCAAAGGAAAAGACAGCATAGGAGTCTTCAAGTTTTTCTGCATCTCAAAACCAGAGTTGAAGATTTCCCAGCTAAAAAGTTGATCTCAGAACTGTGGATGTTGCCATCCATTATTAATTTTCTTTGGGACAACTTTTCAAAATAATCCAAGCAAATCAATTAGACTATCCCCAATATGGTGCCCTCCTTGTATTGGTTTTTTTAAAAAAATATTTATTTATTTTCTTCATAATCCCAATTTTCTCTCGTATAACCTAAATAATTTTATAACAGATTACAGTACCTTATTGCCATTGGTTGATGAGTGCTGTTTTGAACTGAGTCTTAGGTTGTTTTATATGCCTATATGTTTTATTCAACTGTATTTTATATGGTTTTTATTTATGTTCTGTTTTCGGGCACCTTGTGCCATGTGTAAACTGCCTTGTGTCCCTTTGGGGAGATGGTGGTAGGATGCAAAAATAAAGTTATTAATGTTGTTATTATTATTATTGCTATTATTACCAGGTACAACTAAAAACAAGATAATCTTTTTTTTAAAAAAATCATCCATTCACATTCTACAATTTAAAACAATATAAAAATATTCAAAACATATTAAAAGTACAAATAAGTTGGAACTCCCTTAACAGTATGGATAAAAGTCAGAAATGTTGTGAGTTTTGAGCACAACAGTTCCAGAGGAGACCTGGAAGGGATAGGCTACAATTGATAAATGCTTAGCTGTTTGACTTTGAGGGCTGTGTTTAATACCAAATCACAGAGAAATGAGAGAAGAACAAAACTAATTTGGGCCCTTGGGCTGCCATTGTAAATTAATTCACAAACACTTCCAAATATTTCCGAATTCATTAACAAGAGTGCAGATAAACAAGCACTCTCTTTTTGGTGAGCATCAGTCTTTCAAATAAAAGCTGTGTCACCTGACTTTCAATTTCCTGCTCTGTTCTCTAGACACGTTGTCATCTTTGAAATTCAGGTTAATTAAGGTTCAGAACTGCTTAAAAAGACCCTTTATCTGTCACACTAAGAACAGCTGGAGTAAGCACCAGGTGCTTGCCTGTCCCAGATGGTATTGTTTCGCATAGAAACCCTTTTGATAGGCCTTATTGTTTGATTGAAGGACAGTTATAGAATGGTTTAGTCTTTCTTTCCTGTTGGCACTTTTGCAGACTTTAATTTCTTTGTTAGTGTAATCCCTAGTTGAATGTGGTTTATTTTTTAAAGTATTTGAGATTTTTCTCAATAAAAATGTTTTGGGCTGTTTATCCTCAATTTCAGCTTTGTCCTTTTATTGAAACAAACATTCCCATAAATATACATAGGCAACGAAAGAGCAGAAACAGTAAACCTACTACAGTAGAGTCTCATTTATCCAACATAAAGAGCTGGCACAATGTTGGATAAGTGAAAACGTTGGATAATAAGGGGGATTAAGGAAAAGCCTATTAAACATCAAATTATGTTATGATTTTACCAATTGAGCACCAAAATATCATGTTTTATAACAAATCAACAGAAAAAGCAGTTCAATACACGGCAACATTATGTAGTAATTACTGTACTTACTAATTTAGCACCAAAATAGACAAGGGTTCTTTCTTTCTCCCATCCTGGATATTATTCCAGGTGGGAGGAAGACTGCGTTGGATAATACAGAATGTTGAATGAGTGAAGGTTGGATAAGCAAGACTCTACCGTATCTTGACTTGTTGATTTACTGCTTTTTTCCACTCTTTTGACTATTTATCCCTTTTCTTATAATGGGGTGTTTTGTGAAGCCTGCAACTAGGTCTGGTCTTATCATTTGTCAAGGCGAAGTGACTGCCTGAGGCTATTTTATTTGAAGTATCACAAAACTGCAGAATTGTTGGTTAAGAATTTTGCGAAGAACAATCATTATTTTTCCATACTCGGTGAAAAACACTATCTTTATCATCAAAATGTTCTATTCTTCCCAGGTTAACATATACTATTCAAAGTCATAATAGATTTTGAGGTCCTTTCTGTGGTATAGAAAACTTTGATCCAGATACTGTGATTGATATATGTTTTTGTATATTGTGATCATTGCTTTAAATATCACAATGCTCAGCACGTGAAAGTAATGTTACATTGACAGTTTTCTTGATTCTTTGTTGATTTTCAAGCTCATTATTATATTTAGCAGGTAAAATATTTATCTCACCATTAATCTTGAAGATGTATTTTTCTACTTTGGCACTGACTTTATGAGAATAAGTTGTTACAGAGAAAAAAAGTGTCCCAAATTGGTAGGGAAAAGATTGAACTCAAATCTTTCAATTGATTTTCTGCCGGATTGCTTATGATTCCTCTGTCCAACTGCTACCCTCCACAATACCACCCATGTAGCTCTAGATTTATGGCAGATTTAAGTAAGTGCAATGTAGAATTTTGGATAGTGCTGGACTTCTAAATACAACACACACACACACATTGCGACTACCTGAAGCCCAACCAATAATTATCATGCTGTAGTTATGGGCTCTCTTGGGCATGGCTAAATTTAGTCACATTGAATCCTGTACAAGGAGAAAGTTGTGTCAACAATCGAATGAATGGGTGAATGAATTAATTAAAACTGTTGTGATTTTGTACTGAACTGTGGACATTGGTGCTTTCTGTGTTTTATCTTTAGAGAAGTTATCCAGGTGTTGAAATATGTCTGCAAAATAAGTTCAGCACCTTGGATAATTCCTTAAAAGTGAAAAAAATCTACTAGATTCAGCATACTGGAGACATAGAAGGCAATGCCTTGAGTCGCCATTGGCTGAGAAAGGCAGTATAAAAATTCAGTAAATAAATATAATTGGTGGAATTCCCAAGAAGGAGGAGCAAATTATCTTCACTAATATATGGGATCCTATTTTTTAATACAGCAAAAACATTTAGGAAAATTAGATCAGAATGATCTTCATGAATTTAAAATATTTTCAAACCAAATATAGAAAGCAAAAAGAAACAATACCTCTAGAAAAGCTAGCCTTTGTGCTGGACCATTCCACAGTGTACCACCTAAAATGGACATATGCAAACGATTACTTCTTATTGTTCAACCTGACTATCAACTTAGATCACACCAGGTGTTTCTCTGAACAAATCCTTCCATTCCTATGCTTTGAAAGCCCATCAGAAGCAAATAATAATAATAAAAAACTTGGGCAAAGCTACATTATAATGATGTATAATTCCAAAAGCCTGTGGTTCCCATTTAATTCCCATTGACATATCTTATTGTCACAAACTGCTTTAAAATTGTGGAAAAGAGGTAAACAAATGAGCCACACTGTCTTAGAAGAACAGACTAATTTTCCACACTAATTCTATTTCCCACTTGGGAGAGCAAGTAGTGATTTCTCACAGAGAAATCTGCACTGTAAAATGGGAAATGATAATTACTATATTCATGCATCCATTTAGGTTTTGTAAGATGTCAAAAGAAATTCGCCCATTTGCCCTGTTTCATATTTTTTCTAGATTTTTGAAATGCTAAACTTACAATTAAATAGAATAAAATAAGTGCATTTCTTTTTATAGACAATGTGTCAGGTTTGAGATATTGAACATTCCTATAAAATGGGGTAGCCATTTGCTATTCATGACAATAAATAGTCTATTTACTATTTACTATTAAAAAATAATTTGCAGCTATGCATGAGCTTGCACAGCCACTGGAGATGGACAATTGTGAAAAGTCTGTAACTCAGTTTTCCTACCCTGGCACCCTCTGCAGTTGCACTCAATGCCCAAAATAACAACTCTCAATCTCCAAATCTAGACATGACTAAAAATCCACTTTTGGTTTTGAAAAATGGCATCTGATGTTGAGTAATATGGTCACATATCTGTTTTAGTACATATAAATGGTCTTATGATAAACCTATATAATTGGCATCTCAATTTTCAGGGAAGAATGCTTGGTCTGACTTAGCAAGTGGTTGACTGTCACTATACCCCCTCCCTTTTTCTCTTCCCTGTGTATTGCCTTATTGTGTTGTGTGTTGTGTTGTTGTATGTTTGCATTATGCCTTCTTTAAGTCGCCCCGAGCCACTCGGGAGTGGCGACTCACAAATTTGAATTATAAATAAATAAATAAATAAATAAATAAATAAAAATATAGTTTTTGCAGGTGAGGACCCCTGTTTCAGAGAATTCAAAAAGCTTCACCCTAAACTACATTTCCCAGAATTCTGCTTGCTTCAGAATACTGGGACTACCAAGCCGCAATGTGAGTGTGGTCTCTGCCTCTTTTTTCTATGGGCCATCCATGTGTCAGAGGGGCTTCTTCCTTGCCTAGCCATCCAGCCCTGGGCCCCCCTCACTGCCCCCTTTGGGGAAAGAGCTAGACTTCTGCCTCCACTCTGGCCTCACCATCCTCCTTGGGACCCTTTGGGGGAACCAAAACCAGCCATTTGGGGGGAGAAGTGGTGCCTGCAGTGGAGAACTGGAGCTATTTACAGGACTTACATAACTCTTCCAAAAAGTCACAGGTCAGTGTTTTGAATCTTGAGTTTCTTAATGTCAAATCATATGTACAAATCTTACAAAATAGATATGAAAAACGAAGCACAACATTTTGCACAGTCCTAACATATACCTAGTCCATATTCATCTCCCATGTATTTCTGCCTCACCCTTTCCCTTTTTCTATTCCTCTTCACTATCTTTCTATTTATATTTTTTAAATCCAATGAAAATATTTAAACATTATACATTCTTACTTGGGTACAAAGAAAGTCTCTGGGCAAAATCCCACTATCCCAACAGCCCAAATGCATGAAGCCTGACATGTGGTCATTCAGAGAACAATTCATTAAGCATTATTTTAAAGGAAGGAGTTGTCTGCAACCTTCCCCTGGGACCTAGCAATCATAATATTGAGATGAAGGCAACCACTTATGAAGAGTTTACGTTAAAAGGGGGGGGGGGGACCTCCTTTGCTACATGATGTGCCTTCCTTGAAGCAACACAAGAGGGAACTCTGCTTAGTGCAGCCACCCAAACCTCCAGCCCAGTCCTTATGCTCAGTTGGGAAATCTCTGCCAATAAATGCCAAGGGCAGAAACTGCCCAGATTGTAGGGTGTCTGCATGGGTCAAAGGCATAGTAATTGGAACCCTACTATCTGGTCTCCTTCATGAGGGCCTTCAAATCCCCTCCACACATACACACATTCCTTAGGCTTTGTCTCCTAGTTATTGGTGGGCCACCTTGGTTGCTTCAACTATATTGGCTATTGTTGCAAGTAATGATAGCGTGAATAAATTGTCAAAATTTGATTGAGATAGTGCTTACAGTTCTGGAGGGACTCATTTAATTGTTGCATCTCATAGACTTAAAATGGTGATTTGGTTAAACAGTTAAAATCCATGAGTAAACTAAGGTTTTTTACCTGGAAATTTTTAAACCCCCTCCCTTGGCTAAAGCCCTGCCCACACCTGCAATGTGTAGCAATGTGGATAGGGTAGAATGCCAGGAAAGACCACTTGAGAAGATAGGTTGATCAAACCAGATGGGGGAGGGAATTGCTATTTAGTTTGTAGATCACGACTGTCATGTTATGATTCATTTTTATGGTTTATATTTTGAGGATTCTTTTATTTAACAGAAAGCAGAGTTGTTGCCACCATGAGTACAATATCAGACTTGGTATTGTAGAATTAATACTCTTACTGATCTCTCATGCAGAAACTTCAGAATGAAATACATAATCAATATCACTCTACTTTTCCCTTCCTTCATAGAAAAGAATATTAGGGATTTATTTTGTGTACAAGTTTAAGTTGTTTATTGACTTGTTATTTCTAAGGCTTTGTAGGAGATGAGTGTCTTATGGATTAATTCATGATAGTCAAAAAGGACAAAACCTACTTGAATTTTTTGAGAGATCTGTTTTTTGTAGGAAATTCCAATAATTGAATGGCCATATTTACTTGAATGAGCCTTTTATGTAGTACTTGAGAGAATACCAACTTTCATTAGCAGAACACTGATCATAAATCCCAGATGGCACTCCAAATGCTTGCATGATTACGTAGAGTTATATGGAGATAAATAAATAAATGTTTCAGATATCTGTAATTCAAGCCTTATGGATGATTCAATTGAAAAATCATATTTGATTTGGTGGTTTTCTTACATATTCTGGGTTTAGATTGTAGTTTGAGTGATTTTATTAGCCTTTTGCCCAAACCAGAGTTTCTCAAATTGTGCTCCTCCAGATGTTTTGACTTCAGTGCCTACAATTCCTAACAGCTGGTAAGTGAGCTGAGATTTCTGGGAGCTGAAGTCCAAAATACAGTTTGAGAACCACTGGCCAAACTATTAGCACAAGCAAAGGTAAGATATACATATTTAAGCAAAATTTAAAAAATCATCAAGGAAGCCACTTGGAGAAGTCATCTATGAATTTGGTATGTACTATTATCTATATGCTGATGAAAGCTCTGTTTCTTGTTAATGTAATAAAGCCTCGGTAGAGGCTTATTTGTTTATTTATCGTGTCGGAAACAAACAGAGGGTACAGTTGTATTCTATTTAAAAACACAAAGTTTTAAAACTTAGCATTATACTAAATGTCCTTTGACCAGGAGTTGGCCACTTGTAGTGCCTCTAGTGTCTCTTGGGGACATGAGAGAAACCTCCCCTCATGATCATAACACATCTGGGCATCTCCTGGGCAACATCTTTGTAGACAGCTGATTCTCTCACATCCAGAAGTGACTTGCAGCATGGTAGAAGCTGGTTGTCTTTTGTAAAATTCTTCCTTTTTTACAAATACAGAAATGCAGGATAGATAAAGACAAGAACTATCTGTCACTATTAGGAAGCATATCTGAATATACATACATTCCACAGAATGAGAGATTTAATCTCATAATTCTACCTCCGTATCCATTTTATGCACAAATCAACAAAAAAATCTGTATTTGGAATTAAAACAAGCAACTTTTTTTCCATCCAACATTATTATTATTATTATTTAAAACTTTTGTACCCCGATATTCTCACCTCTATAGAGGGACTCAGACTGGCAAATAGCAAAAATCCAATGCTAACATTTAAAATCTAAAAACATCTAAAATTCACAATAAAATTAACAATTAGCAATACAATAAATACATAAAAACTATTCACCACAGTAAAATCACAGTATGAGGCAAGGAGGGGAGGATCCAACTGCCCTCACCAGTTTGATAATTGTACAGGATCAAATATCCATGCTCAAGCTCAAGCAAACTATTGCCAGATGTAGGGAGAATAGACTGAGACAGCCCCAACATAGCAGCTCCCATGATTCAAATTTATAAACCAATTTCCCTTCTTCTGCCCAGATCCCTAGTCCTTTTTAGTATCTTGACCTCACTACTCCAAACCTTATCCCCACCAGTGATGGCCAAATGTCAGCATCCTTGATGTTACTTTATACCATATACAGAATAATCTGGGAGACCCCTTTACCTATTCAAGAGAAGAAGATGGTACTGAAGCCCATTACACCTACCCTGCTGTTTCATGGCTGTTAAACACAGATATATCCTCAGATATTTTGCTCTCAAATCTTACTATTGCATGGAAACTGCAAGGTGAATGTGAAGTATGATAGCCTGGAATATTTTATGTATGAACTTGTATTTGATGTCAACTATTCTAAAAGAAAAAAGGAAGTGAAAAGTAAGCCTAGATATTCTTTTGAAATTAAATTTCATTTGATTGCAAGTTCAGAAGGTAAGCCAACAGTGTAATTAACTGCTTAATTATTGTTTGCTTTGTGGAAGAAGTCACCACTGAGGATAGGTTTAATCAGAGAGGAAAACCTGTATACTTGACATTAGCACCTCTCTTATGTGCCAGTAGAACACCTGGGGAACTATTTTGGTCTTGTCTCTCCAGCCATAATCATCTCAATGTATTTTCTACAATAAATATATAAATAAAATGTGCCAGTATTTCTACTCAGCTGACAAGCTGCTCAATAATAAACCTGTGAAATAGTTACTTTATCTCCTGCCTCAACAAACACACTTTTTTTTTTGCTTTTGGTTGCCTTCATTATCTTTCCTATATGAGGGATCAGATAATATTTTTTTATTATCAGCCTTCCTGACTAGACGACACATACAGAAATATCTCCCGTTTTGTATGTGTTATAGCAATGGAAGTTAGCATGCTTGACTGCACATATAGAAAAGTACAATACCTCTTGAAGTACTTATCATAAAGTGTTTTCCCCACAGTCGTAGGAGGCAGATTTTAATTAACCTTTACAATAACCTTGCCTTGTAGTTAATTAAAACAGTACAAATCATGCTAGCTTATAATTTCACATTTTAAAATTACAGTGATCAAAACAAGCAAGATATTTAAACCATTTTCATAACTCTGTTCCTTCCTACAACTTAATAATGTGTGATGTACTTTGAAATTGAAACATAACACAATTCTAAAGCCTTGTGAGAGAATTCAAATGTCACTCACTTTTTGAACATACAAAGCTACGTTACCACATCATTAAGGGGAATTGGATAAAACTCACTTTTCAGAACATTATTTCACTACTTTATGCTGAATGTAATGTAATATTACATTGATTCATTCTGTAAGTTGATATATTAATTTTAAAATGGTGAGTCTTTAGAAAGTTTTCTGCTCACAACATACCACAATAATTTATTTTGGAATTAATTTTCAAACCAAAAATATTTGGCTATTTGTCCCTGATAATTTTAGGCACAACTAATAGTACACAATCTGATAGTTCTAGATAATGATGTACACATCTTCATAGAAAGCCAGTTTTTGTAACCTTCATCCTGACAAAACTCCTATGGAGTGCTGTTATTCCATCAAAATGGGAACAGGGAGAATTTCTCTCCCCAATGTTTAAAGGAGTGACATTTCAAATTTTAAATTGACTGCAGCTGACAGCACTATTAAACATTTAAAAAACTCAATCCTTCTCAGACCAAACACAGACTTTTATTAATATCTGGGTTTTATTGATATCATGGTTAATTTATATTATGGACATTTGAGCATAGGCCTTAGAGGGGTCCTGTGATGAGGTGGATATTTATGTGTAAATGCATGTGCTATATGTTGATCACATGTTTGTTTATATGGTTTAGAAGGGATATTTGTATTTGAAATGGGGTTGAATGTTAGACAGACCCTAAAGGGTTAACTATGATAGTAAAGGCATTTCCCCTCCTAGGGGAATGTGTTGTCATAGTAACAGTGGGCGGAGCCAGCCAAGGCTAGCTTTAGAATGTTGAGTTTAAAAAATGACAGTTGGGGATTTAGCAGTGGCTGGAGTTAGCCAGCTGCTGTGAGGAGAGTGGGTGCTGAGAGCTCAGAGAGAGCAGTTGTGTTTAGACCAGCTCAAGGAGCTGAGAGGTGGATAGTTAATCCAGTCCAACTCAAGGAGTTGAGAAGGTGTTAGGATACTCAGCCTAGGATAAAAGCTGAGGGAAGAAGTTAAGGATAACTTCTATCAGTTAAAAGGAACAGTTCAGAGGTTTGGCTGGGGGAGCCAACCTGTAGTTTATGCTGATACATAAAAGTGGCAAGAAAAGCCTAATTTAAGACTGTGTAACGTTTAAGAAAGAACCTCTGTGGAAGAATAACCGTTAAGCGTTGTACCTCTGAGAGAGACTATTGAAACTTCGTAACCAGCAAGCTAAAGATCACATTTAAAAATAAACTTGTTACAGTTTCTTGGTTCTCCTGGTGTTTATATTATAAAAGACAAGCCTCACTCTGAAGCCTAACAGTGATTAACACATCATCTCTCTTTACTAACAGTGGTCAAATAGTTACCTCAGTATTAATTGGTGGCAGCTAGATATACAGTTTCCTCACAGATTGGGGACCTCTTTACAGGTCCAAAGAATGATAATTCTCCCCAACCTAATTCCATAATTATTCCCAGCAATAAACATCAAAATGTATACCACAATGACTGCGATTTGTTTTGGTACATGATCAATTTCCCTCTGGACTGCAGCACATAATCTTTCAAATTGGAGAAAAGGGCTCAAATTTTCCAAAAATCTTTCTGTTGATTTATCTCTAAACTAAAGCTACTAATTTGCTTGTTTATATTAAATCCAACATTTTTACTATCCAATCTTGGATCTAGGATGTTTTGAAACAAACTGTAGAACCAGAACTTGGTGATAGGCATTAAGGCAAATCACAGCCTTATAATGTCACTACCAGGTATACAATTTATGTTGAATAAAAAAAGCAGTTACACTTAATTTCAGTTGAATACTGAAAATGGAAGCAATATAGTGCTAAATATGTGGTCCACTAAGCATATCTAAACTTGGAAGAAGCAGATAGTTTAATGTTTGTGGATTATTATCCATGTCTTTTGCTGTCTACCTGCTGAAAGGGAAAAATCAGGCCCAAGAGCCACTGCAAAAATACATTGCAATCAGCATTAAGTCTAAGAGGACATCAGATGTATCCCTCATATTACATGTAAGAAGGTTCATATTGCACAAGAAAAAAATTCACCAAATGTAGCCAATTAATTGATAACCAGAGTATGTCACTTCTGTTGCTCCATAAAGCACCACAGTCAAAAATCTAGATACTCTTTGAAACAACAGAAGTTTATGTGGAGAGAATCTGTAGCTGAAATTTTATGTTTGTTCATCATTGCAAAGCTGACAAAATTGTTATATGCTTATATTGCAGATCTACATATATACTGTATGTATTATCTAGCCAGACATAATTCTAAAAGACATCTCTAGTGCCACACAATTTGGAGGACCTAAAATATCCCAGTGTACTGTATGTGAACTAAGATTTGAATGGTTATGGTATGGCATAATCTGTTGCACATGATCATGATGTTCATTTCTGTACTTATATTTTATATTTTATATTTTAGGCTGTTGGCTTTGTGCAACATTACTGTATTTGCTTGCTGTTCAACAATCGGCTAAATTTATTTAATAACACATTTAAAAATAAATTCAAAATTATAATTAAGAGGCAATGCATTAAAATGGTTTAATAGGAACACTGACAATGCCCAATTAAATAAAACTGTAGGTGATCTTGTAGTGGTTGTTTATGGCAAGAAGTAACATTTTTATGATAGCTCCCATTAATGCATTCAACACTGATTACAGCTGGTAACAGTCTGGTTTCATATTGGATGAGCTGTTGATTCACTCCTATATGTTCTTACAATGACCAGAAACTGGAATGCATCACTAGATTATTAAAACTACAGGATTTTTTCAACAGTCCATGCTAAAAATGGATTAGCGGGATACCAGGGAAGATGGAGCATCCTTCACTCTCCATATAAAGTATCTCCTCCATAGCTAGATGTGCAATCAGGGTTAGCAATTTTGCACAAGGAATAATGGATGCCTCCTTGTGCGTCGTCCTCAAAAGTACATTGGCAAGCATATAACCAACATATATCACTATTCTTCACCAACCCACTGTGGAATAATAAGGGCAAGACACAGAAATTGAATTGCATGAGAGTCATTTTCTTTAATTTAATATCTATACAAACTTCGTTGAACATGGAAAAGTATTCCCACTTGATGTCCTTCTCAGTCATTCACTAGGTGAACCACCTGAGACCTATGGACAACTCAATAGCTGCATTGCTACACATCTAACCCTCAGCTGAAAGGCAGATTTGAAGATCACCCAAATCCCATAAAGTAAAGGCACTATCTCAAGTACAGCCACAAGGATAGTCTCTCTCCTATCCTCTGGGTCCCAGGACCGAAAGAGGCAGTTCCAGGGCACTTCCTCTTCATAAAGTGGATGCTAATATGTTAAATGTTATTTCTATTTTTCTCTCCCACTACCTTGCAAGTGACCATCTATTTATAGGTGCCACCCCACACCAATTGTCCACATTCCATGGATACAATATAAGACTGCTGGATACATTGTAAGGTAGATGGAATGGTCCAGGTAAAAGGGCAAAAATTCCTATCTGACTTTGAAGTAATTAAGAACCCTCACACTGCACCACAGGTGGATCACATTTGGATGAAAGGATGTGAAGTGGATAGAGAGAGTCTAAAAACCTATTGTTTCTATCCAAAGGTTCACTATCATGGCATGGCTGTGCCACCTCCTCTAGTTTCTTTCCACTGGAGTCCAGCAAAGGCAGTTTCTCCCTTGCACGGCTCTGAGCTGTACAAACACAAAGCTTTCCTTCCTTCCTTCCTTCCTTCCTTCCTTCCTTCCTTCCTTCCTTCCTTCCTTCCTTCCTTCTCATAATGCAAGTAAGTATTAGTGTATTTTCTCTTTACAACTTAACACAATCTGGAAAATTGGCTATGTTACAGCCTGATGGCATAAGTGTTTCTATAAATAAACTCATGGTAGGCAAGGAGAATTTTAATGACTGAGCTGTCCCCAACACTCCAGAAATGTGTGTATGAGGGTTGTTTAATAACCACTATATAATTCACAGTAATTTTAGCTGAACTTTGCCTTGCTTGGCACATCTAATTTCTCTATCTTAATGTTAGATTTTCCACCTAAGAGATTGTATATTACATTAATGTAAAATAAAATAAAAATAAGCCTGTACATTCACTGGAAAAAAGTGGTAACATCTGCTCTTTTTATATTTTCCCCCTTTCCTTACTTTTAGACAGATTTTCTTAAAATTGCATACAGGGATGGAAATAATTGAGCAGCTAGTGCTGATTGTGTTATATAGATAATGATATAGATATGAATTATGCTAGCATCCTGTAAACAAACACCTGCAAATCTGACTTACATCAGAATTTTGGCTTCTTTTTCCAGTGTCATTTAAATGCACAGGTAGCAGCAAATTTGGGAAAATTGTATTTGAATTTCACATTGTATAGAATTATACAATGGTGCCACAAACTTCTGAAGGTACATAAAACCCATCTTTGCTACAAAAGCCTGCTTGGACATTAAGCCATTTCTTATTCACCTGTACCCATCTAGTTTAACATGTACAGACTGCCTTAACAAGTTCCTGGATCACATTTCTAGGTCTGACAACTCCACCTTAAATTCATCATATGCCATCATATGCTTCAGAGAGCAATTCCAATATTTACTGTCTAACTGGAATTTGTCAGGAAATACAATGTTGTGGGGCATGGTTTTAAACAAGCTATAGCAGTGGTTCCCAAACTGTGGATCCCCCAGATGTTTTGGCCTTCAACTCCCAGAAATCCTAACAGCTGGTAAACTGACTGGGATTTCTGGGAGTTGTAGGCCAAAACACCTGGGGACCATCAGGTTGAGAACCACTGAGCTAAAAGGACATGGAGCTATGGTCCCCTTTTACATGCATATTTATACTATTTGAGCCAGCAATGCTTATTTATTGTCACATTTTGACAAGACTGGATTTCACATGTTCTCATTTGATATATTCAATTTTATATTAATTTAAGACATTTATTTAGTATGTATTTGTCTATGTTCTACCCAAGCCTATAACATGATTACTACTACTTGCTCATATTTGAGACTCAACATTAAAACACATTTATTTAGACTAAGGTGGCATCCATCCAATATATCTGTCATTGTATATCTGTTATTGCAATAAGGTTTAGTTACCAGAATCCTCCATCCTGTATGGCCATGAGTTGTAGCCCAAAAAGGCTATATCTGTATCTGTTGTGCATATAGTCATTAGATTAAATAAGATAATCCCTAGTCATATGGCTGGGCCATGTAACTGAAGCCATGCACAGAGCCTTTCAATTCCTGGAACTCTTTGTACAGTGTTTTGTTGATGTTTGTATATATAGATGAATTGTTGTTGATATTTTGATCTTAAAGATCACAGCATGGCTATTTTAAATAACATTCAAAATTCCACCATCAAAACACCAGCTGAAAGTTTTTTACAAGTTGTGTTCAAAATTGTACAAGTAGCAGACAATGCCTTCAGAATGCGTTCTCCTTCTCATTTATAGTGTTTCCCACACAGATTGCAAGACAGATGGCTTAAAGCTGGAGAAAGAGTGTGCAATAAATTTGAAAACCTAACATTCAGCTTTTAAATTGAACTTTGGCTCCCTCAAAAGCCACCTATTATTTTTAATGAAGCAATACATAAAATGTATATGGACTTAAATGGAGCTGATGGAAGGAAAGGAGCAGGCAGGGGAGCTGTTTTATCTGATTCATTTACCACAGAACTGAGCGCTTAGGATTGTTTGTCAACAGTTGGCAATTCATTTAAAATACTGATGGCTCCTTATTTACCTATAGTGATTTATGTGACGTGTGAATGTCTCCTGTGAACAACTTAGTAATTTTTAACAATCTCTTCCCAGAACTGAAATAAAAGTTTTAACTTCCAAAAGAATTAGCAAGGTATGTTTATAAAAGAGATTCGAGAATATTGAAGGCCATGCTGTACCTATATATAGATATTAGGCATGGATAGAGTCACATTGGATAACTCGTTGCTCATAATAATTTCATTAAAATTACCTTTTCAAAGTAATATCGAAGCTTTTTCAAAACGTGGAAGTCCCTTTGCCCTTCCAAAGCTTTTTCTGCCATTTTTGTTATGACTCATGAAGTGAATCGGAAATAATTCAGCATATTTTCAGCCCTCTACTAGCCTGCTGGGAGGCAAGCAGCTTGCATGCTGGGAGGTTCCTTGCCTCCCAGCCAATCAGGGGAGAAGTTTTGGGTGAGTACATAGCTTAGAGGCTCATTCAGAGCCTGGAATGGAGAAGGGAGAATGTTTTTAATAGCCAACGTTGTAGCCGATCTATCAGGCCTCAGTGTTTTTTAGTTTGTGTTACACACTGCCTCAAAAGAACTAGATCTCCCATCAATTCAAGCCACTCTTTGAGCACAAACTCTCCTCCCTAAAGTTGTGAAATCAGCTTTTAAGGCAAAAAGGGCAGGGCTGTTTTCTATTTTCTTTGTTTGCTGTGAGTTGCCTAAAAAGACACTACAAATCCCAAACTTTCAAGTCTTGTGTATTGTGCAATCACAGCCACCATTAACGAAGCAATTCAGAAATTTCAGAAAGTTCTGAAAGTTCAATTCAATTCCAAATCAAAACACCAGCTACATACTACATACGAAACAAGTTTTGAACCATTTTTTGGATCAACCAAGCCTAATAGATATCCATAATTGTTTTGAATCATCCAAAACAATCTAGCCCAGGGTTTCATTGGCATCAAAGGATTTTGTAATTTTAAAATGTTTTATGAAGAGGAGAAACTTAAACATATATGAATCACATATGGGAGGGCAGATCTATACTGTTTTATTCTGTCTAAGGTAAAAAGTAAGTAAAATTAGTTGTATTCTACTAAATCATATATATTTTACTTTATTGACCACCAAAATGAAAACTCTTCTATGTATTGACTGAATAGTTCCCTTGACTTTAACAAACTTTACCTGAATCCAAATGAATTATTTGTTTGTTTGTTTAAAACTTTTATATCCTGATCTTTACCTCCATAGTGGGACTCAGACTGGCTTTCTTTCTTTAAATCAGTTTTGCTATAAGACATTGAAGGACACCAATTGTCTCCGTATGCTATGTGTAAGTTCTGCAGCTTGGTTTTACTTGTCCAAGATATTTGATGCCAGGTGCTGGGAAATCATTTTATATGTCTTGTCTATCTAAATCTTGGCACATGTTTTCATTCTGAAATGAAAAACTCTCTTCTTTAACAAAGGTGGGCACATCCATCACCAAATCTGACAGCAAATTAGATTTTGGTTGGCAGGTGTATGTTCGTTACCTCACTAAAAAGTGCTGATCAATTTAGAGAGTCATTGAATGCAATATTCATAAGCCAATTAAGAAACCATTTAATAAGATCACCCTTAATTAAAGATATATTACATTTCAAGCTCTTAATTATTAATCACCAAGCATGTGGAGCAGATAACTGAGATCTAGCCTTTTCCTTATTGACTCTTCTTGATGAATCTATTCAGTACTTTATTGTAATTTCATTCCACAAACACTTTGCTAGACCTGACAGCAAAAAAGTAAATATAATTGGTCAAATTCACTTTTCAGCACCCACCCTCTTATACACTAGGCCACTAGTGAACATCAGTCAATCCAGAAAGTTTGGAAATGGAGACATCTAATTTACTCTTATACATTCCTTGCCTAAGAAAAGTTAGCAAAATATTTCTCAGACTTCTGATACCCGTGAAACAAGTTTGATTACCCCCCAACCACCCCAAATGAAAATTGGAGATAACCATGATCATTACCATCAAGAAAATACAAGTGGTTCTTAAGATAGTGGCAACCAGCTTTCTTGCTAAACTGGAATATAGATTTTTCTCTTTTTCTTCTCTTATTGTTAGAGCCGAGGTTAAATTTAACTGATTTATATTAGGTTCAAAACTGAAAATTAAAATATAAGATACTGCAAGATGTTAAGGCAAGAAGATTGGATTTGTCTGATTATTTTTTGTAACATGCTGTTTGGATTGATTAAAAGAATAAGAACTGCTGTGAAAGAAAAGATTACTAGAACTAGAAGGACAGAAACGATTACTAGAATTGAAAGGTTTGGAGGTTTGATTGACATGGATATTTATGATATGAAAAAGATAAAAGGAATATTGATATTAATAGTCATTTTATGAAACATGCCTTGCTAAGGATACTTGTCGTGATTCAGACCACCTTAAAGGAGCCAAGCCCAATTAAGTGAATAGTAAAAGTTTATTAACAGAGTCACAAACTTCAAAAGTAGCGCAACCTGTCCAAAAGCACTGTAAAGCTGAGCAAAAAAGGTGCAAGCAACACAAAATACAACCAACCAGATCAAAAAGCGTCCAAACAAAGAAAAAGCGGATTAAACCGCCAGAAAATCCACATTAAACAGAAACACGGCAAAAATGGAAAACAAGAAGCAGTGCGTCGTCGTTCACTCTTTTGTCATCAATCCAAGGGGCAAAGCACGCAGAATGGGATCATCAGAGCAGTCCTGGATTGAGCTTGTAAAGGTAGCCAATGAAGAAGCGAAGTCAAATTGTCCAAGGTTGAAAACAGGAAGACAGCAAGATCTAGCAAACAAAAGTAAAAAATGGCTTTTATCCACTTTATGCTGTGAATTTTAAATACTGAAAGCTGCCGTGAATCCCAAACTGAGAGGAGATGGAAGAGGTAGGAGGAGGAGAAGGATTATCTTTTTTGTGTGTGGGATGTGTGTGTGTGTGTGGGTGGGTGGGGGGGGGGTGCCATCTTTCTCCAATAAAGTTGAGGCATGGATTTACCTTTTCCCATAACCCCCACAACCACTCTGTTATCAAAACCTCAGGACCTCAAACAGACCCCAATTCCCATGGTGAAGTGTTCCTGTCTCAGAAGTCCAAAGAGAGACCTTTTCCTTCAGAAACCCAATTCAGATAGCCTTCACAGGCAAGCTCCAGACTGAATCTACATGTTGCAAAAGAACATACGTATATACCCACCAGGGCAAATCTCATAACTCCTCGAGGCAATAGCAGAATCCTCTCAAAATCACTCCATAGTCTGAACAATGAATTCTGACCAAAAAGTCATGGAACTTTTAATGGGTTAATAATCTGTACATCATTATGAGGACAAAAAAGGGGAGGTGGTAAGAGGTTGATGTAATTGTGATTTTAACTGTTTTTAACCTGTGCATCTTATGGTTTTGTATGTTGTAAGCCACCTTGGCAGAGAAAGGCAAGGTTAAAGTATTTTAAATATAAAATAAATAAATAACAAATGGAAATTACCCAAAACCTGTCAGACCATTTTCTTGGGAACCCATTCAAAGCATGGCAACACACTGAGGCAGCTTGGGGAGTTGGGGGCTTAAAAAAGAGACTGCTTGAAAAATAAAACCTGCTTCGTTGCTCAACTTAGGAGAGGTGTGGCTTTGGTCAGATCACATAGCATAAGTTAATAATCATGCAAGCACAAGCTTATTGGACCCCTAGATATACACATAATTTCTCAGAAATCACCTGCTTTCAGGGAAGCAAAAGTTTTGTAGCATAGAAATTTAGCACCATGCATGAACACGCTTCTGCCAATCAGCCAATAAAGAAACAACACATGGTTGATGAGAAGTCACCCGTTTTTTGAGAAATGGAAAGTTAACTTTGAAAGAGTATTAAAAGCCCACCCATTTGTGATCTGGGTGGCAGTTTCACTTTTAGCTGCATTAGCAGGGACTGGCCACTTGTTTTTGTGGCCAGAAAATAAATCTGGTTGTTTTCACTTGATCCAGTTCATTTGATTTCTCTTTCTGCCCCTTCTCTGATCCTGCGTCTTCATGAATCCAATACAGTTCAGCCAGTTCAATGTCCTACCATGGGCTGACAGAATACCAACATTAGCCCCCACCAATACAGAATCTACTCACATTCCTTTCCCCCATATACCCACCAGAGGCAGGCCAAAAATCTGATACAAAACTTCAAACTGAGCGATAATAATTTATTAAAATTCCCATTAGACCTGGAGACCAATCAGTGGTAACTGCAGACTATGTGCTTCAGCCAACCAGTGTGCAGATCCTAGTCAGCCCTTGCCTGAGCCAATCTGCATTCGGAGCAGCAGAAGTCCTTTGTTTTGAACTACTGTCAAACTCCTATAAATGCTTCTGTATATTTTCACTGCAGCATGTCAAGTTTTGGGAGCAGAAACACTGCTGACGTGCATTTTGGCTGCAGTGAATAAATGCCTGTGTTCATAGACTTCAACCAATTTGTGTATCATTTGATCTTTGGAGTTAGTCACACTGGGAACATAAAGTCACAGTTCTTGAAGAACTGAAATCACATAACTCTATGAGGTAGGTTAGCTTGAAAGAGAGAAGAAAGTGTCCAAATTCATCCAGTAATTGTATAGCTCAGAGGAACTGAACCTAGATTTCCCTCTTTCTAGTCCAAAATGGGCAGTCACAGCGTATCATGAGCTCTTATACAAAATTCTTTATTAGCTAATGTGGTTTAAGTTGTAAGAAAGCCATCCATCTCTTCCCTTATTCCCTGCATTGTGCCAACACCAAGTACGGCTTTCTTGAGACCTATTCCATATCAATTTCAAGCAAAAAGAAATCAAAGAAAAAAATACCAATATGCATCTGCCTTCAGATTTCAGCTAATCATTCCTCCTGAATACTTCAACATTTTTAGGAACGTTGATCTTTTAAAGCCTTGCAAGTGACAGCCTAACAAAAGCCAAAATTAGCTTGCACAAGATTACACTTAAAGCCTCTATCAATCTAATGAAATCCATAGAACAAATGCAGGGAATCAGAAAGACTAAAAGGTCTTTTGAAGCTGATTTATTATATCCACTTGACCTAGCCTTTGCATTAATGTAACTCATGTGATTTATAGTGTCTTGTCTTGGAACCACAAAAGGAAGAATGAAATGAGATTAACATCTCTGACATTAAAAGAATTATCAAAAAGTATAAAGCCTAAGAAACTGGTGGGGGAACTGTAGCCTTAAGGGGGAAGGTGGAACCTTTTTATGTATTTTTAATTGGCTTTGTACGTAAGATTAACTTCCATCAGTCTGTTAAACATGGAAGGCTACCACATTTTTGTGCTAGCTATTGGAGCCAAAGGAAAGGATTTGCTTTAAAAAATAAGTTTGGCATAAGCTTTAAGTATTACACATTGCATGATTTCTTTATTTATATTATTTATTATTTTGATTTATATACCACCCTTCCCAAAGAGGTTCATGGTAGTTCACACCAGTGAACAACATAATCACAACATAATTAAAAACATAATAAAACAGATTGAGGCAAGAGTGGAATTAAATAGCCTTAAAGGTTAAACGGCTGTCTGTAGATATTGGTCTTGCAGGTCCTCCGGAAGGCCTGTAGATCAGTTATTGCTTGAGCCTCCTCTGGGAGGGCGTTCCAAAGGGTAGGCGCTATTACAGAGAAAGTACGCTGCCGCGTCGATGACAGGCGGCAGATCTTAAGTGATGGAACCTCCAATAGGCAAGGGCGGTCTACGGTAATTTTAAATGGTAAGCAAACATTATTTTGGCGCCCCCTGAAAAAACATTATTTTGCCCCCCCCATGTAAAACAAATATACAATTATAATATCACAATACCATTAGTAGTATTATATTGTATCAATGTATTTACAATATATTATACCATACTCATACTATATTATATCATAATTATATTATACTACATTACAATATAATTATATTATAATATATTGACATTATAATATAATATAACATTTATTATATTATTATTATAAAATATTAAATAAAATTATTTATTTAAATAAAATTATCCTCTACTAAATATTTTCATTACTCCTATTAAACTCAAATAACCCAAAATAAAGTAAAATAAAATATCATATATTACTATTTTGTACAATACCACTATACTGCAATATTGTTTGTAATATTACATGTAATATAAAATATATCATTATTCTATTGTTATATTGTATTTTTATTATATTGTATGACAATATTAAGCAGAACTGTATAATAATCAACAAGAAATGCAATGTAAATGCATCAAAATCAGAATATATTACCTACCACCTGTCTCATAATTCATAGGAGTCTCCCATAAGTCCAAAATTAAGATCCCAATGTAAATGTAAATAGAAAAACAGCCAAAATGTTCAAATGAGGTTGAATACAGGCAGCGTGGCCTGGGCAAACTTGGGCCCTCCCTCCCTCTAGGTGTTTTGGCCTCCAACTCCCACAACTCCTCATAGCCTCAGGCCCCTCAGGTCTAGACAGAAATAGAGCCGAAGAAAGGAAGGAGGGAGAGAAGAGGTCACAGAGGTGGAGGAGGAAAACCCTTCATTCATTCCTTCACTTACACTTCCTTCACTGATTCTTTTCTCCTTCCCCGCAAACGCACGCGGCGGAGACAAAGGGAGAGGGGAAGCACTCACTGCCTGCCCGATAGGGAGTGCTTTGCTTACAGGCTTCTGCGCAAGGGAGCTACTGTGCATACGTGGAGGTTTTCGCGCTTGTGCAGTTACTCCTGCGCTCAACTTTAGTTCCGGAGCAACTGCGCCTGCACGAAAACCTCCACGCATGCCCAGAAGCAGCGTCGAAGCGCACAAGGCCGGGCCCCAAAAGCAGGCAGCTGCGGCGCTGCCTGAGGAACATCGGCAGGGCCAGGATGGCGCCCCATGCAGCCAGGATGGCACCCCCTTCCCAGATGGCGCCCTATGCGGCCGCTTACTTGGCCTACCTGTAGGACCGCCCCTGCCAATAGGTATTGATTCATGGACCGTAGTGGTCTCTGGGGAATGTTCAGGGATAGGCGGTCCTTCAGGTACACTGGCCCCAGGCCATGCAAGACCTTAAAGGTTAACACCAGCACTTTGAAGGCAATCCGGTACTCGATGGGGAGCCAGTGCAATCGCTGTATGTCATGCCCCAGCCTGACTCCTTAGCCAGGCCAGATAGAAGCCATGTTAAATCCCAGTCACCAGACAATGCTGAGAGACAACCTTTGCAAAGGCCTCCAAGTCAGCCAGCAGTCAGGGCCAGACGCAGCCTTCTTTCTTCCCAGACTGATAAGAAACGCTGGAAAGGCAAAGCCTCGCGTCCCCCTTTTCTCCAGGTGCAGCCGCTAAAGAGCTGACATATTTGCCTTCCTCAGGAGGCTTGGGAAAGTCAGGCCCACAAACTGTTCCTGAGAAAGAGTTGCGCCAAAGTCAACGCCTCCGAGGCCAAAACAATGGGGGACCTATTTAAGTTGGTTCCCATTGGCGCTCTGGATCTCGCGCCAACGTTAAACTTTCCTTGCCAGGCTCCACAGAACTCAAGTTCAGGACCAGGCCACAGAGCCTCCACATCACGGACTCAAGTATTCAGCCAAGCCATCGTTTGCCAAGGACTTATCCTGGATTTTTAGCCCATTGGGGTTCAAGACTATTGCTTCAGTTAGTGGATCTTTGAACTCTTTTAGAACTATTGCCTTGCAATACTCGGATGCTGGGAGCATCAGTGGACTATATTTTTATCTCTTTCCTTTTTCTACCTAATCTAAATAAAGCATTTAATCACGGCTGCTTCGTGGTGGTTTACTGAGGGATCCTCCAGGTCTAGGTTGCAACACTGTAGGACTGGAGTGATGTGGCACGATAGTGCCGCACCAACCAGTAGTCGAGCCGCAGCGTTTTGCACCAGCTTAAGTTTCCGGATTACCGACAGAGGATGGCCACTGTAAAGGGCGTTTCAGTAGTGAAGTCTCGAGATGACCATGGCCTGGATTACCATGGCTAAATCACCACCGGAAAGGTAGGACACCATCTGCCTTGCCTGGATCAGATGGAAAAACGCCGCTCTGCTCACAGTGGCGACCTGAGCCTCCATCATCAGCAGAGGGTCCAGTTGGACCCCTAGGCTTTTAACCAGGGCCGACAGGCTAACCATCTCACCGTCCATTATTGGCAGCTGGAGCTCCCCCCCCCCCCGGGCGACCCAGCCACAGGACCTCCATCCTTGACAGATATGTTCTATCAAGTGCTCTCAGGAGGATGGGTCAGATTCAGACAGAGTGTGTTAATAATGCCTTGATTTCTATAAATTTGAGGCCAGAATCTTACTAGGGCATTATCATGTTTCCATTATAAATTGTACTATTTAGACATTTATATATGCAAATGTCCGCTATCATCCAATTACTGGGATACCGAGGCCCAATTTCACATCCTCTATGCCAGATGTTCCCAAACTTTTTCAACCACAGAGCTCTTTTTTAATCAAAAGTTTCTTGTGGAGCCTTAAGAAATGTTTAGTGTTTAGTTCCTTCTACGTTCTATGAGGCATGTTACACATGTTACACGTATCGAAGAATGAATAATAAGGTGTGTGTGTGTGTGTGTATATATATATATATGTAGAGGAAGCAATAGTAAAAAGAACTTGTGACCATATTATTTATTATTTAAATCTACAAAATGATGCATCAACTAATTAAAATATTTGGAAAATGTTACTATGTTACATGTACACCCAAAGTTAATGTGAACAATGTTTCTGCTTCTTACAGCATAGTGTCAATGCTCAGTGTCAAAGAAGTCAGTTGGAGACGCATATTGTCTTCTGCATCCAAACAAGCTTGATATTTCATTTTTGTACCCATGTACCCCGAAAAGGCCATTTCACAGAGGTATGTAGAACCAAGACGCATTAAGATCAATTTAGCTTTGAACTTAATATTGAAAGTTCCTTCCTTAACTGAGCACAAAATATAGGAAGTGTTCGCTTATAAATGATGCCTGACAGTGGCGTTCTGAAACCATGTCTATAAGGAATGCATATTCTGCCGCAATGATGATAGTTGGCTTGGACATAACTGAAAATGGTTCTACAATCCATTCAGAATTCTTTTGAACTGATTCCTGAATTTCCCTTGGAAGTATGAATTCAAATATTGAAGCAAATTGTTAAGGTGTTCTTTTATTATTGCTGGAAATGATTCATTCATTGTAATGTTACTTTCTTCTAGAAAGTTTGAAGTCAATAACAAACATGTCAGTTCCTTATTCTTGATGCTTTCCATGTAGATGGCTTTCTATTTCTTCAGCACATCAATTTTGTCATTAGGATTGAATATTATCTTCCATTTCCCTCGTATGGTTGTGCTGAAAAATGATTTTTTTTAAAAAAAATCTGCAAACAATTTTTTTGCATCATCCTGATCATTCAAATAGCAAACTATTTTTGTCATTCAAAAGTGAAGAAATATCAATTCAAAGTTCAAATAAATGGGGCAGTACTTTATCTCGTGACTAGACTTGTACATGGATTTGGTTTGGTTAGTTCCCTTCAGCCAATCCTTGTTCATCTGGCCTTAATAGTAAAGGCTCAGACCATGGTGTTTTTTTTGGCTGAAACAGGCCACATGGCATCCTCCTCTCCTATTCGGCTTCATAGGACACACGAATGATGTGTGCTTGCATGAGGTTTCCCTATTGGGTCAATCAGAGTAGAAAAATGCCATGACATGTCTTACATAAGCTTTGTCTATTTAATGGGGTGAGTGCCTCCACTGCTCTCAGTTGCATCCTGGCTGCTTCAGTCTGAATGTCTTGCCATTCGCTCTCAGCTTTATTTTTTGTCCTGGCTTGGATTGCCTTTTCTCTAGCATTGAATATATTTTTTTCTTTATTTTGCTTTATTTCTTAATTCTTTTTGTTTAGTGGGACTGGGAGTTGGGAAAGTGCAGGATGGATGGGTAGCAGGCCTGGGTAGGTTTGTTGGAATGTTCCCTAAAATCAGAATGAATTTGGATAAAAGCCACCACCGCCATTTTCAGAAAGGAATCGGTGGGTTTCCCTTCCCTGGCCTTCCTTTTCGTGTGCGGTTCTCGCCCCAGTTCTGAGTGGAGGGAAGGCATCCACGCCCAAACTGGGTTAAATATGTCTGCCATTAACAAAGCCATTCCGAAATTTAGGATTTTTTGGGGGGAAATTTCAGAGGTCAATCAGAATCGAAGCGCCAGTGCCCCCTACATCCAGAACAAGTTTTGAACCATATTTTTTGGATCACTCAGGCCTAATGGGTAGGGTATATATGTGTGTTTGGAGACTTGGGAGAAAGAAAGAGCATCTCTTTGCTCTTGTTGTGCTTTTCCTTAAAAATATTTGGGTCGCTCTGAAAACCTTGAGTCACCTTTTAGCTTCTTTTTCTGCTCCCTTCCTCTCCTTCAGAAAATGGTTTCAAAAGATTAATAATAATCCCAGCAAACAGAAAAGCCTTATTCTCAGAAAATTACTACCTAGTTACTACCTACCTACCCATAATTTTATTCCTCTGCAAACAAATTATCTGTTTACATTTCTCTCTATGCTCTAAAAAGAAAAGTAATTCCTAAAGATCAGGAAATGGCCCAAACATTACAAAATTTTGTGGGCTTACAGTTGTAGCCGTGTCCTCCAAGTGTGGTCACGTTCATCCCGATAACCTTAAAAATAAGGGGAAGGGACCCCAGGACCCACCCACCCCCATTATCACAAATGGGCCAGATCTAGCTGCATTTTTTGGCTATGGAATGAAAATAGTTATTCAGTTACCCACCCGTTTCCAGGAGGTGCACAAAAACAGATCTGGGGGTTTCCCAAAATTTGGCCAGCAGAAATGGATTGAGGTTCAGTTGAAATGTACAAGCCTACTCATGACAACCATCATACTTCTGTTTGTAATAACAATGACTTGTGTATACTTCCCATATCCTCACACATTATTTTGAGCAGCCTACACTGCAGAGTAAGTGCTTTAACAAAGTTGATAATTTTGATGGCACTGTCTAACACCTGCTTTAATAACACTGGCATTTTTGTTGTTGTGAAGGAGTGTCGGCATAGAACACAATGACTACTTGTACAGGGTTTATTTCTTGATTCTTGTAAACAAGGTCAGAAATATGACCTACTATGACATTTTTACCATCTGTGCATACGCCAAAGAAATTGTCCCACAACATTAAGTTTTCAATGAAGAAGGCATCAAACAGGAGAAAAAAATACTACTGCTTATACAGGATGGAAGTGGCCTGTAGAACACAATATCTTCATGAAAAGAGTCTGAAAATTTAAACCACACAAATGTCATTAACACTGCTAATCAGGCAACATCCATAGGTTCGTCCAGTTGTAGCAAAATTTCATGGGAAATTATGGTATTTTTAACATCATTTAATAGATCCTAGATTTGATTATGCACAATATTATTTGATATGGGCACACTGGAGATCAAGTTTGTCCACTATGTACTTCACTGTCTTCACTAATAGTGGTTTTATAAGAGTTTCAGTAGGGATGTGAGGTTTACCAGCAAGAGCCATGCCATGACTAACTGATGCTTTCAGTGCTTTCTCACTATTTTTCTTTGCATGAGATACAAATTTGTCTGAACTGCATGTAATCCATTACTTTTTCAGCAAGATGTCACTGTCACACATTCTTATGCCGACCTGGGGACCAGGAGAAGGAGCAGAGGGAAGAAGAGGAAAGCAGCATTGTGCCACCTGATGCAGAGTCCCTCACAATTAATCATGGAGTCCCAAAGGAGCTGTGGCGCACACTTTGGGAACACTTGCTCTATGCAACTATCACAATGGCCGCACAATTGGTGGGAACATTAATATATGACTATTTTACCAAGTGATTATTAACAATTTCCATAATTATCGTGTTGCTGTGGAGAAAACAAATGTGTATATTCTCTTCTTGCACTTTATATTCTCTACACACATTCTGAAGTATTTTAGAGGGAAAAACCCTCGTTTTTTTCAGCATTCAGATGGCTATGTGAAGTTTTTGTACAGGATTACTGTTTTCTAAGTAAACAATAGCAATCCTGTCTGAGAAAAAATATTGTGTACAAAACAAGTCTAGCTGGGGGAAGTAGCTGACAGAGATCTGTGTTCTGCTCACTCAGGCAGTCATCTGCATTGAGGCAATTCACAATGGTTTTTCTCAATTGTCTCTCCCACTTTCATGTTAAGATATAACAGGCAATGGAAATAGAAGCTCATCTCAGTCCCAAGACTCCCATTTCTCAGCTGCCCAAAGGATGAAGTGGTGTAGTTATAACTGTAGATTAATCACATCATCATGACTACAAGTGCAATATTATATATCTATATTCACAACTATCTCAACATGTGTGTGTATGTGTGTGTGTGTGTGTGCACGCATGCATTTCTCCCCTATAATATTTGCAAACACTATATATCTATACTCATATAGATAAATAGATAGATAGATAATTATATCTATGGTATATAGGATTCACAAAGACTTGCAAACATGTGAGGGAAAATTTATAACATTATATACACAGAGAGAGATACAGATATATAGGTACCTCTATGTATTTATCCAGAGTCAGACATGACTGATATTCATGTTAAGGGACAACCTTTACATTTACCATTATATATTTATTGATATCTCTATCTATATAGGATTTGCAAAGACTTGCAAACATTTGAGGTGAAAATTGATATATATATATATATATATATATATATATATATATATATATATATTAGGCATGCTAAAATTGAAACGGAAATCTAATTGATTCGTTAGAAATTCGTAATTAATGGGACTTTTGTTGTTTTACGGCTCGCAGTCGTGAACCCGGAAGTAGACTTCCTTTTACGGCACTTCGCAGCGCCATTTTTGTATCTGGGCCGTAAAGCATTCGTATGGCTTCGTTGCCCTTTTTAAGCGTGTTTTGTCATTGGCTGAGGAGAAAGGCCCCCGCGCGCCTCTCTGCCTCTCTCTAGCCTCGATCCAGGCTAGAGAGAAGCAGAGGGGTGCGCTGAGCTTCAGCTAAAATATAAGCCGACCCAGGCTTGGGTCGGCTTATATTTTAGCTGGAAAGCGCTCCGCGCACCCTCTGCTTCTCTCTAGCCTGGATCCAGGCTAGAGAGAGCGGAGGAGCGCTGTGCGGCTTCAGCTAAAAATATAAGCCGACCCAGGCTTGAGTCGGCATATTTTAGCTGGAAAGACGCTCAGCGCACCCCTCTGCTTCTCTCTAGCATGGATCCAGGCTAGAGAGAGGCGGAGAGGCGCGCGGGGCACCTTCCAGCTAAAATATAAGCCGACCCAGGCTTGGGTCGGCTTATATTTTAGCTGGAAAGCGCTCCGCGCACCCCTCTGCTTCTCTCTAGCCTGGATCCAGGCTAGAGAGAGCCGGAGAGGCGGGCGGGCGCCTTTCAGCTAAAATATAAGCCGACCCAGGCTTGGGTCGGCTTATATTTTAGCTGGAAAGGGCCCGTGCGCCCCTCTGCTTCTCTCTAGCCTGGATCCAGGCTAGAGAGAAGCAGAGGGCGCTGCGAGGCCCTTTCAGCTAAAATATAAGCCGACCCAGGCTTGGGTCGGCTTATATGTTAGCTGGAAAGGCGCCCCGCGCGCCTCTCTGCCTCGCTCTAGCCTCGATCCATGGATCGAGGCTAGAGAGAGGCAGAGGGGTAAGCGCGGGCACCGGGGGGGGAAGAGGGGCGAAGAAGAGAAAAGAAGGGAAGGGGAACCAAAGAGCAAAGGAAGGAATGAAAGAAGAGGGTAGCGAAGGAAGAAAGGAGGGAAAGGGGAAATAATAAGGGGGGGGGAGAATCGTACTTCACTTTCACAATTGTCCTGAGAGCTAGTAGCTAGTAGCTACTACCTCTTATATTTATGTTATACATTACAGCTCCACTTAATTGCACTGCAGAGGTGAAGGGGAATGTTCCCCCCTTGATTTTTAACTGTTTCCCTGCTTTACCTACTTTAGAACCACTTTAGAATTTCGTTAGTACTTAAGTTACATTTTAGCACTTTTTGGAAAAATTTTTGTAAGTCTTTGATATACTAATCAAAAAAAATCCCCCCCCCCCATTTGATTTTAGAATCCCGATTTTAGGATTCTAAACCAACCCTAATATATATATATATATATATATATATATATATATATATATGTATACATACAAAATCAGATATACAGGTACATGGAAACCCCTAACTATTCATAAGATTTTCAAAGACCTGTAAATATATGAGGGGGAAATTCATATATAAAATTAATGTAGATAGAGATATATAGGTACACTAGCTTGGGGACCCGGCGGTGCCCGGGTCATTTGAGAAGTGCAGCAGGATGTAGAGTGGGTCATGGGGGCTCTGTGTGCCAAGTTTGGTCTTGATCCATCATTTTTGGAGTTGCAGTGGTGTCATGAAATTACTGAAGGTAGTGCAAGTCCCATCATCTGTGGTCCATCCTCCCCCAAAGTGTAGTGGGATGGAGATTGGGTCATGGGGACTCTGTGTGCTAAGTTTGGTCTGTATTGATGAGGGTTGCATTGTTTTTAGGAAGTGAGTGAAGGTACTTCAAGTCCCTTCATCCGTGGTCCGTCTCACACAAAACTGCACCAGGATGTACTGTAGAGTGGGTCATGAGGGCTCTGTGTGCCAGGTTTGGTGTTGATCAGTCATTGGATTAGGTTTGTAGCAGGCTTAGAAAGTGAGGGAAGGTACTGCAAGTCCCATCATCCATGTTCTGCCCCCCTCCAAACTTCAGTAGGATGTAGAGTGGGTCACTGGGGCTCTGTGTGCCAAGTGTGGTCTTTATCGGTGTTTGTTGGGGGCCGCAGTGGTCTGTGGGAACAGAGGGGTGTGAAAGTACTACAAATCCCATCATCCATTGTCAGTCCTCTCCCAAACCTCACCAGGACATGAAGGCAGTCATTGGGGTTATGTGTGCCAAGTTTGGTCTTGATCAGTAATTGGATGAGGGTCACAGCAGACTTGGGAGGTGAGTAGAGGTACTTCAAGTCCCATCATCCATGGCACACCCTCCTCTGAACTGCACCAGGATGTAGAGTGGGTCATGGGGGCTGTGTGTGCCAAGGGTGGTCTGTATTGGTCCTTTTTGGTGGCCTCAGTGGTCTGTGGGAACCAAAGTGTTTGAAAGTACTTCAAATCCCATAATCCATGGGTCATGTCCCCCCATCCGCACCAGGACGTAAAGGGGGTTAGGGGGGTTATGTGTACCAAGTTTGGTGCAGGTCCATCACCCGTGCTGGTCACTGTGGCCTGTGAAAGTGGCTGCCAATCAGAATGCTGCCACATTTCCGCCCTCCGCACACATACATACATACAAACATTCCGTTTTATTAAGGTATACAGAATACAGATAGGGATTGCAAAGGCTTGCAGGGGAAAATGTTTATATATCTGTAGGAGAGATTAACAAATATTTCAGGGGAAATGCCTTTATAAGATTAATGGATATATATGGTTTGCAAAGGCTTCAGGAGAAACATGCATAGAAACATATTTATAGACATATAGGGCCTGCAAAGGCCAGTGAACACTTCCAAGGGAATAAAAATGCACATACAAAGTGAATACCTTTAGATACACACAAAAAATTCCAGGAAACTGGGTGGGTTTGAAAGAAAGTCATACAAATATATCTCATTTTCCTCCTTACCTCCCTTTTGAAGAGACAATAAAACACACTGTTAAGGGAGATAAGAGGACAGAGAAATATATCATATATTGCAAACAATAGCTTTCAGGCTCTGTTGTCTGAGTTTGACCCCTTTATAAGCCGAGGGAGGCTTTTTCAGCTAAAAAAAAGTTTTTAAAACCCCGCTTATCTTCGAGTATATATGGTATTCGTTTTCCATAAAGTTTTCACAACCAAGGACTTAAGTGTGAAAAATTTGTCAAAAGCAGGCAAACCCTCTAAAAATCTTACTAGTTTGAAATTAATATTTCTTGCTGAATAATCAAAAACATTGCTTGTATTATTTGCCTGTCATTTAAAACTCTTCAAACATAATGCATCCAACTTTCCATTTCTGAGTGAAATGTACAACTTGTATCATCTGCTAAAGTTGCCAAAGGAGCCTTGTCTTTTTATGCAACTGAATTTTTTATATGCACTTGTTTAGAGTGAGAGCAGGGTGAAGGGAGACTGAAGAATTAATACATCAGGCCATACCCCATCTGGCTTTACCAGAGGTGATAAAAGCAGAAAAACAATGCTTTAGACTTAAAACTAGAGAAGATGCTACACATATGAAAAATTAAAAGGAAGCATATCAAAGACTGAAGTGAGGGTGCCTCTAGGCAGACTTTTCATTCAGTAACGAGGGAATCATCAAAGTATGAGTAGGTCTGTCAAAGAGAAGTGTTTTGTTATTTTAAAGAAATAGACATGTCACAAGGGACCAACTAAGGACATGTTTTTTTCTAACCCTTGGGGTGTGCTTGACCTTTGAAAACAGTTTTGAAAAATAAATAAAATAAAAATTAAGAAATACTTGATTTAGTGATTCAAACTCTAGTCGAGGGTTTGGTATTTTAGAATGGTATCCTTGAAGTTTGATATTGAGAAAGGTGTATCTTTTCCAGATGGGGCTGAAATTATCAAAAGGACTCCACTTTCATTTATCTAATATATCACATACTCTAGGTAGAGTAAGATATTAGGAACTTCTTCTTATGAAATATTATTAGATAACTAATTGTTCATTACTTATTTAGTACCTCAAAATAACTTGGTTTTCTCAGTGAAAAATATGACCTGGCATTTTTTTTAATGTTATTTCCAATCCATCTAACAGTAATCGGAATTTCAAATTATTTCAGTTTTACAGCAGGCAGCATCGGATATTGGGCACAAAAGTGTTGAACAAAAACTATTTCAATCACAAAAAATATTCGAACTGTGAATGTACCAAGGCTCCCTGATTGACTTTTATCTCTTTCAATGGGACATCTAAGCCCTTTATATGAACAAACATGCACCTTAACAGATTTGTCATGTGGTTTCAAAGCACATATGACAGCCTATCTGAAACATTAAAAGAAAAGGAAGATCAACATCAAAGGACTATTCAAAACTATGGGTTTTTTTTAAAAAATGTATGAAACTATCACTAAAGAGAAACCATTCTGAAATTGGTGAATGCAAGGAGGAATTTTCTTCCCTGTTACCTCATTTGTTTATCTTTGCACAGATTTTCTTTGCTCTTTTGCAAAACAATTTATACACTCTTATAAGCAAGGAATAGATATTTGTTTTTTCTCTGGAATGCAGTTTACATTTCTATATGTGCAAGTTAAATAATCATAGTAATACTTCACAGGCATGAAGCAGAGTTTAATTAATTATTGTTTGTAGATGTGAAAGTGCTTATAATTAGCAATTATTCTTTCATGTGCTCCAATGAAACAGGCAAATTCCAGCAATTAAAGATCAAAATGGCTCCCTGCTTTCCACAATTTATGAGTTTTAATTAATTAGGAGAATACACTTTATATCGAAGGTCAGATTCAGAGAAAGGCAACAGAATCTTCTATGCATAGTAATGGTACTTGTATGCTTTAGTAATGTTGGAAAGACACAGGCAATTCAGCCCAGGACCATGAGCCCTCTTTACCTCAGACAAGAATATGGGGAAAAACAACTAAGAACAAATACTGAAAATAGAGTTCCAAAACAGTCCAAGAAACTCTATTCCAGTTTAGATTAAGAATTCCAGCCAGAAAGGTCAGAGAAGAATGATTTTATACAACTTCACAATTATGCAGACAATGACAACGTGCTTGTGAACAATATCTAATGTTTACGTGGTAATCCTTATTTGAGGACAATGTGATCAACACAGAATATATTCAGAGTTTGTTTGTTGCTTGAAGGGACATTGTTAGGATCTTGCATTGTATGTAACCATAACATCTGGTTATTGGCCCTGGACACATAATATTGCAATAACACAATTTCAAGAACAGAACTTAGTAAACAATACCAAATAACGGAGAGATTTCAGCTATTGTCAAAATATAGTTCATTGGGTTCACTAAAACAGATCAATATATGTACGTACTGAATCTTTAAGTCTTATTTTAGGCTAATGACAGTATTGAGGAAAATGTTGAGCAAATGTACCCAGAATGACAGCCATTCTCCCAGAGATCCAGGTAACTATGTTGACACGCTCCAATCATGATGACAGTGACTGTCAACACCCTTTGTGTTAATTATTCATTAAATGCACCATCTAACATATAGTGATGGTAGCAATACCAATATAACTTTGCATAATCTATTCCATGTCTCTCCATTTACGATACCCTAGCAACATGCTGATAAGAATATTAAATGCAAAATCTAACTAGAAGTCAAATGTTTTATAGATATAATTAAAAAGTGGCAGGGTTAGCAAGACAAAGGTTTGAAGTCCATTGTGGAACCAATGCTCCCAGACAAGTGGTATTCATGTGAAATATGTTATGGGAACATTTACTTGGGTGGGATCTACACTGCCCCATCTCCCAGGGTCTGATCCCAGATTATCTGCTTATTTCTGATTCTGGCAGTAGCCTCATACAATACAGTTGAAAGCAGATAATCTGGAATCAGATCCTGGGATATATGATAGTATAGATCAAGCCTATATGAGTCTACACTGCCAGATAATTTGAAAAAAAAAGATAGTCTGGGGGCACTTCCAGACAGGCATTTATCCCAGGAACCTTCGCATTTAAAAGATGTGAATGTTCCCGGGATCCCATCCACATCTCCCCCACGTTCCCCTCCATCTGAAGAACACAGCCTGGGGTGTGCCCTGCTTCTGGTGTGCAGACTGGGAAGCATCTAACTGTCTGTGCACAGCCCCAGGGGTCCTGCTGCATGGCAGAATGGGGTAGGGCTGGATGGCCCTTGGGTTTGGAGTTGTTGTTGTTACTAGTAGTAGTAGTACTTTTCATTAAGCAGAGGATGGATGACCATATTTTGGGGACACTTTGACAGTGCCACATGACAGAAAGGGGTAGAACTGCATGGTCCTGAGGTTGCTGCTGCTGCTGCTATGGCTGCTGTTCATTGTACTTTTTCTGCATGGCAGATAGGGGTAGGACTGGATGGCCCTTGAGGTTGTTCTAGTTGTTACTTATCATTAAGCAGAGGATGGATGGCCATCTTTTGGGGATATTTTGACAGTGCTGTTGATTGTGCTTTTCCTGCATGGCAGAATGGGGTAGGACTGCATGGCCCCTGGGTTGTTGTTCTTGTTAATTATTAATCAGAGGCTAGATGACCATCTGTTGGGGGTGCTTTGCTATGCTTTCCTGCATGGCAGAAGGGGGTTGGACTGGATGGCCCCATTGAAATACTCTTAAATTTATGCTGGTAAAAACTGTTCTTCATTTTAATTATTACATCTTTCCTTTTTTCTGTGCTAAAAACAAGATATGTGCAGTGTGCACAGGAATTTGTTCATGTGTTTTTCAATTAGTTAACACAAACATTCTCCATCCATCTGCCACTGACCTGGCCCATCTGCAATGTGCCCCCTGTGTCTAAAAGTTTCTTGTGGCTCCACAAGAAACCTTTCCTTCTAAAAGGCCTCCATGGCTAAACAAGTTTGAGAATCTTTGGTCTTAGTAATAACAGAGGCTGTTTTAGATCAAACATTAAATAACAAATGGATGGACAGTGCCTGTCTTTGAATTTTGAAAGGTTACATCCACTTACAGTGCAAATGCTATCCAACTATGCCAACCAGGATAAAAAATACTATTGCTATGACTCTGGATTTAAAGGGGGGGAGTGGTTCAGTTTTTCAGAAGCAAAGAACGTCTTTTGAGTCTGAGATAAAATGCTTTGTGTCCAAATGTTCTGAGCCAAATTGGCCTGCTTCCTAAAGGTCCAAAATTGTCTTCAAGCTGAATACAAATAAATATTCAATACAAACATATGCATGCACTCACATCTTCAAATCAACTGAACTGTCATATTTGTTGTTAACCTCCTTGAGTCCCTATAAATGGAGAAAGACAGGATAAAAATGAAGACAATAATAAACAAATAAATAATTACTCCGTACCTGTACAGTGTTTCCTCACTTATTGTTGGGGTTAGGTTCCAGGACCTCCTGCAATAAGTGAAAAACCGTGATGTAGGGATGCTCTATTTATTTTAATATTTATACATTATTTTAGTAGTTGTACATTATTTTAAATCTTTATAAACTTAAAATAAAGTGAAGGAAAGGCCCTTCAAGGCTGGAGGGAGGACTGAGGAGGGAAAGCACCTTGGAGAGTGGCAGCAGCAAAACCCCACAAAACAGTGAAAATACCATGATATATATTTTAAATTAATATTTTTTGAAATCCGCGAAACAGCGAGTCTGCAATAAGTGAACCCCGAAGTAGTGAGGGAACACTGTATTATGAGTTCTAGACAAATATGGCTAGTCATTTATTGGTGAAACAAACTGCTAATTGATGTGTCCAGTGACTGTTTCCTCAATAGTCAGGAAGTGATTGTATCATCTCTTAGAATTGGGGTTGGGGTTGGTGGCATAGTCTCTGCACCCTCACTCACTAGAGGTATCAGTCTGTCCTCCTCTTTGTAGATGCAGAGCTTTTTCCAAGTATCTGCCATAGGGCTCAGCACCTTCCCAAACTACATTTCCCATAATTCTGAGCTTTCTCGGTCTCTTTCCCTGTAAACTTTGATTTCTCCCTGCTGCTTCCTCTCGTAATGCTGAGAGGCCATTAATTTAAAGAGGAAAGGTAGCCTTTTAGATTTCCTTTGCTTCCTTGCATTGAAAACGAAACTGACTTTGGGAAGCTTCTGAAATTTACAAAATTCAAACAAAAAAGTATTGCATAAGTTTCAATTTTTGAGTTTTTGGTGCTGGCCATGGCCACTTGTTGGATATTATGCAGTGAGTATGAATTTAATAAATTTGATCGGACTTCCAAGGAATAATGATAATTTTGTACAGCCCTAGTTTACTCCGTGTACCCCAAGGAAGTCTCGTTTGGGGTGGGGGGAGTGCTGGGAAATACAGTGCTCTGTAGCAGTACATTTTTCACCCAATATTGGATTTTATGTGAACCTTTTTATTACATGTTTTTTGTGCAGTCCCATGTATAAGCATGAATTTTCAGTCTGCCTTTTCTAGTCACCCCCTTTTTTATCCTACTTTATTTGGATTTTTCGGCCTGTGTAGATAGTGCCTGTCAGCCCATTCACACGATACCTTCATCCCAGTAGCTCCCAGTTCAAAATGGAGGGTTGCTAGATGTCATCAGACAAAATCAAGGGAGGAATCTCTACCAAGTGCTAAAAATGTGAGATTTTCAGTTTCGGGAATATCCCAGTTATGGCCAGAAAATGCAAATATTCAAATCTCTCTATGCCCCTACATTCAGAAAATATGGGATTTTTCTATGTTGGTTTGTTCCCAGGGAATACATGGCAGTTCCTAATTGGTTGTATCCTAAAAACATGACAAAAGTTGCCTAGAGGGGAAAACTTTATCTCGGCAAGAGAAACTTTGTCCTCCACACGTTTAATGAATGTTGTGACACACAAACAAAGCTTTTGCCATGTAATCAAGTTTCCCCATGTTTTAATGATAAAAGCAATGAGGAACAAGCATGTATATCCCAGGAACTTCACCCCATTGTTCCCAGGCACAAGTACATGGCCAAACCTGTCTGGACAGATGGCTATGCAGTCTCTGAATGATAATGGTAATGAATAAGCAGTGTTCCTTGCTTGAAGATATCAGTTCCTGATTAATAGTGAAATACTGACTTTGAAACTACTTTGTGTGCCACAAACTTCATTAAACGTGTGGAAAATGGAGTTTATCTTGCCAGGACAAAGTTTTCAACCTCTAGTCAACTTTTGCCATCTTTTAAAGATAAACACAATGAGGAACAGATATGTATGACCAAGAAACAAAACTGTTACGAACAATGTGCATAGTTGCACCTGCGTATTTATAGTTTTGTTTTGTTTTTTAAAAAGATGAAATTTCTGGCGAATGTCCCATGGTCGCAATCTTGTGGGCTTTTAAATCCTAGAACAAAGCAGCAAGTTTGGACATTGCAGGCAGAAATCACAGGGCTAACAGGTCTGTGTGCAGACCTGCTCTCAAGTCCTGGGGGTTTTTTTGGTCCTACCTATGAAACCCGCAATTTGGTGCTGTCTGGAAGCATAATGTGTCTACACTCAGATAATATGGGATAAGCAGATAATCTGGGATCAAATCCTGGGATATAAGTGTAGATCCAGTCATAGATGTGGCACAATATATTTTCTGCTTGCAGGAGTTCTTATTTATCTACATCTATGCTAAACCTGTGTATTTGTATCAATGCATTTTGCAAGGGAAGACCACAAGTTTCCAGTAATTTCTCCTTCCAAAGGGAAGCAAATTCAGGGAGAGCAAAATTTGGCTTACAAGCTGTTCATGTTCAAAATGCCCTTTAGGCCCCAAGCTCTCTGATCTCTTTTTACCTCTTCATCCACTCTGCTCACAATTTCCCATTAAGTCCTCTAGAAGGTACAATTGGCATTTTCCTCACATTTCTCTGAAACTACATTTTAAGTAGAGTCCTTTTCCACAAGGGCACTACTAGTTTGGAAGAAAATGAGACCAATGGGCCTTGAATAGATATTGGAGGAATGTATCTCCTCAGAGGTGTTGAAGACAGGCATGGCCAGTCCTAGGATGGTATAATATTTGGCCCTCAGATGTCTGTTTTAAATACCTGACATTAAAAAAATTCTCACGAGACCTCTCATGTTAGGGGAAGTAGAGCATTCACTGGGAGGGCAATTACTGATGTGCAAATTATTTTCTTACAAACTGATATCCATAATTAAACAGAACCACTCTAACTAGTTATAAGCAGGATCACCAATTATTGTTATTGTGCAACTGTAAGTTTCATCAATGTAACATCAATTATTAGATTCTTTTTTTAAAAAAAGAAAGTGCACTAGCCTGGAATTCAGTCTGCTCTTTTTGCATATGTTACTCTTTTAAATCTGTAATATCAAAACAATAGCAAGGAAACAAGGAAGAGCTTTGAGCAGTCAAGTGGTTTCCATTTAATTTTCTTTCTAATTTCAACACATGGACAGTTTCTGTCAGCCAGTTCCAAGCTGTTTGATCATGGAGCTGACTAGCTGTTATATTATTCATCTGTCATGGTACGTATCTCCCTCACATCCACTTAAATGTCATCAACAATGAGAACCTCCCCTTGTCTCCTTTTTCTGGCATTACAAAGCTGCCTATGGCCATCTGCTTGGCCTTCTGGTGTGCAAGTTCTTTTCCTCTCAATTTATTTTCCAAGTTTATCTACTGAAAAGTATTTTCAGTCAAATACTTTATTTTAACCTCATTTCATTCCAAACGGGGGAGGTTGCTAGAAGAAAATGAAGTCTTAATTGAAATGAATATACCGTGCATTATTTTCCTAGCAATCAATAGCTAATCAACTGTCAAAGTAACTTTTTTGCTGCTAAGGATCTGTGAGAAAAATCACTGCATCAAAGTTTCATTGTGAAAAATTTACCTGATATCCAAATGGAAACACAAATATGATGCACATTCGTCAGATGAATAGATCCAGCTGTTTGCTCCAAGGAGTGTAGACCCATTTTGTTATACATTACCCTGGTTTGAGCCCCCATTAGCAAAAAACCACAACCATAATAATCTGTACTTAATGTATATTGACAGCCACACATTTCCCTCACCCAAAGTAATATAGGAACAAAGTGGAATGTCATGCCATATCTACATCTTCACTGCATTGAGGTTTGTTGATTTTTTGGTCACATGGAAACCAGTGGTTGTCAGTTTATTTTTTTTCTTCCCAGCATGCATAAACCTATCAGTCAACCCACTTTCTTGTATTTCTTTCAATCTCATAATCAGTCTTGAACTTGTAGTGGATGGCTCCTCCTTCCAATTCACTTTGCTCCTCCTGTCCAGTTAGTGAATGAGCATGGAAACTTTGTCATGGCCTAAACTGGCTCTCTCCCTCTCTTTCTCACTGCTGGAGGACTTTGGATTCTTATTTTTTCAATTTTATTTTATTTAGACTGTAGATAGATCCTTTCCTCCTCTTTAATGAGAAGTCTACTTGTCCAAATCTGATGCTAGTCCCCTGCAAAATCCATGCCTGAGATCACTGTAGTCACCTTTCCCTTCTTTTTCGATCACTACTTTCCATCAAAGATTACCCATCCATCCCCATCAGATTCCTTTGGACTCTCACATCCCAATAATATTATCAGTCACCAATCAGATGAACATACATGTCACCTTCCCCTATCTGTTCCCTTACAATTTACGGCCACAGTGATAGACAGGGCGCATTCAGAGAGCACCTATAGTGTGCACCCTCCTGCTTTTTCCCATGGGGCACCCTGACAACACTTCAAGGAAAAACTAATGCTTTCAGCGCAAAGCAGGAAACCCCTGCTTTGTGCTGAGGTAATGTGTCTGCTGGAAAGGCCTGAGTCTTTCAGAAGACCTGTGTCTTTTTCGGTGTGGGGGCTGAGTAGATGGGACTGGGGATTGCACCGCACGACATCAGGTGCCCATCTACACATATGTCTTAGGTTTCTTGGGCTGCTTGAGCCCAAGAAACCCAAGACAACTCTCAACCCCTCACAAAATCCCTTAAGTTTTAAAAAGGAAAATAACTCACCTGGCCTTCATTTTCCCTTCTCTGGAATTCTCATGGGTCATATCAATGATGCACCAAGAGAAGGGGGAAGAGGAAAATCGCTCCTGCCCTCCTTCTTTTGGTGCATCAGGAGAACCTTGGAGTAGGGGAAAAGGGAGGCCGGGTGAGTTATTTTCATTTTCAAGCCTTTTTAAAGGGGTTTTCTTTTGTGTCCCGGTTACCTGTTGGAAAGCCTAGCAGGGCATGTGGACACCACCTCTCAAAAAGCATGTGCTTTCTGGGAGTAGGGGGTGGACTAGAACCCAGGAACAATCATGTTTTTAAAACATGATTGCTCCCAGGTTAAAGGGCTAAAAGTTCCTGTCAATTTAAATGTCTAGTAGAAGGTATGATCTTTTAATTTTTTCTGTTTAATTAATTTAATAATCTTTGAAAAATATGAATTGATTTAATAATTTTTGAAAAAAATGAAAAAGACAGGCTGGATCTACACTGCCATAAAATCCTGTTTCTGAATTCAGATTATCTGATTTGAACTGGATTATATGGCAGTGTTGATTCATATCATCCAGTTCAAAGCAGAAAACTGGGATTCAGAAACTGGATTATATGGCAATGTAGATGGAACCACAGACTGATAGAAGATATCCCAGGATATTCATACATATGTGAACATTTGCTATTGTGGCCAGCTGCATGTGATTTACTGGCAATCAAATGGGTTATTTGAGGTAAATTTTAGTTCTAGATCCCAAAACTAAATTGCATAGTTAGATGTATCTCTAGATACAATGCAACAGATGCGGAAAGGTAAATTAACATTTATGGAACTCCTTGTCAAGTTCATGGATTTACTGTAATTGGGACAAGAGGTTGTTTCTAGGCAAGTACTTTCAGAATTATGTCTATGACTAGAATACAAAAGTGCTGGCAATAATTAGGATTACGAAAACAATAGGTAGATCTGAATCCAAAGTTAGTTGTGTCAAGTGGATCCAATAGAAATGAATTAAAATAGCCCAACACAATTAATTCAAGGCTAATAATTTTAATGTATCTATATTGGATCTACCAATGAGTAAAGTTTGCTTTACTCTGGGTAAAGCTTGCAGTGGATTTAGCTCATAGGATTTAAATAATTACTTATTAAAAATTTCAATAACAGATATTTACCTTATTTTGCTATTCCCCTACAGCTATCATTGATGTTTATTTCCCTACTCACCTGGAAATGCTTCACAGGGGATTGAGGAACATAGCTGTACATTGACAGCTTTCCCGAGTACAGCTATCTTCAGTGAGTAACAGCCTTTTTGTCCAAAAGAAATACATCCCATTACCATTAATATGTGCTAGGCTTATCGTATATCACCTTGCTTCTTTTGAAAAGTGGAATAAAATATTTGGGAATTATAAATGAACTTATTTGAGGTTGTTGTGAGTTTTTGGTCTGTATGTTCTTGTAGCATTCTCTCCTAATGTTTCACCTGCATCTGTAGTTGGCATCTTAAAAGGTTTTGTTGGCAGTGAAGCAAGTGGACACTCACTGATTGACTTTGCAAACTTCATGGCTACTCAATACTATTTAAGCTTGCTAATTACAACATTCACACTTGCTTCCTCCCATCTTGGACATTCCACACATATGTATGCACTCCACTTCATTCACTTCCAACAGACCTCTGAAGATGCCAGCCACAGATGCAGGTGAAACTTTAGGAGCAAATGCTGCTGGAACATAACCATACAGCCTGAAAAAACTTACAGGACTAATCTACTTATTCCTCTGGGCAATTGACACAAAGACCCAATAAACAAAACACACTGGGGAACTGCTGCAAACTGAACTGCAAACACACTATAGGAGGCAAATACCCATCTCACCTGGCCAACAATGAACCTTCCACCTAATTCCTGGCCAGTTTGAAAGGTCACAGAGTCACCCAGGACTCTGCCTTTGTTTCTCTCTGGAAACCTATCCAAGTGTGTCAACACCCATTGTTTTCCCAGCCCAAATCCATTGTCAAACCCATCAAACCAAAAGCCTACCCACATTTCTTTTCCCCAAACCCCAAAGAAGGCAGACCTAAGAAACGTACATGAGCTTCAAATTTAGTAATGGCAGTTTATTAAATTCCTGTGGGATAGATAAGCAATCAGCTGCAGCAACAGATGGTGTGCTTCAACCAATCAGTGTGCAGATCGTAACTTGCACCAACCAGCACTCAGAGTGACAAAACTTAATTATTTGAATAGTTGTCAAGCCTCTATAAATAGTGGATCCATTGTATCCATTGTTTTATGTCTAAAATCAGACTTAAAACAATGGATACAGGCAGAAGCTTTACGTCTGGTTTGAGAGTGCAGACTGTCCAACATCTACTTTTGGCTGAAGTGAAGAAAGCCTATGATATTTGCATTCACTCTCCCATGTCTTATTTCAGACTGGAGCTCAGGCATGCTGGGAAATCAAAACTGTGATTTTAGCGAAGCTGAAATCACATATTATTATTAGTCACATCCTCCACTTAATGCTTTGATGTTCATTTATTAAATTGTTTGTAAATTAGGACATAATTTGAAAGCTAGCACTATAAAAAGGTACAAACCAAATAAAGATAAATGTAAGCTAATTTATGTTGTTCCTAAATTGCTATACCCATAGTTCACTTTAATAAGTTCCATCTCCCAATCTTAAGGTAGGAGATATCTTAGCTTGCATTAATTCATAATATTTAAGTCTTATATCAAAGCTTAAACTATGACTTTGGCTGCTATCATTTTAAAACATTATCTGATAGTAAGGCCTACTAACCAACCACTCACTATAAAAAGAAATATTTTGAGGTGCTGTTCTGTTGTTGGAACAGTGGGATTTACAATAGGGAAATCTCTGTTCCATTGTCCCGCCATATAACACAAAATGTACTCTAGAGGGTTCTTCTCCCAACTATTTTCTAGTAGCACAGAATAATAGAGAGAGGAATATCCCTTGATACGGATTGAGCCATATGACTACAATTACTTTTATTGAGGATAAGAGAAGTGTGAAGCATATTATTTACTAAAGAATCAAGAGAACAGGTCCAGAAATGCATGTGTCTGGTCCTTTAATAAAAATATAGTTTGTTGAACAAAAATAAAGTAATAAAAAGAGAGTAAAACTGAGCCCAGTTCACTTCTAAACAGATATTATCAAGGCCTATTTCAAGTTCAGAAATCAAAGTCAAATCCTAAGCTTCAGAGCTTTAACTTTGAGGGAGTGTTAATTTAAGAGAGTTCTATCCGCTGAGGTTCTGCTTCAGAAAGAGTTACAGAACACATACTGTCATTGCTTTATAATTAGCGTTCTCTACCATGTTGTGTTCTTCTTAGGCTATTATTTCCTCTTCTTCAGAGAGCTGTCTTTCTTTTTCTCTGTGTGTCTTGATTGAGAAGATACAGTCTCTTAAAAGTTCATTTGAGTCCCAATCATACTATTAATGATACCTCAGGGATAGTATGTCCTTTCTTCAGGCAATTCTGTGCAAGGTTATTCTTGTTAACAGTTACTGCTGGCAATGAAAGCTGAGAACATCTCAAGTTCAAAATGGATTCTGTCTTTCAAACTCGTCCCGCAATGACTCCGTGGATTAGTCAAAATTAGATTCTTTCCCAAAATTGTCCTGTGGTTTAAACTTTAATCAGCTTTGTAAAATATAGATAGAATCCTTTTTTTAAAAAAATAATCAAGAATGGGGTTTTTTTAAAATAAAAAAGTTAAATGCTGAAATATAGCAAATTAAATGTGAATATTTATATACAAGGTCATCTCAAGTAGTCTTCTCCCATTGCCACATTCTGTATTTTCTTTCTATTAAACCTTGTAAAACATTTGTGAAACTTCATTTGCCCATAGTATGATAACTTAGGACACATCTACACTTATCAGTTTGGGCCAGTGAATCAGCTCCATGGTGGCTAAATGATATGTGGAGCAGACCCGAGTTAATACAGGCCAAAGCTGCTTAACACAGCCTTGAATCATGTTAACCAAAGTTATGGGTTAACACATTTGCCACCAAATTCTCCTCCAGATTCTGGAGCTAATCACAACTTTGGATCTATGTAAACAGTTAGACCAGTTCTAAGATGAAACTGACTTCTACATGGCCATTCTATGTTTCCATAGCTCGGGTGGCTTGAGGACACAGGATAGCACTCATTATCCCCTCATGTCCTTCTAGTGGCAAAAGTCAGTAGGTGCAGCATGAGTTGTGCTGGTCATTTGTCACCTGAAATGATTCATCCTCTCCTTCTTCCCCTCTCCCTCATTGCTCTGGCAACCCAGCCAATGTTACTCCAGGACTGTCAGGGGTGGCTCAGGACTTCATGTCTACCATGGCGAACATGGGGCTGTCCCAACTAATATCAGGCCCCACTCATTGTGCAACTGTAATATCAGGCCTCACTCATTGTACCATGGCGACCATGGGGCTGACTCAACTAATATCAGGCTCCACTCATTGGTCTTCTGCCAGGGTTGGGAAGAGGGTGGCAGGATAGAGGAGTTAACCATGGACCAATCACTTCCTGATCAAGTTTAGACTTACTGCACCCTTTACCCTCTGCAGGGGTGGTGGACCTATTAAGATGGTCCACCCTAGGAGGCTCGTGGATCTGGATGGATTCCTGAAGGCTCTTGGGGATATTCCTGCTACCTTGGTTGGTGATTCTGTCGATGCTCTTGTCACCCACTGGAATAGTGAAATGACTAGGGCAATTGACAAGATCACTCTAGAACATCCTTTCTTGAATAGCTGAGCTAAACCATCTCCTTGGTTTACTGAGGAGCTGGCAGCAATGAAGCACATGAAGAGGAGACTAGAGAGCATGTGGCAGAGAGAGCCTAGTGGATCAAATCGAGGATGGCTTGAGACCTACTTGAAGGTATATGCCGCGGAAATAGCAAAGAACGTCTTCTTTTTAGCCAATATTGCGTCTGTGAAGAACCATCCGGTGTAGCTGTTCCGGGTAGTCAGAGGGCTGTTAAATCCTGTTTCTCAAGATGGGATCCCGGACAACTTTGCAGCTCACTGTGAAGCATTTGCTCGGTTCTTTGCAGACAAAGTCACTTTGATCCGTTCTGGCTTTGACCCCATATTAACGGCAGTCTCTGAGGATGTAATGCGAGTATCTGCTTGTCTGATTTTGATGGATTCATTTCAATCTGTGCAGCTTGAGGATGTAGACAAAATTCTTAGAGAGGCGCTAGCGACCAATTGTATCCTGGACCCGTGACCCATCCTGGCTGATAAAGGAAGCCAGAGGGGGTTTGGCAAAGTGGGTAAAGGTGGTGGTTAATGACTCCGTTAAGGAGGGCAAGTTTCCAGTGAGCCTAAAAAAGGCTGTTATAAAGCTGCTGTTTGAGAAACCATCACTTGACCCCACTCACTTGGATAACTTTCGGCCTGTTTCCAATCTTCCATTTCTGGGCAAAGTCTTCAAATGTGTGGTGACTTTGCAGCTCCAGGGATTCTTGGTAGACACTGATTATCTAGATCCGGCACAGTCTGGCTTTAGACTGGGACATGGTACCGAAACAGCCTCGGTCTCCTTGGTAGATGATCTACGGCAGAAGCTACACAGAGAAAGTGTATCCATGTTGGTTCTGCTGGACCTCTCAGCGGCCTTCAATACTGTCAATCATGGTATCCTTTTGGGACGCCTCATGAATATGGGCCTTGGGGGTACAGCATTGCGGTGGCTCCAGTCGTTCCTTGAGGTATGGTCTCTACTGTAGCGCTAGCTACAGTAATCCATGCCACGGTTACATCACGGCTGGATTACTGTAACGCCTTATATGTGGGTCTGCCCCGGTCACTAACCCGCAGGATCCAGATTGTGTAGAACGCAGCCGCCAGGCTTCTCACAGGAACATCGATGAGATGCCACATTACACCATCCCTGCAGCGCCTGCACTGGCTGCCCGTTGAGTATAGAGCCTTACATAAGACCTTGACCTTGGCTTTCAAAGCCCTACGGGGCCGGGGCCCAACATACTTAAAGGACCGCTTGCTGATGCCTGCCTACTCAAGGACACCGCGGCCGGCAAACAAGAACCTCCTTTGCGTCCCGGGCGTGAAAGAGGCCCACCTGGAGGCCACGAGACGGAGATCGTTCTCCATTGTGGCCCCCGTTCTCTGGAACTCGATGTCACCGGACCAGAGAGCCTCCCTCGACCTGCCCCAGTTCCTGACCGCTCTAAAGACCTGGCTATTTAGGAAAGCCCATGGCTAATGCAGAACCAGGAACTCAACTACCTGAGCCTGGCCCTTGCATTTAACCCCTAAATATTTTAATCTAATTTTTAATATTTTTAATATTTTTAATTGTTGAATTGCTATATGTAAGTCGCCCGGAGCACTAACGTGGAGGGCGACTCAGAAATAATAAAGTCAGTCAGTCAGTCAGTCAGTCAGAAGGTGTTGTTGGGGGACACTTGCTCATCCTCACAACTGTTGATTTGTGGGGTCCCGCAGGGTTCCATACTGTCTCCCTTGTTGTTTAACATCTACATGAAGCCACTGGGGGAGATAATCCAGAGTTTTGGAGTCAGGCGTCATCTATACGCAGATGATGTTCAGCTCTATCACTCCTTTCCATTTGGTACTAAGGAGGCTGTGCAATTCCTGAACAGGTGCTTAGATGTTATGTTGTCCTGGATGTGGGCAAACAGATTGAAACTTAATCCAGACAAGACAGAGGTACTCCTGGTCAGTCGAAAGGCCGAACAGGGAATGGAGTTACAACCTGTGTTGGATGGGGTTACACTCTCCCTGAAGACTCAAGTTTGCAGCTTGAGAGGACTCCCAAGCTGCAAGTGATCCAGTTTTCAGCGGTGACCAGCAGAGCTTTTGCACAGTTAAAACTTGTGTGCCAGCTGCACCGTTCCTTGGTCCATGCTCTGGTTACATCCCATTTAGACTACTGCAATGCTCTCTACATGGGGCTGTCTTTGAAGACTTCTCGGAAGCTTCAATTAGTCCAACGGTTGACAGCCAGATTGTTAACAGGAGCAGCGTACAGGGAGTGAACTAGTCCTCTGCTACATCAGCTCTACTGGTTGCTGATTAGCTTCCGGGCACAATTCAAAGTGCTGGTGTTAACCTTTAAAGCCCTAAATGGCTCTGGCCCAGATTACCTGTCCAAACACAACTCCTGCTATGAACCAACATGCAACTTAAGATCTTCAGGAGAGGCCCTGCTCTCAATTCCACCACTCTCACAAATACGGTTGGTGGGAATGAGAGACAGGGCCTTCTCAGCAGTGGTCCCCCATCTGTGGAACTCCCTCCCTAAGGACATCAGGTTAGCCACCTCCCTCCTGTCCTTTAGAAAACAACTAAAAATCTGGCTGTGGGCCCAGGCGTTTGACTGAGGTATTGATTTGTGGAGATGACGATACTAGAATGATTGATTGAACTCTGGTGGTAATATGTAAATATGATAGAGAATGGTTTTATTGTTGTTTTATAATATTTTGTATTAATTTTTTTATTGAGTATCTTTATGGGGAATCATCGATGCAGTTGTAAAGTCTCCCTGAGTCCCCTTGTAGGAGAAGGGTGGGGTAGAAATAAAGTAAATAAATAAATATATAAATAAATAAAACCATGTTGTTCCCACTGTGATGAGGAGAACAGGAGGATTTGCCATGCCAGGATAAGTAGCCAGTGTAGAACTACCCCTAGAAAAGTTACTTTTTGGATTACAATTCCTAGAACCACTAGTTGATTCTAAGAGTTGTAGTCCAAAAAAAGGACATTTTCGCATGTTTTTGATGTTCCTAAAAACAATGTTCTAAGTGACCATAAAGAAAGAAAGGATTTTTTTCTCTGTGATGGCCCGCCTCACTTACACCACAAGTCATAAAGATTACTAAGGACTAGGCCAAATTAAGCTGTGTTGAATCCAAGCTCATCCTAACCTACGAATTTTGAAAATGTCCCAGTTTAGCATTGTGCCATATCTCTGCAGATTGGATACACAAATGCATTTCCAGTGTATTCAAAAGCAGTCTACTGGATTTGATATAGCTGAAAATGTCACATAACATGTATGAACCAATTTATTTCTTACTCCACCCACTTCCAGTCTATTCCTAGATATAAGAGAAAATAGATATTTCCATTCATGACAGGCTCACAAAATTCTCAAATACATATTTAATTTAGCACTTAAAAAAACCTTACTTATGGAAATCTTTGCCCTGTAATTCAGAACACATTTATGAATTAATGTTCTTCTGGGGATATTATGTAAGGAATATTTTTCTTGACATTTTTGGCCTTGCTGTGACCAAACTTTGGAAAGTATATTTTCTTTGTGTGTGTGTGGGGGGAGCCCCAAAAGTCACTATTTAAAGCTCTCCCATGGCCTCCTTGGAAGATATGAGCTTTGATTAAAAACTTTGCAAGATTTGGACATTGCTATAAAACCATTGTTGCAAGATCAGCATTTTAAAGTCCACTGTTTGGTGTCCTGTGAGCCACACTATACCCCTAGAGATGCAGGATCTGAAGACATTAGGTTTTACTGCCATTGTTCCTCTGCAACTAGAATTCAAAAATTATATATAACTGAGTACTGGATGTTCCATTATTATGTTTTAAATTATTGTTTTATTTACCTATATCCCAACTTTGATCCTCATGCAAAACATAACCTCCCCAAAAAGCTGTCCTTTCCTCTCCACCCACTTTCATCACTAGCTCCTGTATTTCGCTGACTGTCTTTCCTATCTGAGGCCCTTTCCACACAGCTGTATAACATCCACATTGAAGATTATCTGCCTTGATATTCTGAGTTATATGGCTATGTGGAAAGGCCCTAAATCTTTTTCAGACAACAACCTAGTAATGATAACAAATTTTGAAAGCAGCAGATTCCAAATTTCATATTTTCAGATAAGGGATGCACAAGTTATGCCCATAAAGCTAGTGGAGTTTAATATTAACTCAAGTTTAAATCCCCAGGTCATCATCATTTGCAATTCCATACCAAGTGCAGCTGTAATATATTAAGAAAAGCAGATTAATTCAGAATGTTCTTTATAAAATCTGAGATACTGTTCTATAGGTATGAACAACCCATTGATTATCCAATAACATTGATACACACTCCATGTAGTACATTTCATTCCCACCAACGCTGGGAGGAAGAGCTCTCACAGAAGAAATATGAGATGGAATTTTCAAGTGTTTAAGACACTGCATGATCATTAAAACTCAGTGTGAAAAATATAATCATGTAAATCTACCCAGGACATGGCCCCATGCATACAGCCTCATTACTTGCCCCTTGATGATTGACATTAATTTGTTTCACAGCTGAATGGTTCCAGAGCATCTTAAAAAGCCCATATGCTCTCATGAAATGTCAGCTGCAAAACATTCCTGAAGAGAAAATATATTTTATTTATTTTTATAAATATTTATTGGATTTATGTCCCACCTTTCTCTTGGAATGGGATGGTGGCACCTGAACTGTGTTAAGCAGCAGGTGCCTAAAGGCATGCAATTAAAAGTGATGACATCCTGGAAAACCCAAAACGCTGGTTTGTGGGTTTATTCGGTGCCTTCTTGAAAGCCGCAGGATAAACCTACTACTTCTGGTGTCTGGACTGCTCCCTCAAAAGTTCAGTATTTGGGGGGGGAGGGGGGGCAGTCCAGGCAGTAATCTCATGGTTTTCTGGGCTAAATTAGCTGGAAAACTGCAAGGCCACCAACCCCCTCACCAAAAGCCTCCCAAAAGCCCTTTTAAAAAAAGAACGTGAATGTTCCTGGGCCCCTATTCACAGACATTCCAGAAAAATGTGTGCTTTCTGGGGTGAGTATCCAGATGTTCTCCCAGAACTTTCTGGGAGAACACCTGGACACTCTAACCCCCTCCCTAAAAGTTCCCAAAAGCCCTTTAAAAAACAAAAGAACTTACCCGGCCTCCATTGGAGCACTGCTGGAGCTGTCCTGGCACACAGAAATGACATGCCAGCAAAAGGGGGGGGGGAGGAGGAAAATCAAGGAGAAAAGTCATTTCTATGTGCCGGGAGAGCTCTGGCAGCACTCTAATGGAGGCTGGGTAAGTACTTTTGTTTTTAAACACGAATGTTCATGGGATAAAGCTCCCTAAAACATACAGAGAGTACTATATCTAGTAGGCCTGTTTCCAAATGGAAAAATGCTTCTCGGAAGTCGATTCAGAAATTGGTTTTGCTCTGGCTTCGTATTTGAATTACTTCCGGTTTTTAAGTGATTTTATCGAAATGGAATCAGATGTAGAAATATGGGGAATCCCTTTTCCATCCATTTTTGACCGCTACGAGAGGAAAGCCTTGCCCGAAGCCATTTTGGGCAAGGCTTCCCTCCCATCCAAGCCAGTAAGGAAAGCCATGGTGAAGCAGGCATTTTGCTCACTTTTACCATGGCTTTCCTTCCTGCCTTAGAGGGGAGGGAAACCTTACCCAAAGCCGGTGAAACTCCCATTTCGGGCAAGGCTTCCCTCCCATCCAAGCCAGTAAAGAAAGCCATGGCGAAGCAGCCGTTTTGCCCACTGTTGCTATGGCTTTCCTTCCTGCTTTAGAGGGGAGGGAAGCCTTTCCCAAAGCCGGTGAAACTCCCATTTCGGGCAAGGCTTGCCTTCCCTTCAAGCCAGGAAGGAAACTCATGGCGAAAGCAGGCGTTTTGCCCTCGGTTGCCATGGCTTTCCTTCCTGCTTTAGAGAGCAGGGAAGCCTTGCCCACAGCCGGTGAAACTGCTGTTTCAGGCAAGGCTCCCCTCCTCTCCAAGCCAGGAAGGAAACCCATGGCGAAAGCAGGTGTTTTGCCCACTGTCATCATGGCTTTCCTTCCTCCCTTAGAGGGGAGGGAAGCTTTGCCCGAAGCCAGTGAAACTCCCGTTTTGAGCAAGGCTTCCCTCTCCTCCAAGCCAGGAAGGAAAGCCATGGCAAAAGCAGGCGTTTTGTCCGCTGTCGCCGCTACTAGAATCGGATGTACCCAATTATCGGTAACAGGCCTAATATCTAGAGATAGTCATTGGTCAACATATATAGTATGTTTTGAGAAAACGTACTTCTTCCAATCCGGTAATACAAAAGTCAACTTTAGATTTTGCTCATAGAATACTGCTTCCAGAAAAAATAATTGCAACCTAAGGCACAATAAACAGTTTTTATCAGTGACACAACATATTCCACCTCATGGATATCTAAGGCCCCTATATTCCAAAATCTGATCCCATATTATCTACCTATCCCAGATTATCTGGCAGTATATATTTATATAATCCAGTTTAAAGCAGATAATCTAGGATTAGGCCCCTTACACACAGCTGAATAAAATCCCACATTTTCTTCTTTGAACTGGAATATATGGCTGTGTGGACACAGATAACTAAATTCACAGCAGATATTGTGAGATTTTGTGCTTTGAAATTCTGGGATATAAGGCTGTGTGGAAAGGCCCTCAGATATTCCAGTTCAAAGCAGATATTGTGGGTTATTCCGTCTTGATATTCTGGGTTATATAACTATGTGGAAGGGCCTTGAGTTGTAGATATAGTTAAATCTTCTGCTCAATATCCTCTCAAATGTGTTGTTCCTCAAAATTTTCTTGTATTCTTCCTAATTCTAAATAAACCCATCCTTCACAGGCCATTTACACAGAAAGTTTCTTTTTTTAACACATCAGACAACATTGACCAGCTTGTCAGAGGAAAACCATGTCTTTTGCTTGCATTGTGTCAGTGCTGGACCTGAAACTGACTCACTCTAGCAATTCTACATCTTTATTAAATTTTGTATCTGACTTTTTGCACCAAAGGACATATGAGAGAAAGAAGAAACCTTTAAAGGAAATGCTGGTTTCATCTATATTCTCTTGTATAGTAGTGAAGGCAACCCATTTATTTCACCTCTCTCTTTTTGTCCCCCTCCCCTCCTTTTTTGCCTTGACAAGTTCAGGCAAGCGGGAGCCCCTTTCCTCTTCCCAGCTTAAAAGCTTTCTTGAGTACATTGAGAAAAGTGATGCCACTTAGTGTTTACTTCAATAGAAGGATTTTATGGAGCTGCTGTAATCTCAGGCTCTTGTTTCCTCAAGGTCAGTCACAATGATCATAGATTTCAGATCATAAACCTTACGTGGAGGAGAGTGAAGACCACTTTTGCATTGCAGGACTAACAAAACAAGAAAGAGAGAAAAGGCATATTTTAGACATTGTAAATCATTGCACTAACCATATTTATTGTCTGACCTAGAAAGAAAAAAAGGAAAGAGGTTAACAGAGCAAGATCTACAATATATTAGCATTTGTTTCAGAAAAAAATATGTTATCATCCAGTTCAAAGCAAATAATCTGGATTTTAGATGGCAGTGTAGAAGGGGCCAAAGAATCCATGTATGTCATTAAAAGTAGTCATTAAAAGGATGTAACCCCTTTCAGCTATACGTGGTAACTGTAGAAATTGCTTAATAGACATTGGCAATGAGTCACACAATAGGCACAAATCAAAGTACTGGCCATAACCTAGAAAGCCCTATCTGGCTCAGATCCAAGTTATTTGGCAGATTGTACTTTCTGGTGCAAACCTGCCCAGGCTCTGAGATCACCAGAAGAGGCTCTCTGATTCCCACCACCATTGCAAGCACAATTGATGACGACACAAGAGAGGGCCTTCTTGATGACTGCCCTCTGACTCTAGATCTCCCTGCCTAGGGAGGCCAGAATGGCAATCTCTCTGCTGTTTTTTCTGGTGGCAAGCTGACAGCAATTCCAGACAGGCATTTAAAGAAGAAAGTTTTAAAGAGCAAGCAAGGAGGATGTTGTAGGACAGAGATGTAAAACATGTGGTCTTCTAGATGTTTCAGACGCTAACTACCAGAAGCCCTGACAGCTTGTCCAATAGCCAGGAATTCTGGGAATTAAATTCCAAAACACCCAAAGGGGCCACATGTTTGGCACCACTGCTGTGGGGTATGATATGATGTTAACAATTTTTAAGTGTTTTGAGTAATTCTGAATTTTGTTTTAATATTGGTGTGTTGTAGATTTCAAATCTTTTATAATGTTGTGAGTCATTTGGACCTCAATCAATATATAAAGGTAGGATATTAACAGTAAGAGCAATATCTTATGTCTTGTTATTTGATACTAATATTTGAGAAAGACATTTGTTTAATAACAAAATTATTTCTCTGATGGATTCAAATAGCTATTTGATTCATTTGGAGAAAAAAAAAAGACATGAAGATTTTATCTATGTAACACTGATGCTCACAGGTAAATCAAATTATATACATTTTGGAGCTGCTTTAACTGTTACAATATCCCCATCGAGATAGAATAAATACCAACAAGGGAGTACAGTGAATCTATATTTTATTTTATTGGAAACATTGACTTGTTTGTTTCTATTTATAACAAGGAAACCACTTTGTATTCATTGCTCCTCAAGCAATCATTTTGCATAATTTACCTGATGAAAAGTTCAAGACCTGTCACAGAACTCGATGGAGGCTTGGAAATACTGCTTTGTAGGCCTGTTTTATCAAGGAAAAAATGGCTTCAAAAGTCGATTCGGATGTAAGGGGGGCTGCTGCTTTGTATCTGAAGTACTTCCGAAGTTTTGGGGTTTTTTTTTTCAAAATTGATTCGGTTATATTTCCGAAACTTGGAATAGCTTTGAAAATGGTGTCCGCAATTGCGCAATGTGCGGAAACCTGCAGAAGTGACAGTCCAAACTTAGGGGGATTCACTTTCCCTCCATTTTAGACTGACAAAACTAGGAGCCACAGTGGTACAAAACACTTAACACATTTTAAACATTTTAAACGAAATGGGACAAAATATTTAAAACTTTATAAACAGTAAATAAATAATTCACATTAAAATAGAGATAGAAGGCTGTGAGCTGTGGCTACTGCTTCTGAACACTGGTCAACAAATGGTCGACCAGGGATGAAGAGGAAGAACCCCCCCGAGGAATGAGTGCCTGGCTGCTGTATGTATGCCAGCGGTCCTCTCCGACAACCTCAACCAACACCACGAGGGGGTAAGAATCCCCCCCCGGAATGTCCCCCTTGGCTGCCCTGCCTGTGAATCCCCCCGGGCACTGATTGCTTGCCTGTTCACTATATGCCAATGCCTTCATAAATTAACAAACATAAATTAATAAACTTATGCCAGCGGTCCTCCACCCATCACATCCTCAAACACTTCGAGGCTTTGACCATTGACTGCAGTATGTATGCCAGCGGTCCTCCTCAACCACCTCCACCAACTGTCCCTTCTGGCTGCCCAGTGTATGCTGTTGGTCCTCCCACCCACCCCCTTCACCTCCAGCTACTGGTGTACAGACACAAGACATCCCCCAAGGAAATGGCTGTGAGTGTTCCAAATGAGGCTTAGCATAGAGGTACCATGAGTTATGGTTTTTGTTATGTTAGTTTCTTGAAAGAAAAAACCCAAATTTTACAAAAGGTTTTTAGAGCTCACTTTGCCAACAGGGACTGAATGGAATGCTAAGAAATGGCTGTGACTGCCCCAAATGAGGCTTAGCAGAGGTACTACGAGTTATGGAATCTGGAGTCGTTTTTTCTTGGAAGATCTTAAAGTTATATAAAAAAAAGTCTATTACATTGCAGCTTTCCAACAGGGACTGAATGAAAAGCTAAGAAATGGCTGAAACTCTGCCCCAAATGAGGCTTTGCAAAAAGGTAGCATGAGTTATGGAGTTTGTAGTAGTAGTTTCTTGAAAGACCCCAAAATTTAAAAAAGGCTATCACTGCTCAGTTTGCAAACAGGGACTGAATGGAAAGCAAAGAAACTCAGCAACCCTGATGTAATAATGTAAAAAAAAAGTTTCCCTGCGCAGCCCTCCCCCAGAACAGTACAGCTGGGGCTGCCTCGGTGCTTTAAATGCCAGCAATTGTTTGCATCTGGTTCCCACAGCCGTTCCTCAGCATTTCCTTCCCACCCACCCAGCCTAACTGCCTAATAACACTGCTCTCTTTCTTCCTACGCACCCCAAAAGCAAACACTTCCAAATATCTTGCCTTCTCTCCCCTCTCCCACTAGCCTTCCCTTTCCCAGCCTTTCTCTCCTTCCTTCTCTCTGCGCAATGTGGACATCGACTGGCTGCATGTGGTATGGGCTCGCTTTTTAAAGGCTAATGTCCTTACCTTCTCTTGCTAGATGCCCTTAATTGGCTGGTGGAAATCTGGTGATAAAAGCTCCATACGATTCTGGCCCAGCTTACTTGTCCAAACGCATCTGGCGCTATGTCCCACCTTGTAATTTAAGATGAGCCGGGGAAGCTCTGCTCTCGCTCCTGCCAACTTCTCAAATGCAGTTGGTGGGGATGAGAGAGAGGGCCTTCTTGGTGGTGGCTCCCCATCTTTGGAATGCGCTTTCAAGTGACATACGATCAACCCCATCCCTCCTGGCATTCAGGAAAAAAGTGAAATCGTGGCTCTGGGATCAGTCTTTTGCACATTAGCACAATGCAGCACTTTGGATTGGAATTGTAATTGGTAAGTTGATATTGCTCAATGCTTATATGGTGGACGGAACTCTGTTTTTAACTTAAGTGTATGTGTATTATGTATTAATGCTAATTGTATTTTAATCCTGAATGTCTATGGTTTTATATTGTATTTATACTGTGTATCGGCATCGAATTGTTGCCTTTTGTTAGGCCGCTCTGAGTCCCCCCTCGGGGGTTGAGAAGAGCAGGGTAGAAATGATGTAAATAAATAAATAAATAAATAAATAAGATTTCAAGGAAACCACCAGATAGCCATCAGCCAATGAAGAGAGGCAGCTAGAATGGGTGAGCCCTACTCGAAGATGGCGATGGAGCCTTCGAAATGACGAATCCACTTCCGGTTTGACTAATTCTCGTCGTAATCTATTCAATAGTCGGAAGTACAGGAAAAACTTCCAAAATTCAGATACATCCTACGTTCGAAAACAGACCTACTGCTTGGATAATAGCCAAATAGAAATGTTTCATGAAAACCTTGAGTGTGAAATAAACACACAGTTTTGTTCAAAATTATGCATCTGCCAATTTTTGTTTCCGAAACAAAAGTGGAAATGATCATGTTTCATTTTGTTAAGAAGTATATATATGTTTTTAACTCCATTTCTGTTGGGTGAAATGTGAAATGTATTTTCTGTAGGCTTAAACACTTGAAAAGCAATGCAGAATTGAAGACTTAAAATGAGAGAAATAAGAATCCAATTCTTGAAGTGGGAGAAGAGTTCTTCAGAACGTTTGCTTTGCTTAATCTTCCAGCACTGGAATGTCTTACTTTAGTACTTCAGGTTTACTTATAGCTTTGAAAAGCACCTTGATAATTGTCATGGATAGATCCTTTAAAAATTTAGATCATTGTCATGGGTATAGTAACAAACAATTATTTCAGATTCTAGTCTTTTATACTTTACAGTTTATTGCAATATCTGAAGTGCTACAATAATAAAAATCATTGCATATGCCCCACTACACAGTGATCATTTGAGTTTTAAGAACATCACATGTTTCATGACTTATCAGCCCCAAGAGCCATGTACAGATTGAGGGGAAAAACATTGGGGGGGGGGGGAGAGGTTATACTACAGTAATTGTATCACAATTTTTGTTCTTACCCCTGCAACAAAATTGCCACTGGAAGGGCAATATGAAGCCCCTTCTACACTGCCATATACAATCCAGATTTTCTGCTTTGAACTGGATTATATGGCAGTGTAGACTCATATAATCCAGTTCAAAACAGATAATGTGGATTATCCGCTTTGATAATCTGGATTACCTGGCAATACTGATCCAAATTTCAGCAGATTAACCAGCAAATCAGAAGCTAAACAAGAATCAATCCCACTCCATCTACATATACAAAAGGAGAAATAAAAAATAGGCCTATTTTTTTTCTTTGCAAAATTATAAAAGTAGTTTTACTCATAATACTGTGTATAATCAAATTGAAAGTTTAATGGAAAAGACAGAGAAGAAATATCTGCTGAAGTGACACAGAAGACAAAATATATAGTAAAGCAAGTAAACAGGGAGTCACTATAATGCACACTAGCAGTCACTAAGCTAAAATGTGTAAAGGTTTCTAAAGGCCCATCCAGACAGTCCCAAAATGCAGAATTTGTCTCAATTTTACAGGAAGTGTCCAAAGGATGCCTCCAATAAAAACAAATGAATTCAGAACAAACCAATGGTTTGTTCCAAATTAATTAAATACCTTTTTAGATCAAGGCCTTCCTTTTCCGGGTCTAATAAGGTACTGGGCCTGTGTGGACTGACTTCCGGGGTCATGTTCTGTAACCCCAGGGGTTCCAGAGCGCAAAGGTGTGGGAGGGTGCTGAGGTTGCCCCCCCCCCCATTTTCCCCTAAAACCTACTTTAAAAGGTTATTGGCTACCATAAATCCTCTTCTTGCATCCTCCTAGTGCAATAAAATTATGCAAGAGGAGATGAGGGAGACAATGGCTCGATCATTCCTAGGCAATGTTCTGACCATTTTCTTGACTTCTTCTTGCTCCAAAAACAAACTCCTACATTGTGCTAAGCCTCTCTAGTACGAACCAAACAGTTGTATTGCATTAAAAACAAACAAACAAAACACAAAATTTGCAGACTTGGTATTCTATTAAATGTCCTTTGACTAGTAGCTGGCCACTTGGAGTGCCTCTGGTGTTGCCAAAGAAGGTCCTCCATTATGCATGTAGCAGGGCTCTGGTTGCATTGTAGTAGGTGGTCTGTGGTTTGCTCTTCTCCACACTCACATATCATGGATTCCACCTTGTAGCCCCATTTTTTAAGGTTGTTCAGCGCCTTCCAAGTTGCCCAGTTTTCTGTGTGCCCAGGAAGGAGTCTCTCATTTGGTATCAGCCATTGATTGATGTTCTGGCTTTTAGCCTACCACTTTTGGACTCTCGCTTGCTGAGGTGATCCAACGAGTGTCTCTGTAGATCTTAGAAAACTATTTCTTGATTTAAGTTGTTGGCGTGCTAGCTGATACCCAAACAGGGGATGGGCTGGAGATGCCACTGCCTTGGCCCTTTCACTATTGGTTACTACTTCCCGGTGGATGTCAGGTGGTGCAATGCCAGCTAAACAGTGTAATTTCTCCAGTGGTGCAGGGCGCAAACACCCCGTGATAATGCGACATGTCTCATTAAGAGCTACATAAACTGTTTTAGTGTGGTGAGATGTGTTTCAACCTTGGTATACATACTCAGCAGCAGAGTAGCAAAGCGCAAGGGCAGATGTCTTCACTGTATCTGGTTGTGATCCCCAGGTTGTTCCAGTCAGCTTTTGTATGATATTGTTTCTAGCACCCACTTTTTGCTTGATATTCAGGCAGTGCTTCTTGTAGGTCCAGAGTAACTTCCAGATATTTGGGTGTGCTGCGATACTCCAGTGGGATTCCTTCCCAGGTAATCATCAGAGCTTGGGATGCTTGTCTGTTCTTAAGATGAAAAGCACATGTCTTTGTTTTAGAGGGGTTAGGAATCAGCTGATTTTCCCTGTAGTAGACAGTAAGATCACCTAGAGCTTTGGAGAGCTTCTGTTCACCCATCTCAAAGCTCCCTGCTTGAGCGGTAATGGCATGATTATCAGCATAGATGAAACTCTCTGTCCCTTCTGGCAATGACTGGTCATTTGTGTAAATGTTGAACATTGATGGAGCAAGCACACACCCCTGTGGCAGGCTGTTCTTCTGTTTTCACCATCTGCTTCTTTGGCCCTGGAACTCAACAAAAAAGCTCCTATTTTGTAGCAGATTTCCTATGAGGCGGGTGAGGTGGTAATCCTTTGTGATATTGTACAATTTTCTCAGGAAGAGGCGGTGGTTTACAGTATCATAAGCTGCTGACAGGTCTATGAAGACAGCTCCTGTGATCTGCTGCTTTTCAAAGCCATCTTCTATGTGCTGAGTCAGGTTCAGCACTTGCGATGTGCAGCTTTTGCTTATCCTGAAGCCAGCTTGCTGTGGAATCAGAAATGGGTCTATTTTTTTCATAATTCAATGCAAAATAAGTCTCTCCAGAAGCTTGTAAAGATGGCACAACAAGGAGATGGGTCTATAGTTTTTTGGATCAGTATGGTCTTTGCCTGGTTTCAAGATGGCTATGACTCTTGCTTTCCTCCAGATTTTGGGGATCTGACAGAATGCAGTGCCTCTCTAGTGAGTCTAGGGAGGTTCATTTTGAGCTACAGATTTTCTGACTTTGCTTTTACATGTATCAGCTATTTGTTCTTATTCCTCTTTGGTAGGTTTTTTCACTCTTCTTTCATTTCTTATACATGTGTCAGTTAAGGACCTCTTCACCCAAGGCATTTTCTGTTTTGCCACTTTTATGCACGGCAAGAATGGGGCTTGATGTATGGCATCACAATGGGGCCAAATGGTGCTTTTCCCTCCACTACAGGGAAGAAAGTGTAGTTTGGGTAGCTCCAACAGAGCTGCCTGCACTTTCCCTTCAATTTCCCTTTCAGTCTCAGTATATTATACTGGATGATAAAAATGAGTTTTTTCAATGACGAACACAATTGAATTTTCTGCTACGTTTTTGTCCTGTTTCATTTGTTCATGTATAGTTTGTTCATTTATAACAAAAACTGGCAAGTGGAAGGAATTTGGGCATATTTGAATCTACCATGTAGCTGAAGGAAAACATTATTCTATTCCTTGATTATTTCTGCACCATTAAGTGAATTAGGCATTTGGAAGAGTTGACTGCCAATGATAGAAGATTTAATAATGGAGACATGTTAAGGAATTATCATGGAATAGATACAGTATACAAGTTTTTGAGGAATGCATAAAATATAGATGTGGCAAAATATATTAAGGGCATTTATTTTTTAAAATGACACCAATTCTATTTTTTCCCTTAATCTTTATTTTTAAAAATAATTTGCTTCCTAGTATAGAACAGCTTTCAGCTCTGTTGTGATTTATAGGTGAGGGAACTGCTTGGTGCCATTTAAAATATTCAGACCTTAAAATAAAGAATGCACAAATTGGTGTTTAAAGACAGAAAAACAACAGAAGTGCTTACAAAAGTAAGAGCCAGGCATTTTCTTTTTTTAGGTGACACTTTCTAAATGTCTCTTAATGCACAACAAGCAGTTTAGCCTAGGGAAATTCTGTCTCCTGTCAGAAGCTCTCATAATGCTCCAAGATGATAAAAATATACCTCAAGCAAAAGAACTCATTGCTTATTTACTACAAAACTCAGGGAGAAAATATGCTGAACGGCCATGCCACTATGAAGTGATCCAAAGGGCTGTGTATTCTATATTTTAGAATCCTCCTCCTCTTATATCCACATATAAGGCATATCTGCACTAAGGTAGTTCTACACAGGTATTAAAATGCAGTTTCATGCTGTCTCAAAAAATGAACACCCCAAACATGTGCTGTAGTGAACATCCAGCCAGAAACTGTGTGTTTAAAAATCACCTCCAATATATTCTGGAAGAAGCCACAAAACCTGATGCTGGCAATTTTTGTATATCCTATTCAGAGCTGGACTCGAGACAGAGAAATGTGGAGTGCTCATCAGGGCAGCGTTGACACACTTTTTAAAAAACTTGACAAAAAACTGAGATCACTATCAGACATATTGCTGCCCACGTGCCCATTGCATGCTGCCGCCCATTAGCATATTTCACCAGAAAATGTATGAACAAATATGCATGGATTTGGATAATCTGCATTTAGCGGATATCTGTGGTCAATGTCCAAGCCTCCAACTATGTAGGTGCTCTACAGCAAACTGGCTCATTTTAATCCACATTCTGACTCACACCCCATCTATACTGCCATATAATAGTTTTAATATGTATTATTTAGTCAGTGTAAACACATGTAATGTACTCGAATGCAGTTAAATGGCATTATATGATAGTGTAGATGGTCTGAGTTTAAATGGCTGTGTTAAACAGTCCTGAAATGCAGCTTGTGAACAGTGTGGGGAGACTACATTGAGAGGTGTCTTCCACAAAGGACTCTTCTGGAGCTTTTAACTATGGAAATTTTGCAAGACACCATGCTGAAATCAGTAAACTAAAAAAAGAGGAAGCTGAAAAAATTACAAGGGCGATTGTACAAAAAACAAGAGTGATGATTTTGATGATAAGGATGAGAAGCATTTCTTTCAAAAATTCAGGCATTTTCCTTCTGTCCCACGCTCAATTCAGGGGCAAGGAATGTAGGAGATAAAAATAATTTAAATGGTAATTTAACAAGAATGGAATAATTGTTTTTACTTCCCTCTTCCACAAATATATTTTAATTGTTAACACATAACACCTTTTTTAAACTTTCCTATGCCAATATCATATTTATTAAATAAATCTTCATCCCAATAGATTTTTATAATACTTAAATGTTACCCATTTACTATCCAAATTCCAGGGAGACTAGATCACTAAAATGCACTTTTAAGATCTTTATAGTTTTCTTTATTCATTCTTTATAATGGCAAATAATTCCCAATTTCTCAACATAAAGCCTATCATTAATTCTGATCCCTACTATCATCCTTTTATTTGGTCAGCAGAACCACCCAGGTACAAAACACACCCCTAAAGTATTGCTGAACTCATATGTATGTATCTGTTTCTCAAAGATGTGCTGCATGGTCCCAAGTACAGACAATTGTTCTCCAAAACACATACTGTCTTTACTCCTATATTTGAACTGAACAAAAAGCTAAATGAATGCTAAGGAACAGGTGATCTTGAGATACACTTTCCACAACCAGGACAATTGTTGGATCCAGTATAACTACAATGATGTGCATTTACATTATCATTGAATTGTTTATTTATGGGGAAAAGTCCTCAGTCTTTTGTCATCTGCTTCAGGTTTCACCATGATAGAAAAGTGGCATATTAGTAAGCAAATAAATAAATAAGAAAATCTAGAAGTAATTTCTCCACTATTTTCACTGGCCCAGTTCCATAGGTACAGCTATTTTTAGCATGGAGAAGGCAATGTTATATGTATTAAAATGAGAAATCTCTCAGAAAAAAAGATATGGCAAACATAATCAAAGAGATAAGCAAAAAAAAGATAAGCAAAACATTAGTACAATCCCAGAGCATGGCAGGTGAGCCAGAATACTTCGGTCTGCCACACTTGAGAATTATTAGATTGAGTCTTTTATAGGAATGTTCTGCTCTGTTGTTCCAAAGCTGTAAATGAATGATTGTCATTTTCTCATCCTGGCTTTCATCAGTTCCTGGACAGATGGCAATATGAAAGAGAAACTTTTTTGGACATTGCGACACTGGATTCTCCTGGCTTGACTTTGACGTATTGGCATGTTAATTTATTGTTAATGAATTGTTGAATCTGTATAATGTTTTTAAATGGACTTTATAGTTTTTATTGTGATTTTATTGATATATATACCCCCCCCCCCCTCTCTATATGGATAGCATCTTCGGATGCTTATGTAAGGCCGCCCTGAGTCTGCTTGTGGGGAGAAGGGCAGGATAGAAATGTATGTAATAAATAAATCAATAAATCTTCATAACTGGTGTTGATAAATACAAGGCTTATGTTGACTTCATTCTTAACACTGTAAACATTTCCTTAACTTAAAAGTGCCATTGTCTTTGACTAATATAAACACGTTGTTTCCCCCAAAAGTTCAACAGTTAAAAATTTTAAATTACAATTCAGCAAGCAGGCAGGTTTTTTTCCAGGAATGGTGTCTCCAAAATTATTAGCTCTCATTCTTTCATTCCTTTCATTCAGTTCCATTCAAACCATTCATCACATTTCTCATTGTGACAATTACACGAATGTTTCTCACATAATATCCTTTCTCACATGATTATTGATGTATACATGTTTGTATACATCTAGAAATGGTGTCACAAATCTAAACACCTCTATATTTTTCATGGAAACATTGGTGCACAGACAGCCACTATTTTTAATATGGTGTTGCCCTTCAAAGAGTATGACTCAAACAGTAAAATCCACACATATACAAGGGGGAAAAACAGTGACAGCGCAAAATAAATGCAGCACTCTGTACATTCTGCATGTTGTCTTCAGAAGGGTGCAAAGTATATGACAATTTATTAGACACAGTACTAAAGTAATCACATCTTTACCAGCTGGTCAGAGGAAATATACAGTTGTAATGCTATTCAGTTCAAATATCCACTGGGTATTTCCTCCTAAGCTGCAAAACATTTTAAGCTTTATGGTGTCCCAGTCCTCTAAGACTCTTCTTTTCTCTGCACTGTTGTTAAGGAATATACGGTAACTCCAAAGTGATATTCGTTAGTCAGCAAAACTGGCCTTTTCAAATTGATCTGATCTTTGTAATGCTTCTTTGTCAATGATTCTGACATATACTTAGAAAACCAACACAATTTTTTCTTCAATATTTGTTGTTTCTTTCTGTCCAGGCTATAACTCACTCACATTACATAATATCCTTAATATTTGCATTTGCAGCATATTTACTTTGGTGTCTCAAGACATATATCCTGGAAGAAAAGCAATTTGAGCTGCAAAAATCTTCATTTCTTCTGGGAATTTTATTTTTAGAATTTAGCTCTCCTTCCATCTGCCTTTGAGCAATTTTCTGTGCTTCAAGCATGAGCAAGCAATATTAATCCAGTATCTAGCTTCTCTAAGGGACATTAACATGAGATCATATGCACCTCAGTTTTTCTCCTTAGGAACTCTATTTCTGTTTAACCGGAACATTGTCTGTGCCCCTCCATAATCATAATACAAAGCTTCAAAAATGCACATCCAGAAATGGGTAAAGAGATTTTTTTAAATGTGTTTTCTATGTTCAGATGTCTGCTGCCTGTATAATGACTCCTAATGCAGACAGCAAAGATAATGATCCTTGCTTACATCAACTGAAATAAAAATGTTATTTGTAGAAATGTATGAGTATCTTTCACCAAATGTTCAATTATTATGTTTTCCATACAGCATACAAGATATATATGCTCGATCTTGTATCACAAAATCACAAGTTGAACACTTCCCAAGTGTTTAGCACTGTGTGATATATTTTCGAATGACGCACGCAGATCCAAGTAAGGTGGCCTTTTGAAGTTGACAGATCATGATTTTGTCAAAATACTGGCTGAGATCTTTTGGCACGGCACCCAGTGTACCAATCAGGGGCGGTCCAACAGGTAGACAAAGTATGCGGCCGTGTGGAGCGCCATCTGGGAGGGGTGAATTTCCCCACCCACCGGGCGCCGGCGCCACACAGCGTCCTGGCCCTGCCTGTGACGCGTCAGCAGAGAGAGACCTAGAAGCGGGGCATGTGGGGGAGCATCACCGAGGCGCTGCTGTGCATGATGTCACCACCTCGCACCGCCATTTACTTCCTCCCTTGACTGGCCTCCTCCACTGCGGAGAGAGAGAGAGCATTGCCTGGTTACCGGGCAGGGAATGGGGGACTTGGCACATGGTGAGGCCGAGAAAGAAGGAGGAGGAGGAGAGGAGGAGAGGAGAGGAGGAGGAGAGGAGGAGGAGGGTGCCTCGGCTGCCGTCAGAGGGGATGAGGACGACGGGGAGCCGGCGGTGCCCGGCAGAGGGCGGAAGCCGGGCCGCGACGGGCGTAAGGCAAGGTGGAGGCCGCGGCTGATGGAGTCCGACCGGGTGCGCTGCCACCTTGAGTCGTGCAAGAAGTACCATGTGCGGCGGGTCTACCTGGGCGAGTCGCACGGGACCTGGATGGACCTCCGGCAGCGGTGCGGTTGGAGCGACGCCCAGCTGGCGGCCTACTTGCTGGAGCAGGAGCAGCGGGCCGGGTGCTGCGGGTGAGGAGGGCCAGCAGGAGGGAGCAGAGCAGAGGGACGTGATGGGCACCACTTCCCATGACAGGAAGGCAGCCCCCGAATCCCAAGCAGCCCCCTTGCAAACCACTGACTCCCAGTTAAGAACGGGGTTCGTTTATTTATTTATTTTGTGTCAAAAGCATCACATAAATCAATAAGTACAACACTGATCAAAGAAAGGCAGCACAAGCAGCTAAAAATGGGCAACAGCGACCGCATTGTCTGTGGCTTTAAACCAGGCCTGGGCAAACTTGGGCCTTTCAGGTGTTTTGGAAGGGGCCTGAGGCTGCGAGGATGCGTGGAGGGGGGGCACCAAAATAATGTTTTTTTGGTGGGGTGCCAAAATAATGTTGGGGGTGTGCCAAAATAATGTTCGCTTATGATTTAAAATTACCTTAGACAGCCCTTGGTGCCAATTTCCACTGGGACCAACTGTACTGGTTTATGCCAGAGCCTTTGCAGTTCAATTTTGAGGTCCTCATAACGGCTGAGTTTTTCCTGCTGTTTTTCGTCAATTTGACTGTCACCTGGTATGGTGACATAAATAATCCTTTTTTTCTTTTCTACAATCATGATGCCTGGTGTATTGTTTTCTAAAACTTTGAATAAGTAGTAGTAGTAGTAGTAGTAGTATGATTAAAAATGGTTCAAAACTCGTTTCAAATGTAGGCGGTAGGCATGGTTTAGAACCCAAAAATAGGAAATCAAAAATCTAATTGGGGGATTTTTTTTTGATTAGTAATAGAAAGACTTACAAAAAATTTTCCAAAAATTTCTAAAATGTAACTTAATTACTAACGAAATTCGTTAGTAGTTCGTATGCCAGCGCATGCGCATTCCAGATGGTTTTGGCCTACAACTCCCAGAAATCCTAACAGCTGGTAAATTGGCTGGGATTTCTGGGAGTTGTAGGCCAAAAAACTTGAATAAATCACACTGAATTCTAGATGGGACTCTCCAAATAGGAAGGAGGGAGGGAGGGAGGGGGGGGGTATGCTATTCTTGGAAGCAGCAAAAAAAAGGAGGAGCCCCCCCCTCGCTCCTCGCTGCCTCTCTCTCACCCCGATCCTGAGGGAGCGAGGGCCCAAGTTTGCCCAGGCTGAGAGGAAAAGGAAGAGGCCTGAGGCTGTGAGGAATGGTGTGAGTTGAAGTCCAAAACACCTGGAGGGCTGAAGTTGGCCCGTGCGATGGGGCAAGACAGAGCAATGGGGAAGAGAAGGGAGGGGGAGAAGCCACCAGGAAAGAGGAGGGGGGCAGAGAAGCATGTGAGAGAGCGCAGGGAGAGAAAGGAGGAGAAGCGTGTGTGTGTGTGTGTGTGAAGTTGGTCCGTGCGGTGGGGCAAGACAGAGCAACGGGGAAGAGAAGGGAGGGGGGAGAAGCCACCAGGAAAGAGGAGGGGGCAGAGAAGCATGTGAGAGAGCGCAGGGAGAGAAAGGAGGAGAAGTGTGTGTGTGTGTGTGTGTGTGTGTGTGTGTGAAGTTGGCCCGTGCGGTGGGGCAAGACAGAGCAACGGGGAAGAGAAGGGAGGGGGGGAAGCCACCAGGAAAGAGGAGGGGGCAGAGAAGCATGTGAGAGAGCGCAGGGAGAGAAAGGAGGAGAAGCGTGTGTGTGTGTGTGTGTGAAGTTGGCCCATGTGGTGGGGCAAGACAGAGCAACGGGGAAGAGAAGGGAGGGGGGAGAAGCCACCAGGAAAGAGGAGGTGGCAGAGAAGCATGTGAGAGAGCGCAGGGAGAGAAAGGAGGAGAAGCGTGTGTGTGTGTGTGTGTGTGTGTGTGTGAAGTTGGCCCGTGCGGTGGGGCAAGACAGAGCAACGGGGAAGAGAAGGGAGGGGGGAGACGCGTGGAGGACTACACTTTCCAGAATGCCTAGCAGCAGCGTCACTTCCAGTTCCCCATAGAAATGCGGGAAAAAGAAGAAGATGAATGAAGGCGGGAAGGAAATGAGGGGGAGAAGACAGGGAGAAGTGAGTAGTACAATAATTAAGAATTAATTACGATCATAACGCAAATTGTTGGCCTCAAGGACTGTAAAAGAAAGTCTACTTCCTGGTTAGCTGCCGTGATGCGTATAAACTAGAAAGTCCCATTACATACGAATCACTTACGATTTCTTTTAATTTTCATAACTTTTTTCTCATGCCTAGTAGGCGGCACTGATGGTTTGGATTTAAAGTAAATTCCGATTTTCACACAAAAAAATAGTTCAAAAATGTTCAAAACTTCTGAGACTTCCAAATCCTTTGTTAATGGTTTCAAAGTGTTATTTCCTGTTTTATTGGGTGGGCTTTGTTTTGAAAGTGATTGTTTTATTCCAGAAAGGGGGGGGGGGACGCCAAGGGAAGAAATCTGTATCCAAACTGGGTTAAACACAGCTCTCGCCCCAGGTCTGACTTGGGAGAGAAGGACATCCGCATCCAAACTGGGTTAAACATGGCTCTCCCGTGTCAGACCTGGGGTGAGAGTCATGGTTAACCCAGTTTGGATGCGGCTCTTGCCCCAGGTTTGATGCGGGAGGGAAGGACATCTGCATCCAAACTGGGTTAAACATGGCTCTCCAGCGTCAGACCTGGGGCAAGAGCTGTGTTTAACCCAATTTGGATGTGGCTCTTGCCCCAGGTTTGATGCGGGAGGGAAGAGCGTCCGCATCCAAACTGGGTTAAACATGGCTCTCACCCCAGGTCTGACTTGGGAGAGAAGGACATCCGCATCCAAACTGGGTTAAACATGGCTCTCCCGTGTCAGACCTGGGGTGAGAGTCATGGTTAACCCAGTTTGGATGCGGCTCTTGCCCCAGGTTTGATGCGGGAGGGAAGGACATCTGCATCCAAACTGGGTTAAACATGGCTCTCCCGCGTCAGACCTGGGGCAAGAGCTGTGTTTAACCCAATTTGGATGTGGCTCTTGCCCCAGGTTTGATGCGGGAGGGAAGAGCGTCCGCATCCAAACTGGGTTAAACATGGCTCTCACCCCAGGTCTGACACAGGAGAGCCGCATTTAACCCAATTTGGATGTGGATGTCCTTCTCTCCCGTGTCAGACCTGGGGTGAGAGTCATGTTTAACCCAGTTTGGATGCGGCTCTCACCCAAGGTCTGATGCGGGAGAGAAAGACATCTTCATCCAGACTGGGTTAAACACCATTTAACCCAGTTTGGATGTGGATGTCCTTCTCTCCTGCGTCAGACCTGGGGTGAGAGCCGTGTTTATTAAACACGGCTCTTGCCCCAGGTCTGATGCGGGAGAGAAAGATATCTGCATCCAAACTGGGTTAAACATGGCTCTCGCCCCAGGTCTGACGTGGGAAGGAAAGGATATGAATGGAATCCATCCACACTAGTTTGAAAAGCCAAATCATTTCCGACTCACTTACTGTTTCGTAAGAGAAATGGCGGAAAAAGCTTTGAAATGGCAAGGATATATCTGGGTTCCCAAATTGCTTCAAAATGGCTTAAAAATGAATTTGATTCAAGTTTATTCCGAATTAAGAAGATTCCGAACCTACCCAGGCCTAGTAGTAGTAGTAGTAGTTTAATACGTGTATTTATACCCTGCTTTTTCTCTGCCAAAGGAAACTCAAAGCAGTTGACAATTAAAATCATAACAGTATGTGAATTAAAACTTAACATATTCAAACACCAAAATAGGATGAAACATTAGAAGTATTAAAATCAACACTTAAACCACTAAAACAATTTAAAATACATAATAGCATCACACATCACTTCTGATTTTTTGCCCCCAAATCAGCTAAACGCCTTGAATTTCTCATTTAATTTTTCCAACTTCTTTTCAGTGAGTGGAGATGATAGTTTTTGCAAATATACTTCTCAACAACTATTCTTTGATTACGTTTGTCAATCAACAGGGGGTTATATAAGGGATTACCATTCCTCCCTTTATGTCTGAGGTGTTAGATTTAGTTTACATTGCTGAGAAGGAAGGTGGTAGAGAGACAATCAATAGTCAATTGAAAAAATAATATCTGATGTGCAAGTTATATCAGTAGGAGAGCTGCAGTTTGGGTAGAAGTAAAAGCCCCAGGTACATGATGCTTGTTGTTTTTAAGTTTATCTGTATGGAAATGATTGATGTGTTTTAGAACTCAGGAGTTAGAAAACTGGTGGCTAGTCTTATTTATTTCTTGATAATTTTCATTTATTTAGAAAATCCCCCGTTCTGTATGAATACCCTCAATGTTGGTAAACGATTAGTCATCTATAAGTGTGAGAATATTTTTGGGACTTTCTTTTGTGTTAAATTTGTATTTCTGTGCATGCTTTTGATTTAATTCCATTTTTGACCTTATTCAGAACATTCTTACCATAACATGAAAGAAAGTAAATTATGTCTACATATATCTACTATCTGTGTATCGTTGTATGAGAGCTATTCGTTTAGGGCCCCATCTACACTGACTATTTAATGCAGCTTCAAGTTAACTTCAAGTTTTTTTTAAAAAAAAACCATGATGGCTAGACAGCACACACTGTGGAAACAGACTGCAGCACATTTTAAGCCTGATACAAGCAAAGTCTGGGAATAGTTTTTAAAACTGAGTCCTTAGTGTGCATTTGCACACTGTAATGTAAACCACCTCAAAAATGAAAATGGCTCTGCAGAATGCAAATAGCTGTGCCATCACCCAAAGCAATCTGCTGCTGCACACATATGCATTCTGGAAGGGGTGGTAGTAAAACCAAAACAAAATACATTGGAACTAGTTCAAGGCCATCCTCTGAGGTGTGTGTAGTCACCAGGGGCAGCCTTACCTCTCCCAGGGGGGTACGCAAACCTTATTTTGGCGCCCTCCCATGGCTCCTGGACGCCCTCACGCAGCCAGCCGCGCATGCGCGATGGTGTCCCGCCCAGCCCCGCGAGTCGTCCCACGCAGTGGCGCGCACGCGTGGTGGCATCCTGCGTGGCCGCGAGTGCATCCCGCGCGGCTGCGTGAGGGCGTCCGTGCAGCAACACGCACGGCGGCGGCAGCGGAGGCGCGGCACGGGCAGCACTAGCTCCCGAGCATGCCACCACCCAGTGGCGCGGCTGGCTGCGGAGGCGCAGCGGCGGGGTGGCCGGCGTGGCGGCGGCCCTCCCAGGTGGCAACGCCCCTCCCAGGTGCCGTCGCCCTACACGGCCGCGTAGTTGGCGGAATGGGAGGGGCCAGCCCTGGTAGTCACCATCTGAGTTCTAGCATTTCCAGTATAATAATCTGCACATAAAAACAGTTTCCTTATATGTCAGTTTTAAATTGACCTAAGTAGTTTGAGCAGGTCCCTGATCTTGTGAATGCTGAACCACCTGCAAAGTAATAATAAGGATTTTAGTGGATCCCTCTTTCATGTGTTTCATTTCTTGAATTCAAAAATCCAAAACACACACATACACACATCCATGAAAGCTTTATTGGCCAAAATGCACAATGTGTGTCATGGAAGGTTTTGAAGTTTCACAGGCTTTTACATCAGGCATAGATGTTAAAAATCATGCAGGAGAAGAAAAGTGATTATGTTTGAGTCATAAACTTCTATTCTATCTCAGATGTTGCTTCTGATGTTACTTAAGGTGGCCTGGAGAGATATCAATGCAAGCAGAGGTCATGCCTTGTCTGAGCCATGGGGAGGACAAGGCACAAAGAGCAGTAAAAGTTTACAAAATGTCAACTCCATTAGAAACAGAAAAGTAATCTCCCATGAGACTCAGTTGTCAGTGTTATTCTTCAGGGATGTTTCCCATGAAACCGGGTTACAATGTCTTGCTTCATTCTGCGTGTCCTATAAGTGCTCAGTCTTGCTGGAAACTTTTTTCCCCAGCACTTGCTGCTTTGATGGATACAACAGTGGGGTATGTGATGATTCCAGTGAATTTAGATCCCCTACCCACTTCATGGAAGAAAGTTATGCTTCCCTGAAAAGAAACAACCTACTAATAGTCAAAACAAATCACTTCCATTTCACCTTATCCTAGTTATCCCTTTAAAAATGTCATGAGGCCTGTGAGACAAAACCCAATAGATTTGGAGTTTTATTCCCCCTTGGAGTTGTATTTAACAGGGAAAAGCCTCATGCATTGCAAATGGCTAAAATTTAGGAGCATTGTTCTTAGTGTAGCAATGACAAGAATGTACAACCTACCTCATTGTAGGTCTATTTATGTGCATGTTCTGAAAGACACAGGTGCATCTGGGAGCTCAAATGCCCCATGAGAATTAAAAGCAGACAGCTTTCTCTAGTACCTGATTTCAAATAATGAATACTTGCAGAAGTGTAATGCCATTCCTACTGGAAATGCACATACATTCATTCAGTTCATAATATTTTTTGCAATTTCTACCATAATTTTTATGCTCAAAACACTGCTGTGAGATACATTAGCCTGGTCAGTGACACCCAATTAGCTCCTTTTCTCTTACAGTAAATTTGGAAGCCAGTTCAGCTCTACCATAGCCACTGCTAAAACCCTTCTGAATTTTTAAAAACATTCCAAAGCTTCCTATCCTTCTAACTTCTGAGATTCTTTGCAAAGTAATGCAAATTTTATGGAAGAGGATCATATTTTGGTAGAGAATTTAGATTCAAGAGAATTTGTATGTCTAGAGCAGTGGTTCCCAAACTTTTTTGGCCTACCAGAAAATCTTTTACTCAGCGCCCCCCTAGAAATTAATTATAATTTTAATAGCAATTAAACAGAAAGATATATGTATTAATATATATGTATATGTATTAATGCAGTAGTTCTCAACCGTTCTAATGTCATGACCCCTAAATAAGGTTCCTCATGTTGTGGTGACCCCCAACCATATTTTCATTGCTACTTCATAAATAATTTTGTTACTCTTATTAATACTGATGCAAATATCTAATATGCAGGATGGATTTTCATTGTTACAAATTGAACATAACTAAAGCATAGTGATCAATCACAAAAACAATACGTTTGGGGGAGTATGGACAACGGATGATGGGATTTGCAGTACCTTCAACCAATTCAGCTCGGACTTCCACAGCCAAGACCCCATGAATGACAGCTCTGGACCAAACTTGGCACACAGAACCCCCTTGACCAAGAGAAAATATGGGAGAAGGTTGGGAGGAATTGACAGTGATTTATGGGAGATGTAGTTCACCTACATTTGGAGAGCACTCTGAACCCAAACAACCCTGGATCTGGACCAAATTTGGCACAAATACTCAAATATACCCAAATTTGAATACTGGTGGGGTTGGGAGGATTGATTTTGTCATGTGGGAGTTGTAGCTGCTGGAATTTATAGTTCACCTACAATCAAAGAGCAGTTTGAACTCCACCAACAATGGAATTGAGCCAAATAACCTTCAACTTAAGTTTGGATAGCAAACTGTCAGTGAAAACTAACACAGAGACCTTAAATTATCACAAAGGGAATTTCACCAAAATGAGAAAAATAGTAAAGAACAAACTAAAAGGAACAGTAAAAAAAAATCAAATCCCTCCAAAATGCTTGGAAACTGTTTAAAAATACTTTAAAACAAGCCGAACTAAAATGCATTCCTAAAATAAGAAAGAGGCTGGGAAAGTCCAAGAGGACATCGGTATGGCTTACAAATGAAGTAAAAGATGTGATTGGAAAGAAGAAAAACTCATTTAAGAAATGGAAGGCTCTTCCTACTGAGGAGAACAGAAAGGAACACAAGCTCTGGCAAACTAAATGCAAAGCAACCGTCAGGAAAGCCAAGAGAGATTTTGAGGCACATATAGCTAAGAACATTAAAAAAAATAGCAAAAACTTCTTTAGGTACATCAGAAGCAGAAACCCAACTAGAAAAGCAGTTGGGCCACTTGACGAAAATGGTAAGAAAGGGACAATAAGTGAAGACAAGGAGATTGCTGAACGGCTAAATGACTTCTTTGCCTCCGTTTTCACACAGGAGGACAGACAACATATGCCTGCAGCTGAGTCAGTTTTTTCAGGGAGGGAATTAAATGAATTAAACCAGATAGAGTTAAACAAGGAAGATGTTCTCACATGCCTTACTAAACTAAATGTCAACAAATCACCAGGGCCAGATGGCATCCATCCCAGAGTTCTTAAGGAACTCAAGTGTGAAATTGCTGAAATTCTAGCCAAAATATATAACCTTTCTCTAAGATCAGGCACTGTACCCGAGGACTGGAGGGAGGCAAATGTAACTCCGATCTTCAAGAAAGGATCCAGGGGTGATCGAGGAAATTATAGGCCAGTTAGTCTAACCTCAGTTCCAGGCAAAGTGATGGAAACCATTATTAAAGAAAAAAATACCAAGCACATAGAAGAACAGGCATTGCTGAAGGAAAATCAACATGGTTTCTGCAAAGGCAAATCATGTCTTACTAACTTGATAGAATTCTTTGAGGGTGTAAATAAACACATAGATAAAGGGGACCCAGTCGATATTGTTTACCTTGACTTTCAAAAGGCTTTTGACAAAGTCCCTCACCAAAGGCTCCTAAATAAGCTCTTCAGCCATGGAATCAGGGGACAGGTCTTGTCCTGGATTGGAACCTGGCTAAACTGTAGGAAACAAAGGGTGGTAATAAATGGACACTTCTCTGGATGGAAAGAGGTGAGAAGTGGCATACCCCAAGGTTCAGTTTTAGGACCGTTACTTTTTAATTTATTTATTAATGATCTGGATGTAGGAGTAAATTGTGAGGTAGCAAAGTTTGCAGATGACACTAAACTGTTCAGGGTAGTTAAAAATGAAACTGACTGTAAAGAGCTCCAGAAAGATCTCTCGAAATTGAGTGAATGGGCAACAAAGTGGCAAATGCATTTTAACCTAAACAAGTGTAAAGTCATGCACATCGGGGCAAAGAACCCCAAATACACTTATCAACTGATGGGATCAAAGCTTTCTGAGACAAACCAGGAAAGGGATCTTGGGGTTTTGGTGGACAGCTCAATGAAGATGTCAACCCAGTGCGCTGCAGCAGCGAAAAAAGCAAATTCTATGCTTGGCATGATCAGGAAGGGAATCGAAAATAGGTCGGCAAATGTTGTATTGCCTCTCTACAAATCTATGGTGAGGCCACATCTGGAGTACTGTGTACAATTCTGGTCACAGCACCTCAAGAAGGATATAACGGAACTGGAAAAGGTACAAAGAAGGGCAACAAAAATGATCCAAGGGATGGAGCAGCTCCCTTATGAAATCAGGTTGCAACGCCTTGGTCTTTTCAGCCTTGAAAGACGGCGTTTAAGAGGTGACTTGATCGAAGTGTATAAAATCATGCATGGGATAGAAAAGGTGAATAAAAAAAATATTTTCTCTGTCACACAACACTAGGACTAGGGGCACTCCCTAAAGCTCCAAGGTAGGAAAGTTAGGACTAATAAAGGAAATATTTCTTCACCCAGAGGGTCATTGGGTTATGGAACTCACTTCCAGAGGAGGTTTGTGACAGCTGTCAGCCTGGACAGCTTCAAGGCAGGATTAGACAGATTCATGGACACCAAGGGAATCAGTAGTTACTGAAATGGACATCCAAGTGCCACCTCTGTGTTGATGGAGGCAGGCAGGATTTTCCCCGGGTACTGGTTGTGGGGGGTCGGGAGCAGGTGAGGGTTTTGCCCTCCTTTCTGCCAGAGATCCCTGTGTACAACTAGTGGGCCACTGTGTGACACAGAATGCTGGACTAGATGGGCTGAGGCCCGATTCAGCATGGCTCTTCTTATGTTCTTATGTTCTAAACTTGGCACACAAACTCCCATGACCAACAGAAAATACTGGAGGGCTTTGGAAGGAATTCACAGTGATTTAGGGGAGATGTAGTTCACTTACATTTGGAGAGCACTCTGAACCCAAACAACTCTGGATCTGGACCAAATTTGGCACAAATACTCAATATACCCAAATTTGAACACTGGTGGAGTTTTGAGAAAATAGCCCTTCTCATTTTGGAGTTGTAGTTACTGGGATTTATAGTTCACCTACTCCACCAACAATGGAATTGAGCCAAACTTGCCACACAAACTCCCATGACCAACAGAAAATACACTGGTGGAATTTTGAGAAAATAGCCCTTGATATATAATAGTGTTAAGCACTTACTTTAAAGTTGAAATGATGTTCCGTGCCCCCTCTGGCCTGCATGCATGGCATGGGGGAGCAGCAGAGGGTGCTTAACGTGCCCCCTGTGTGTTGCTATTCACGCTATTGGGGAGACTGCTAGGATGGTGCGCAGGGGGAGGCAGAGGAAGTCTTCGCTTGCCCCTTGCACATTGCCTCTTGCTGGCCTCGCAGCTTGTGGGGAAAGGGAGGGGAGGCGGCGGGCCCTCCATTCTCTCCCCACTGACTTTTTAGCACCCTGCGGCCAGTGGGGAGGGAGGGGGTGAAAGCGAGCCCTTCGTTCTCTCTCCCCCCCTCCCTCCCCACTGGCCACAGGATGTAATGATGTTGATTATTTGTGTGTAAATGTTGTGTGACATGTGTTAAAATGTATGTTGTTTTGAATGTTCTATGGTTTGTTTCTGTGGGTGAAACAGAAGGGAGGCATGGCAGAAGCTTAGAAGAGCTGTCGCCATGGCAACCAGGGCTAGAGGCTAGTAGAATGTTCAGGTTTGAATTCTACAGTTGGAAAAGAGCGGGAAGCCAACTGCCAAATGAGAGGGGAGGAGTTATGTTCTAGTTGAGAGTGTCCTAAGGACTGAAAGAGAACGGTCCAGTGTTAGTGTGTGTCTTAAGGTCTGCTAGTGAGCAGTCCAGTTAAAGGGTATAGAGACCTAGTTAAAGTTGCAGGGGTTTATAGAGGTTTAGTGGAAACCCTATAATAGGTCCCCATTGTGTTATGTAACAGAAAAAGTTGTGCCTCTAAGGAAGTTTGAAACCAACCAAGATTGTACCCATTTGTGTCAAAATAAATTGTTTGCATCTTAAAAGGAAAACACCTCTCCTGATTCTTTTATTGGTGGTGGCCCTCAAAGTCAGTGGTCAGCTGGATAAATGGTGGCAGCGTGGTCAAGTGGTCACTGAGAAGTTTTAAAACTCCAGTCAGTTAAATGGTGAAGGGGTGAGACAGTACCCTGCCAATAAACGTGAAGTTGCTGAGGTAACTTCGAGGTTTCCTTGGATTGGAGGTCAGCAGTGTGGACATAGAAAGATTGTCCAGTCTGAGGCCGGTCAAGAAGTGGAGTGGTCACATATTGGCGGCAGCGGTGGGATCTTTAAGAGAGGGTCCACCCTGTCCAGCCGGTTGATTTGAACGTAGCTTCACCGCATATTGGCGGCAGAGCGGTGGGATCGTGTAAGAAAACTGATCCAGTGCGAAAAGCAAGGCTACCAGAGGAATTTGTTTAATTTCTCAGTTTACTGACCAAAGTCGTGTGGTAGTAGGGACTTTAATAGTTTAGTTTAAAGTTCTGAGGTAAAAGTTCGGCAAAATGACCACCAGGAGACAAACGAGGGCTTTGAAGGAAGCAGGGCAGCCTGAGGTTCTGCAGGAAGGAGAAGACTCTGAAATTTCAGAATCAGAGTCAAGTAAAATGTCTGGAGAATATCGGTTTAGGCTTGAGGTGATGAAACTTGAGATGCAAAGAGAAAAGATTATATGGGTGATCCCACCGCGGGTATAATGAGTTATCGTCCTTTGTCTCCCTTGTGAGCTATCTTTTGGCTTATTCACACTACATTACAAGCAGCATCAGGAATGGTAAGCAAAACCAGCAGGCAGTAAAGCAGGCATCTCCCCTTAAAGGGGGTTCATTACTTTCAAAGTCTCTCTCTCTCAATGGTCATTCGTTGGCCTGATAGGTGTATTGTGTCCAAATTTGGCGTCAATTCGTCCAGTAGTTTTTGAGTTATGTTAATCCCACAAATGAACATATATATATATATATATAGAGAGAGAGAGAGAGAGAGAGAAGTCATCATTTAAATTGACTTATTTTATCCTCTATCTGTACATCATATATGTTGCCCTTGTCCTTAGTGGAAGGTAGGGAGGCCTGCCAATGGTCTTGACCAAAGAATCCATTTAAGAATTTGGGGGCCATGCTGAAGTCAGGATTGGAATATTCACTTGGCCAGTGGCCACAAGCCCACTGGATGGCTTAAGGCAGGTCCCATTCTCTCACCCTCAGAAGAGGCAAAGGCAAACCCCTTCTGAACAAGTCTTGCAACAACAACAAAAAACTGCTGACCAGTTCACCTTTGAGTAACCATAAGTTGAAAGAATGACTTGAAGGCACATAGCAACAACAACAACAACAACAACAAATGCCACCCCAGAAGGGAGGTGTGCAGAACATTAAGGTCCATTGTGCAATGCCCTTTCTGCCACTTTGATTGGGTGTTCAGGAGTGTGTGTTAGAGGGTAGCTAATCTGCATTACAAGTGATCTTGATTCGCCTGCTGGTGGAGTGCAGGAGAAGTGAACACAGCGCTAATCAAGCAGCTTCTTGGTAAATGGCAGCACTTATTAATCATCACTGTTGGTCGTTGGCTCCTTGCTGCTCCATCTGAAGAGCTGGCATTGTTTCGACTGCACTCCAGAATGTGTTTTCAATAAGCATTTAGCATTGGAAATTCGGGCTGGGGTGGGAAGAGGGATCTCTTCACCTTGATAATTTTTTAATTTCCTTTCAGTTGGATACCTGGCAAGTTCATGGACAGACGGCACTCTCGTTTATTTTTATGTGTAGCCATTGTGAGCATGGTTCTTGTTAATTGCTTTCACACACATCACACCCATTCAAGAGAATAGGTCCAATCAAGGGACAATACAGATTGTCCATAAAGTCCTCCATAAACAGGGGAAGCTAACAATTATTAGTATAATAACCAATGTTTTAGATTGTATGTACCATGAGTTTGGGAGAAAACTTTGTATGTGTGTAATAGAGAGGTGGGCAACACATATAGAATATTATGTAAAGCATTTTCTTAAAATTGTACTGTATTTTGTAAATAAAGGTGCATTTAACAAATTTCCATTTTTCCTATGTATTGATTCACCGCTGGACTGGCCGTGTTCCAAATGCCCAATCACCGTCTCCCAAGCAGTTACTATACTTCCAGCTCAGATGAAACCAGAGCGTTGTTGGACAGGAAAAGAGATTTAAATATGGGCTTAAGCTAACCTTAAAAACTGGCGGCTGGACACGCACTGAGGGCTGGGAAGCCCTGGCCCTTGGCGCTCTAACTGGAGGTCAGCTGTGACCAGCAGTGCTGCAGAATTCAAAAGAGGCATGAATGGAGGCAAAAGGAATGTGCCAATAGAAGGTGTGCCAAATAGCCTTGACCAGGACTGCCTTCCACCTGAAACCCATGTCCCTCACTGTGAGTGAACATGCAGATCAGAATAGGGCTCCACAGCCACTTACAGACCCACTTGGAGGACTATAAGCCCTTGGGCTACAAAGGGATTACCTAGAAGTAAGTAAGTAAGTAGAAGTAAGTGAAATGTTTTGATTAATATGGTCTCTTTTTGGAATCTGTAGGTTCTCAGTAAGACTGCAGATCAGCTTCAAGTGGTTGTTCACCACTTAAAGTCTTGATGGAAGATCTGAAGAAGATTCATAGACTGAACAACAGTGGGTTTTTATTCATGCCTTTCCACTTTCATGGGGTCCTGTGTTCTTGTCCAGCGAATGTGGGGACCCTTCTGTGTTTGTTCCTAAAGTAATCTTTTGTAGAAATCCATTGGGTAAAATATTGTTTGGTGTACTATATATTTGAGATAATAGAATAGAAGCGGTGCAGACAGAGGAAGAGAGGCAATGTTGAGAATGGTGACTGCTGGAACGTCTGAGGATTCTTGTCCTTGATGAATGGCATGTGGGATATCCAATTGATACAGTTGATTAGGGTACTTAGAAGGTAGAAAGGAGTAAGTGGTGTGAGGATTAGGGTTAATAGAGTCAATGAATCAGGTTCAACCATGAATGAGTGGTGTTTAGAGTCTGAATCAGCTAGGAAAGGAGGAGGGAACTTTGTTTTGAATTAGTTTTTGGTTTTGTATGTACAGTATATACTTTTGGTCTCCTGAAATATCACGTATTATGAAGTTTAGCTTCAGAAAAGATTGGTTAGGTAGCAGGAGTGAATACAAAGATATATATGTAGGGATATAAACTGCATAATATTTCACATACTGTAAGTTCTTTGAGGACATCTCAGAGGTCTGCACAGAGAGGAAAGCCCTATTGGTGAAACACCCCAACTTTTAGTGGTAACCATGTGATTTGTGGAAATCTTCACATTTGGTGGAAGCAGTGGCCTTGTACCTAGTAAGAAGAATTCTTTATATGAAAAAAAAAATATGTAATGTTTTGGATTTTACATTGTGTACACAGTCACTTAACATCTACACATTGATTTTAAATGTTCTTTTAAGCTGATGTTTTATTCAGTTTATGTAGTTTTATAAAATTTATTTATTTACATCATTCTTCGCCCTTCTCACCCATAGCGGACTCCAGGGCAGATCACAATGTGCATACACAGCCAAACATTCAATACTTCATAGACATACAACATATATAGACAGACAACGAGCTACACAATTGTTTGACTCACCCCGATCTGGGCAGGCCTCAAACTCATGACATTTTGGTCATTAGAGATCTTATGCAGCTGACTTCTAGCCGAGGTTACCATTCCCAGTGTTAACTATGGTCCGTACTCTTCTGTTCCTTACCTTGATCAATGTAAGAAGGAAGGAAGGGGAGAGAGGAGAGAGAGAAGAGGAGGGTTAAGTGGTAAACCCCTCATTCACCAGGACACAAAAGTGAAATAAAACTGCATGAGCAAGAGGAGTAATCATCTTCTGATACATAGGATCTACTTTTGATTAAGAATGCCCTGATAACAAGTTTAGTCCTTGCATATGCAGCTGAGTGCATGCTGTAATGAAGCCAGGATTGCAATTAGAAGACTTGATGACACCATCTGCTCCCCTCACTTCGATTGCCCTGCTTACTCTGAGCTTTGATGCTGTTCCCAATAGTTGGGAGGGAAAATGGATTTTCCCTGCAACAGTAATGTGTTGTGATGAGCTATCTCCGTTGCCGTGCAAAAAGTATCCTGAGATGGCTCAAACTTGTCGACAATTAAAATCTATTACACAAACAGCCTGTTTCCAAGTGGAAATGAAAAGTGCTAGGACTGGTTTGTTGAGATAAAGCATTTCACCCGTAGTGTTAGATAAATGACATTCCTGGGAAATCCTGGACTGATGCTCTTATGCTGTTTGGAAAAATGGTGGGCAGAATTGTTTTGATTACATAGCATGGCCACCAGTTCTAGAAACATGCTTACTTTGATGTGGAAGGAATTATTTGGTGATATTTTGGGAATATTTTGACTACATTTAAACACCCAGAAAAAGCTTTTGCTTCTCAGAATGTTATTGACAAGCTGTGTCAAGACTGAAAAATACCAGCGAAACAAGGTTTTCAAGTGAATCAAATAAAATCATATAGTGGGAAAAAAAGTCTTCGGTGGCCACAGATTCCAACTTTCTGCTCAATACAGAATCTCCAGCAAGGGCCGGTCTGCAAAAATTTGTGTCCTTCCAGGTTTGGGATTCAGACTCCCAAGAGCCCATCAGAGCGGTCCCAAAATGTAGAGACCTGTTTCAGTTTTACAGAGGCATCAAATGACACCTCTGGGAAAAGGGAATTAATTTGGAACAAACCAAGATTGCCTTGGTTTGCTCTGAATTGATCAAATACCTCATTAGATCTGAGCCTTCCTGAAGCATGGGTCCAATACGGTATTGGGCCACTGTGGGCGCCTGACTTCAGGATCATGTCCGTGGCCCCAGAGATCTCTCTCCACTGCCATCATCCTCACATCTTTGGGGCTCTTGCTTGGCAACCCAGGGTATGGAAAGGCACCCATTTCAATTGGGATGGCATGCGCCCTACTGCAGCACACACACACTTGAAAGCCCAGAGTTTGGGTGGGTGAGTAGGGATAAGAACCGCTCAAATCTGGTTAGTTGTAACCTGCTTTGGTCTGGGTTTTTATAACATGTATAAAATTTACTTTTAGAAACCTAGCCAGCTTGTTAAACAATCTGAGATGTTGGGAGCTGAATTTCAAAAACACAGCGGCCAAGGCCTCAGTTAGAACATCCCCAGCAGGAGCTGTCAGGTTCCTTTGAAAACTTCCAGAGAAGGGGACTGACACCGCCTTAAGGCAATTGGTTCCATTGTCAAAACACCCTGTAAAGAACTTCCCTCTCATTTCAGCCAAAACTTACTCTCCTGTGGCATAACACAATTAGATGTAGTTCTACCCTCTAAGGAAGCAGAGAACAAACTGAACCTTATCTCTGTGGTAGCCCTGAGACCTTCAAGGGTGCTATCATGTCATCGATCTTCTCTTACCAAGTTGAACATGCTCAGATCCAGAAATTCCCTCATCATTTCTTTGTTCTCTCTGCTTCATTATCACCCATATTTGCCCTTCTCTGTATTTGCTCCTACTAGTTATATCCTCTGCAAAATGGGGTACCACTTAACTGAATGTTAGAATCCTTCAGCTTGAAACTGCTTGTATTAATGTGGGATAAGGCATTATTTGCTTTCTTCTTCTGATAATTGTCTCCCATGGAAGCAAGATTAATAGATAGACCTTTTTCAACTATTAGTTCAATTGAAACCATCCTACTACCTATCTGATTTTTATTTTTTATAAATGGATACTCATAATTTGCTATATTGCCTAGAGCAGCATCATAGCTTAAGCATGATTGCCAAGATCTGTATTTTAATGGCTATTAAGTGACCATCTTTGTGCACCTGATTGCTAGCTAATGGCCAGTGATGATTACCTGATGTTTCTTCTGTGACTGCAAATGGCTGTATGATGTTGTCCAATGGTCCATGATGGTCAGTGGTTAGTTCCTGCCAGGACTCATTGACCAGTCAGGTTTATTACTAAGGACATTTATCCATGAGTGCCTGCATGGAGAAAACAGTCTGGAGTAATGTAGTGTGATCTAAGTGTGGGTTTTGAAATGGCTAAACAGAAATCCTGGGAGAGGTCCTCCAAGTAGCCGCAGTTTGCTTTTGGGGCCCGGCACTAATGAGGCCTCATGTGAATGCTGTTTGGCTTGACAGGAGGATTGGGTGTTAAACTTTGTGATCAATTTTGATTCTGTGAGTCATGAATTTATCCACCTCCTTCGTCCTGTGCATTGATTGTGTATGCCTGCTTTGCAGAGGACTTGACGGTATGGGACTCTTTCGTTAGGTGGCCCCTTCTACACTGCCATATAATCTATATTTTCAAAGCAAATAACCCACTCTATCTGCTTTGAACTGAATTATAAGATCAACACACCATATAATCCAGTTCAAAGCAGATAATTTGAATTTTAAATGGCATTGTAGAAGGGCCTAAGCTGGCGATAAAGGAAACTTCATGGAGGACATGTGTCCCAGTGGTTAAGTCCTTATTTACTCTCTTGCACAGTTTGTTCATATCTAAAATCTGGCTCTTCCCCTTATAACCTACTATTTTCTTTGATCCTTTCTACATTTGCCTATATTCAGGATCTGATCCCCAGATTATCTATTATTTTTAAACTGGTTATATAGTCTCCAGTGCCGGACAATCTGTGTTGAAGCTTATATTACACATGTGCTCTTGATAGAATCGGCTTTTGCTTGCAGCTGGTAAAACACCGGCAATGATAAGATCTAGCAATGGAAAGGTTGCCAGTTGAAGCCCTGGGTCGGAGTGAGCCCAGTTTACTGTTTACCTAAGCAATTCAAAAGCAGCTCAAGAAGTGAGTTTGATACCCTGATTAAGGCCCTTCTACATTGCCCCTATAATATCCCAGGGCATTCAGCACAACAAGAACAATACATTTGGCACAGTTGATGTGTGACTCCACATGGGAGGAAATTATGCTATAGCAATGCCTCTTGAGCTATCTGATGTGAAAGCTGGCATTTGAACCCCTAATGTGCAAAGTTGTTACCATACTATTACTGATTGGCTACAATTATTTATTTCACATCTAGAAACTAGGCATGAGCAGTTTTACTCGATCTCAGATGTTGGAGTAAAGCCAGAACTTTCTGACCATCAGGTGGGGTTCAGAGCATTATTCCATTGGAAGTCTTTTTTGAGTTTGAAAGCATCTGGAGCCATTTGGTATTCTAATGGTTTCAGACATAGCTTCAGATGGCTAAAGTATTTTTAATGTAACTAACCTGCTGGGAAATCTAACTTCGGCTTCCCAGCAATCAAGGCCACATTTTCTAAAGGGAGAGGGGTATGCCGTATCAAGTGGTACTACACACTGTAAGCTTGGCCACATGGCTTGCAACCCTCATTCTGGCAGGAACAATCCATGTCTGTGAGAAAAGTACTGGACTGAATTGTTGTGTGCGCGCCCTAAAATATCTGGGTCCCAGACCAAAGTTATTTTTCTGTGTTGAAGTCTTCTGCCTGTCTGCCTGAATGTATCCTTTGACTGGTAGAAGTCCTACATCTCTCATTATTCCTTAACACCTCTATGGACTAGATGGCCCATGAGGGGTTTCCCTTCAGCTTTTGGAATCTATTAAAATGAGGAATTGGTTGATATTGGTTTCTCTTGCTTAATATGAAGGCTGAATTTTGTAATAAAGATTCTGTAAAACTTTTAATTCACCAAAATTGGTAGATGTATGAATATGTCTGAAGAGTTAGAGGCGGGAGGAAGAGGTAGATCTCCTATTACCTTACACCATTCCCTAGAAAGGGTGTGGGAGTAGCTCCCTTTTTGAAAAATATTTCCAATTTCTTTAAAAATTTTCTTTAAAATTGGTGGATTGTCCTGAACATTTTGAAATTTGGTGTGCTGACTGTGGAGGATGTGTTTACCATTGTAGCAAGGATTTCATCAGGATAGCTAAAAAAATAGAGAGAAGCCCCTAAGATTTCCCCACTTTGTCCTGTCTTTTTCCCCTGTGCGCAATTGTACCCACACCATTAACAAATCACTTCTGAAGATTTTCAATTTTCCAAGGTTTGAATCCCCCCCAAAAAAGGGATGTGACTTTAGAATTGAAGCACCAGGGCCCCCTACTTTTGAACAGTTTAGATCCATTTTTATCGCATGCCTACTGAAACTCATCACCAGTTTCAGTAGTCGAAACTGTGGTGTGCCAGTGCTCTATGAACCACTACTTTGAGAGCCTTATGTTAAAAGCCTCCAGTATTGAGTTTTGGACAATATTTGAAACCAGAAGAATCTGTTCAAACAAAGCTTTTGGCAGATAATGTGTTATGGAAATAGTAATAGTAATAATAACTTTATTTTTAACCTGTCCTATCTCCTGAAGAAAAGGAAGAAGAAGAATTCTAATTGTCTTTGTAGATTCTCTAAGGAAAACTGCAGATTTATGGCGATGTCTCCAAGTGTGGATGTTTGTGTTGGGATTAATAAAGATTTGTGTATTATCAGGTTCTTGTATTACAGAACTCAAGTAAAATAGGGGAAAGAAGCAGGAACAAACTCAGCCTTGTATAACAAACTCCAACTCAGCTTGCAGTTCAACTTGAAATATGTCTTGGTTTTGCTTTTGTTGGGAGTCTGCTACAAAGGAGCATAACTTTTTATATTTCTAGCAAATGCGGGAGGATACGGGAGGACTCACCCCAGCTGAGCTCTAAGATTACTTTGCCATAATGTGGCAGCTGTCATCTTTTACAGAGACTGTGCGGCGATAATAAATCCTCTTGGACCGACATGCTTTGCAAGCTACTCAAACCCTCTCCTTGTTTCTCCCCCTTTGCATGCTTGTTTAATAAGAAAAAATGTGGTTGAAACCGGTCGATCATCTTAAAGATGTTTTACTTTGAAGGTGCCCTGGATTATGATTAATACGGTGAATAGCTGAGGCCTAATAGAGGCAATGCTTCTCTATATAGCCAAGTGGTCCAATGTTTGTAGGGAAGAGAGACAGAGAGAGAGAGAGAGAGAGAGAGAGAGAGAGAGAGAGAGAGAGAGAGAGAGAAGAGAGAGAGAAAAAAAAAAACAGTCATTTCCCAAATTCCCCTCCGCTTTTCTGCTTTCATATAAAACTTGGCCTCTTTCTTTCAATAACTGTCAGGCAGAGTTTCCAATCTGAAGGGAACCAAATTATCTTCTGGAAAAGCCAGGGTTCTCTAAAAAGGCAGACCAATATTCTTGAGCTCCACTTTATTTGGTATTTTTCATATTTTGCTAGTCATGAGGACTAGCAAAATATTTTCAAAAATATAGGGCATCCCAATTCTAAACACTGAAAATATTTAATCACCTTGATAAAATATTTCAGGGTTTTTTTTTCACATTTTTTAGCCCCGCTTTGAATCCCAAAGTCTAGAAACCTGCAACTATGGCTTTATTGGGATAGAATACTTTTATTAAACTTTGTAATAATGAAGGTTTCAGTTCTGTGGTTCTGGTGGTTTTGGAATCATCTCACTGGAGGGGGAAAGATTAGAAGCAAAGATAAGTACTTTTTACATACTGAGAGACAGGAAAGCTTGAAAAAGAATATGGATACTGGGAAAATTGAAGGAAAAGGAAGAGGGCCAACCAAGGGCAAGGTGGATGGATGGTATCCTTGGGAAATGACTGGCTTGACCTTGGAAGAGCTGGAGGTGACAACAGGGGCTCTGGGGGGTCTTAATCCATGGGGCACCCAAGAGTCGAGCGATTGAATGAATAAACAACAAATATATCTGCTGCCCATTCTCCATCCTCCCATTTTTTATTTCTGTTTTTTTTTTCCCCAAGGGAACCCCCTGAAAATCTGTTCCAAACATTCCTCCATGCCCCCGGGAAGGCCCACCAAAAAAGGGACCAAACTGGGGTTGGTAAAAAAATTTGCCCAAACCTCAGTTCAAAAGGACATGTTTATATGCTTTGTTGTGAAACACCACATGGTGGGAGCAAAAAAAGCTATCTTTGGGTGTTTGTAAGGGCCTCCCCGGGAAACGTTTTGTGGTTTTTGGGCGGGCCATTTCTAAAAAATTCTCTCCTGATGTTTCCCTACTATTAAAACCCCAGGGTTGTTTAGGGGGGTTTTAAAAAAGGGGAGGTTTGGGAAACAAGAGTGTTAGTGTGTGTCTTAAGGTCTGCTAGTGAGCAGTCCAGTTAAAGGGTATAGAGACCCTAGTTAAAGTTGCAGGGGTTTATAGAGGTTTAGTGGAAACCCTATAATAGGTCCCCATTGTGTTATGTAACAGAAAAAGTTGTGCCTCTAAGGAAGTTTGAAACCAACCAAGATTGTACCCATTTGTGTCAAAATAAATTGTTTGCATCTTAAAAGGAAAACACCTCTCCTGATTCTTTTATTGGTGGTGGCCCTCAAAGTCAGTGGTCAGCCGGATAAATGGTGGCAGCGTGGTCAAGTGGTCACTGAGAAGTTTTAAAACTCCAGTCAGTTAAATGGTGAAGGGGTGAGACAGTACCCTGCCAATAAACGTGAAGTTGCTGAGGTAACTTCGAGGTTTCCTTGGATTGGAGGTCAGCAGTGTGGACATAGAAAGATTGTCCAGTCTGAGGCCGGTCAAGAAGTGGAGTGGTCACATATTGGCGGCAGCGGTGGGATCTTTAAGAGAGGGTCCACCCTGTCCAGCTGGTTGATTTGAACGTAGCTTCACCGCAATGGTGCGCAGGGGGAGGCAGAGGAAGTCTTCGCTTGCCCCTTGCACATTGCCTCTTGCTGGCCTCGCAGCTTGTGGGGAAAGGGAGGGGAGGCGGCGGGCCCTCCATTCTCTCCCCACTGACTTTTTAGCACCCTGCGGCCAGTGGGGAGGGAGGGGGTGAAAGCGAGCCCTTCGTTCTCTCTCCCCCCCTCCCTCCCCACTGGCCACAGGATGCAAAAAAGGCAGCTGTGCGAGAATGGAGGGCCCACCGCCTCCCCTCTCCTTCCCTGCAAGCTGGCGGGCCAGTGAAGCACCAAAAGCGGTGCAAAAAAGCAACGGGGTTTTTTTTAGCCATTTTGGAGGGGGCAGGGCCAACCATGGTGGCCTTCACTGCCCCCCTGAACCACTCCACCACCCACCAGGGGACGGTAGCACCCACCTGGGAGTGACGGGTCTAGAGAATACAGGAGTTGGTCATCTCAGGTCTTCATGGTAGGGCATGGTAAATTAGATTTGTGATCTCATATAACAGGGAGGTAAATAGGACAATGTACTTGGAAAACATACTAGAACCTCAGTTTAAGAATACCAGAGAATGGGAAACAATGTCTATTTGTAAACGCAGTGCCTTGAGTGAGAGATTAATGTGTAAATACTGTTTGAATATTTTTCCTGAAAGCTGTTCCTTCATTGTCATGACTAGAAAACATCTCAAGATGCTCGACTTCTCCCTTTGTCTTCTGAAGTAAATAGGACATCTATAACAAAGCTGGAGGCCTTTTATTTTGTTTTTGACAGAACAGTTACCTCATTAACTTAGCTAAGAAGCTTTTATAGCCTCTAAATCTGAATCTGAGTTGTTACTTCACAGCCTCCAGCTACATTAGACACTTTTCTGCACTTTACCATTTCCTTCATTAAGAGCAGAATCCTATTTCAAAGCATCTTTTAATGTATGCTCATTACAAAGCTCTTCCCAGTGCACAAACTAAAGTTAAACTTACTTGAGGATTACCATCTTCTCACATCTTCAGTACAATTTCCCTTTCTTCTACCAGTGTTCTAGCAGAATTTCTTGTCTTACTCATATAATATTAGTATGCAAAGGTATATTATAGAAGCTTAGAGACTCAGGGATTTTCTACACAAATAAAAAAACTGGATTCACTCAGATACAACACTAGCTGTTTACATGATTCACTTGGGTGAGTATCCCAGGTTTCTGCCCTTAGGCCACCATTGTTCTACATTAGGCCAAGTCAAGAGATATTCCAATGTTTGCAAGAAACCTTGGAGTATACTAGGGCTGTGTGACTTTCTGGAAAGTAGGAGTCTATTTTGACCCAATGCACTGAATACTGCCACCATCAAATTTTTCCTGTGTTAATCAGTACAAGGAAGATAATGGATCATGTCTTTGTCACTGCTACCACTCTCTGACAGTCATGGGAATACTTAGTCATCACAGTCCCATTTACTGAGTCCAAAATGGGATGCTCACATGACTGGTAGAAAGGAGGACGCCATTCAAATCCCTCCTTACTCATTTCATGGGCAACCCATTCTCACATCAGACAGATGTCAGAATTCACAATTCACAAATTTTTGCTTTGATGCAGCCTTTGTCGGTGCCTTTGCTGTGGTAGGTACAGTCTTCTTAATTGCCAGCTTAGCCTTTTTTGCTTCCTTTGCAGTCCTAATAGTCTACTCCGGTTGAGCTTTTTCCACCTCAGGCTTCTGGCTCTTGGGAGTAGACTCAATGACAGAGGTTGGACCATCTGGACACTGGTCATGGATTCAAGCAGTACATAATGGCTTTGGAGCAGGTCTAGAGCAGGCATGGGCCAACTTTGGTCCTCCAGGTGTTTTGGACTTCAACTCCCACAATTCTTAAAATTCGGTTAACTGGCTGGAATTTATGGGAGTTGAAGTTCAAAACACCTGGAGGTCCAAAGTTTGCCCATACCTGCTCTAGAGTAACCTATCCCAGTAGACACAGTGGTAAGGTGCATCTACACTGTATGTAGGGTGTGGTAGAGTGCATCTATACTATACGTTTAGGACCTCTTCACACCTACCTTTTTCGGCAGCAGCAACAGGGTTTTTAAAGCTCAATAGCTTCCAACACACTCTAGAGAACTACTTCTGGGTAGGTCTGTGGCTGAACTGCCGCCACCACTGAAAAAATGGACAATAGCAGGCTCCCCATCTTTCCATTAGGAAAAATGAGCATAGTCACTGAAAACAGGCTTCCCCCCATGTGATGAAGTAGGGGGGAAAGCCAGGATGGAGTGGGGTGCAGGATGATAGGCCACTATGCCCCTTGTACTAGTGCTGCCGGGACGCATCGAGATAGCATCATTCAAATGGCACATGTGATAATGTGGTTTATCATCACTTTAACTGCCTGACTCAATGCTATGGAATCATGGGAAGTACTGTATAGTCTTTAGTCTTCTTTGCCAAATAGTGTTTGTGCCTCACCAAACCACTTTCCATGATTAAGGCTTAATACTTAAACTCTTTTAGAAAACCGCCCATAACGGAGTGGTAGCAGACTAATCCATGGGTTCTGGTCACATCCCGAATAGATTACTGCAACACACTCTACGTGGGGGTACCTTTGAAGACAGTTCAGCAATTGCAACTAGTCCAATGGGCGGCAGCCAGATTTCTAACTGGAGCTACATACAGGGAACACACCTCCCCTGTTGTGTCAGCTCCACTGGCTGCTGATCCGAGCTCAATTCAAAGTGCTGGTTTTGACCTTTAAAGCTCTATACGGTTCTGGCCCAGCTTACTTGTCCAAACGCATCTGCTTCTACGTCCCACCTCATAATTTAAGATCATCTGGGGAGGCTCTGCTCTCGCTTGCACCAACTTCTCAAATGCAGTTGGTGGGGACAAGAGATAGGGCCTTCTTGCTGGTAGCTCTCCACCTGTCGAATGCGCTTCCAAGCGAAATACAATTGACCCCATCCCTCCTAGCATTTAGGAAAGAAGTAAAATCTTGGTTATGAGTCCCCCCTCGGGGGTTGAGAGGAGCAGAGTAGAAATAATGTAAATAAATAATAAATAAATAAATGGGTTCCAGTAACACCTGTTTCTCATGCATGCTTTCTATTATTATTAATATTCCTTCTTCGTCTTCCTCTTCTTTCCTCCCCATTCTCCCCTTTCTTCGTTTTTCGGCAGCCGCCTTCTCCATATCATACTTTCTTACCAGACACATTATGTAGTTCAGATCTGTCAATTTTCAGTTTCATTCTATTTTATTTAGTGTCTCTGGTCTACAGGCCAATTATACAAGGTCTACAAAACCGACCAGAATATTTTACATGCTTCAGATCATTTGCTGTTGACTCAGGACACTTATATAAATTCTCCAGCCAGTGTGTTGTGTATATTAATAGGAACAGACCTTGTGTTGTATTGGGAGGAGGGGAGAGATGGGGAAGGGAGGAAACAAAACTGCTCCTTCATAATATATGGCCTGCTTCCTGCTAATATAATTTTAAAATAAAAATATTTTTCCAGAGATATTTTAAACAACAACATTGCTTAATGTAAAGCACTATATAATGTGGGAAGAAATGAATATTTTTCTCTCTCTCTCATCAGACTCACATAATCACTGATAATGGTACAAAAATTGTTTACAATACAGATAGTTTAAAAGAGTAGATGATTAAGTGTTGTCCACAGATCCCTGTGAAGGAACAATAGCTTAGAGCATTATCTTTCAGATAGCAGGCATGATCTTCTAGAAGCAGCAAATTACATCTAGAAACTGATCCTTATCATCTGTGTGGAATGAATTCATATCACTTTGTCCCATAAGAAAAAGCCCTCAGCATTGAACAATTGGTGTTTTGTCTTTGTCAGAGTAAAATATTAAGACTGATTTTTGACTGATGTTATTTTTTTGCTAGCAATAAAGTAAAAATGTATACACTATTTATTTATTTATTTAAAACTTTTATATACCGATCTTCTCAATCTCTGCAGAGGGACTCATGCAGGTTAACAGCAAGGATTCAATGCCAAATTACAATTCAAAACATCATAAACACAATAAAAGATTAAAATACAAGTAGATTAAAATACATAAAAATACACATAAACCAGATCGCCAAGATAAAAAAACATGTCCAATTTAGGTCCGCATACATAATCGATGACTTAGTCTATTATTAAACTCAGCTAATATTATAGCAATGCTTCTTTCCAGATCCAGAATTTCAATAGCTTCCTGAAGGTCAGGAGCGAGGGGGCAGATCTGATCTCAGTTGGGAGGGAGTTCCACAGCCGAGGGGCCACCACAGGAAAGGCCCTGTCTCTCGTCCCGACCAGCCGCGATAGCAAATGTGGTGGGACCAAGAGCAGGGCCTCTCCAGAAGATCTTAACTGCCTTGATGGTTCATAGGGGAGAATTCGTTCAGACAGGTTAACTGGGCTGGAACCATATAGAGTTTTGCAGGTCAATACCAGCACTTTGAATTGTGCTCAGAAGCTAATTGGCAGCCAGTGGAGCTGGCGCAACAGAGGAGTTGTATGCTCCCTGTAACCTGCTCCAGTTAGTAACCTGGGAGCAGGGTACAGGGTACAGTTAGCCAAACGTTGGACTAACTGAAGCTTCCGGGCAGTCTATAGAGGCAACCCCACCCCACGTAGAGAGCATTGCAGTAGTCTATTTGGGATGTAACCCGAATTTTAGTAGGTTGCATCCATCCATGGGAAATTAATTTATAGCAGGGGATGTGGGCTAAAAGAATTCAATGGATGAAAGAACACCACAAAACACAAGAAGTATAAATTATGTGTAATTTTATTTCCCTTGGTTTTATTGGATTTTTTCCACTTTGTGTTTTTGGATCCACTTGATTCCACATATAGAAACTCTTTTGGAAATGGGATAGTTTCATATCCTGAAATATATATGTATTTCTTTTTGCGGTTTGAAAATAATAATAGAAAATAATTCAAACAATGCAAATGTTATTATACTAGCACAAGAGGAATAAACAGTTTTAAATTTGAATTTCACAGTTTTAAAAAATTATGCTCCTTTTATTTCAGAATATGTTATTTTATTTTTGGTAAAGACTGTGTTGCAAACATTGTATTCTGGTGTAAATAAATAAATAAATGTTTCCATGTCCTATTATTCCCACTGTGGCTGTAACATTTTGCTTGGCTGAAAGGCAACAAGAGATAATGACCTCTATTGAATGCTTTCCACAGCAAGAGCCTACTTGGGAGAGATTTGTTATTGGCTATTTCTCCTTTTCTGGTTGAGCACAGCCAAATAGCAGACTTTTCTCTGAAAACAAGCAGAAGAGATAGCATACTTAAAGTGCAGTGTTTTGTTACACAGTTGTCCAGCATTTGCAAACGCTGTGCAGTTCAAGACCAGCATTTATGCAGAACACAGCTTCCTAATAAACAGAATCCAATATCCAATATGTAGCTATTTCCTGTCCTCTGCCATATGTTCCCAAATATCCCTTATTAGCAGAGATAGTCTCTACCTTCTGGCACTTATCTATTGTAGAAGAGTAATACTGTTTTCTCCCTCACTTGCCTTCTAAAAAGACATTGGCATGCCTTCAAAAACACTGTAAGTAAATTTCAATTCCTTCTTTTGGGTTTGTAGTGCAGCAAAGATGGGTGAAACATATATGCCTACCTTGACATAAATATTTCAAAGATTTCTTGGTGGGGTGATGATATTGAAGAGGAAAGTGTGGATACTCTGAAACATCAGTTTGCTCCATGGTTTGTTTAAAAGGCAAATGCCCATTGTGTCAGTTAGGTCTACCTGGTCTGTGTTCATTTTCCCCACATGAAAGGTGACAAGTCTGAAGATAAGTTTCTTATTGTATGGAGACCTCTTCATGGAAAAGAACAGTGAAGGGAGAAGAATGCAAGAATATGTTAAGCAAAGAGTTTCCAATCTTTTCTGAACTAGTTTTCTCTCTATGTGCCTGTCCAGACAGTACCTTTATCCCAGGTGTTTCCACAGTAAACAGAAGGGTGGCCAGACACCATTCCATATAAACGTGGAAGCAATAGCTACAAATGGCAAGAAACATGAGATTTTCAGGGGCAGGAATATCCCGGTTCTCAGCCAAAAATCCACATCTACGAATTTCTGTATGTCCATGCATTCGGAAATCATGGGATTTTTTAAATCTAGGTTGTTCCTGAGTTTTAGATGTTTGTTCCTGATTGGTTGGTTCCTAAAAAGAAGGTGACAGTTGAGTAGAATGCAAAACTTTGTTTCTGTTCCGGAAACTTCATGAAATGTGTGGAGGACACATTTTCTCTGAAATGGACATAGTTGTAGCCCACTAGTCAATGTTGTACATCTCTTCACAATAAGAGCACTCAGGAACAGACATGTATAACCCAGGAACAACACCCTGTCTGCACAGATAGCCTTGCAGCTTATATAAGCCAGGAATGAACTTATACTTTTGCATGTTTGCATCTTAAGTTTTTTTTTTAAAAAAACCCACCAAAACCCATGGAAGTCCTGTGGTGGCAATCTTGGGAGCCTCTAACTCCCACAATAAAGCAGCAAGTATGGACAACAGAAGCAGAAATCCCAGGACCAACTGGTCTATATGTGGACCTCTTCTGAAGTCCCAGGATTTTTTCGACCCTGACTAAAACCCACAATTTGCTGTTGTCTGGAAGCCTTCAGTAAATCCTTCCCCTCATGGGAGCTCTGATAGTCATATAGGTGACTTCTGAATTTGGTCTCTAACTATTTCTGCAGAAATGCAGACTTAAATTTCCCCCACTTTTGCTCTCTTCTTCTGTTTTAGAAATCAAGTTTGAAATACACATTCAGCTATAAACCTGACTGACTGATCCTGACACATTCACCTATTTCATATGATATAAAAATGTATCATCAAATACCAAAGTCAGAATTGTCCATGACATGATATTTCTGATTTCTATGTAAATTGTGAAAGCTGGGCGGGAATAGAACTGATGTAATGCTACAGGAGAATCCTAAAAAAGACAAATTAATGGATTGTGGAACAAATTAGAAGCCAAAATGACCAAATTGAGAATGCTGTATTTTGGACATTTCGTGAGAAGATATGACTGACCATAAAAGACAAAAATGGTAAGGAAAAAGGGAGCAGGAAAAGAGGAAGACCATATTCCAGATCAATGAAGGACATAATGGGCAAGACTTGAATAAAGCTCTTGATAGCAGGGTGACTTGGAGATCTCTCATCCATAGGATCTCCATAAATCAAAGTCAACTTATCAACATTTAACAATAACAAAGACCATTGCTTTGAGAAATTAAAATCAGATAAAATGATCTCAAATGGTACAATTCTTGGTTTAAAAAACTGTAAAATGTGTATGGAGACTGGAAAAATACTCCTCTTGTACTGAAAGACACATAAGTTGATTATGGGTTTTTTGTACTTACTACTGCTGTCTTTGTGTTAGGGAATCACTCGTGTGTGTGTGTGTGTGTGTGTGTGTGTGTTCCTTAATGCATTTGATTGATTAAGTTTATTACCTGGATTCATTCTGGAAGTTTTCTGCAATGGATTCAGTAAAGACCATGACAGTAAAGTAACCTTCGACATTGTGAGCAATGAAGCAAAATGCCAGTCCAAGTGTGTGAGCAAACTAAAGTTATTTTATCATTTTATTTTGTTTTATTAATATGTCAGCTGCAATACATCAGAGGATTTATGTGCTTCTTTACCAGATGCCACACAAAATGAAATTCTGTTGGCATTTAGGCACCCGCAATGAAACACCTGCCACAACTTCCTGAAAATCGTCACCATTTTGCAGTGACTTAATAAAGAAAAATGGAACCATTCTACTGTGGATACCAGCACATGAATGTGGATTTAGTTTTAGGACTAACCTTTTTCAACAAAAATATCTCTGAGTTGTATAAGTTGTATTAAGCAGCAATTGTGGAGCTGGGTAACAGCGTCCTAACTAGCAAAGTTTCTGGGTCTCTGTCCCCACATCTGGATCTCCTTAGCATCTGAGATAAATTTCTTTATAAAGAGCAAAAGCGAATGATTTTTTTAAAAAAATCTTGTCAATTTAAGCCTTTTTTAATCAAAGAAACCTACCTCTCCAGCTTCTTTTCAGCTCAGCAGCCTTGGAAATAAAAGAGTGATTTTTTATACTGAATAACCAATTTTTCTCAATGACCTTATAAAATAATTGTCTTTACACATCAAATTCAGTGAATCTAAAAAGTAAATCAAACAGATTTATTTTATTAAATTGCTTCTATTCCCTCAGTTCTAGCCATGACATTGTTCGCAATTTTTCAAAAAGAATTTTAGTTTCTTGAGTGTGTATGTGTGTTTTAAAACCTGTATCAGGATTTTCATTTTACAAATGCAATCAATCACAAATCCCCAGAGAACTGATAACACATCCTCCATTTATTTAGATTTAAATGCACAAGGTTCACCCTATGCTAATGCAGATTTCAGCTCAAGAGAAAGCACATAAAAAGAAATCCTGTCCCCATTTGTTCTTGCAGCCAAAGTTATGGAAATGTGGAAATATTCAAAGTCATTAAAATTCTAAATCTATGACAAACTGTATAAACCTTACAAAATTAACTTAAAGTTTGGCTTTCACTTCTCTCATTTCTCCCACCTGTTTGAGGATTACAGCTGTAGTCTGCCAGTTTTAGCACAGTGTATAAAAGGCAGGGATTATAGGCTATTGTCATGGGCAATGCATATTCCAATTCTCAGAACAGCACACTTGAGATCCTATGAACTCTGGAGCTGTGTTTTGCTTAATCAAGATTTTCCAGTAGATCTGCAATCATAATATATGAAGGAGAGTAAGAATGTTTAAGTTCTCACCTATTTGGTGCTGCTTACATGAATACTTTCTGTCGTTTTCCCCTGCTGTGGGAGAAAATGAATACTTCTGCTTAAAATTCTTCCCATACTTGAGTGTCCTGAATGTTTGAGGATATTTTTTGTGCAAAGGGATGGGGGTTTTTTTTGCAATTCTCTCCCCCCCCCCCCCCCAATAGAACCTAGGCAAAAATCATGTTAGCTCTCTGCATAAAAAACTCCCAGAAAATTGTGTTAATATGAGAACATCCATCTATGTAATGAATAATGGTGAATATTCTTTCAATTTATAGAAGAGATGCAATAATTTGGTGTTGCCATCATTCCACTCATTTTGTTTTGTAAACCATTTAGAAACATGGATCAACCACTTTTAGATACATGGATCAACCACTTTTAAACCATTTAGAAACATGGATCAATGAGGCCTAATGGATTTCTCAAAAAATAAATCACGCCAGACAAATCTTTCCTCTTTTTAAAATAGGATTACAAGCTTGGTAGATGCAGGGAATGCTGTGAAGGTAGCATATCTTGATTTCAGTAATGCTTTCAATAAGTTCCCTGTGACCTTCTTCCAAACAAACAAGTTAAATGTGGGCTAGTCAATGCTACTATTAAAAGGATGGTAAAGTGGCCAAACCCAAAGGCTGCTCACCAATGGTTCCTCTTCATTCTGGAAAGAAGAGACTAGCAGAGTGCCACAGTTCAGTCTTGGGGCCAGTACTGTTCAACACCTTTATTAAAAGTTTAGAAGGCATACTTATCAAGTTTATGGATAACATCAAATTAGGAGGGATGACTAATATTAAGAGGACAGCAGGCATGTAGCCAGGGGGGCTAAGGGGCTTCAGCCCCGAAATTCTCAGGGTGGTCCACGAAAAGGCCTTACTGGTACATTATTTAAACTGTTATGTTTATTCATATCATGATCTGATCACCATGCTCATTATATCCCACATTAATGGGGTTATTGGGATAACAATACAAAAGGTTTGCTAGGGTAGACCCTCTTCCACCCAGTCTCACCCCCAAACCCCCCCGAAAACAAAATCCTGGCTACGGCCCTGGAGGACAGGATCTGAATTCAAAATGTCATCAACATATTAGAGAGCTGAACCAAAACTAACAAAATCAGCAAGAACAAATGTAAGACACTACACTTCTGGGTGCCACCATTTAAAGGAGATATTGACAAACTAGAAGGTGTTCACAGGAGGGCAACTGAAATGCTGTGTGAGGAGTGTCTTAAAGAGTTGGGAATGTTTAGCCTGCAGAAGGGAAGGTTAAGAGGAGACACCATAGGCAGGTATCAATATGTGAAAGGATGTCATACAGAAGAGGATTGGGCTTGTTTTCTTCTGCCCTGGAAACTAGGACTTGGTGCAATAGGTTAAAATTACAGGAAAGGAGATTCTACAGGAACATTAGGAAAAACATTACAAAAACTGTTCAGCAGTGGAACTCTCTGCCTCAGAGTCTGGTGGAAGCTCCTTCCTTGGAAGATTTTAAACCTTGGAGACTTGATGGCCATCTGTCAGGGGTACTTTTATTGTGCCTTTCCTACATGGCAGGGGGTTGGACTAGATAGCCCATGTGTTCTCTTCCAACACTATTATTCTATGATTCTATGAACCTCATGACAATCAAAAAGAAGAAGAAAATCTGTGCATTTATTGTAATGTTTTTGATGGTAAGGAAATACATTTTGTGTGGGGCTAGTCCAGACTGCTTCACTGTCTTTATCAGTGGATAATTCAAATCTAGAGATAAATGAAAAATATTGTCTAAAATCTATCAACTGCCACTCATCTCTGGCAGATAATAGGAAGAGCTATCTGCGGAGAGACAAGAAGAGATAGGCATCTTTTTTACCATAGGCATTGCAGGAACTGCTTTTATCAATCTACAGGAAAAACTTAGCTAAAGACAGAATTCTTAGACTTCTCATTCAGGAAGATGGGGAAAATGTAAACTACAAAGAACCTCCAAGATCCAATTACTTTATTTCAGACAAAATACTGGGAGGTTTCCCTTTTAAATACATTTTCACAAATGGAAATGTGTTAAGTCTGCAGTCTTATACACACTCGCCTGTGGTATTTCCCTCTGAATTTAGCATGTCTGATTTCTGAGGAGACATGTAGCAGATTGCACTGTTACTAAACATCTTAGTAGGACAGTGATCTTTGTAGGACAGTGATATATACTGACATTATACAAGTAGACTGTGCTCTACTAATTCTGTTTCAGAAGGAAGACAAAAAGGGACATGATTTGACTCTCTCTCTCTCTCTCTCTGTGTGTGTGTGTTTAATTTTGGGAGGGGGTGTATGTTTCAAAGAATGGTAAGCTCTCTCTCTCTCTCTCTATATATATATATATATATATAGAGAGAGAGAGAGAGAGAGAGAGAGAGAAATAGTTATACATCTCACTTGCAAGACTGAGAGAAAAATTATAAAGGATAAGCTTTTTTAGGTGCTATTTGCACATGCCACATACAGTGATATAATGTGACATCAAATGATGGCTGGATAACATCTTCAAGCCCAATGGCACTAGATCTGACACAGTACCACTGGACTGCCAGCCTTAACTCCCCCCCCCCCGGTCAATCTGGATTCAGCAGCAACCACTAGAAACAAAACTGGTAGTGGTCATCACCTGTAAGGATGCTAAACAGAGTGATAAAGCAACGTGAGAGGGGAGAGAGGGGAAAGGAGAAATCACTCCTTCCTTTGCCCTTCTCCAGTCACTCTGCATGCTGGCTATCATCACTATAGATGACAGTTGATATCATCCATTGCCAGTTCCATGCCCAGTGGGCACTATTAAGCCCAGAATGACAGGGGAAAGGCAAGTGTCATGCCTGAGCCCAAAAAAGATGACTGTGTGTATAGCTGTGGCTGCTTATGAATAGGAAACAGCTAAACTGTTCACACGGTCACAAAGTATGCATGAATTTGGGAACTTCATAAAAGTTCTGGAGCATCTTGCTATTTATTTATTTTTTAGCATGGGACATCAAGCACCCTTCCCCCACAAGCTGTGTGCATGGAGGTGCCCTGATCTTACTGGGAACAGAGTTGACATGCTCAGAGGAACAGTTGATAAAGACTTTAATAAAACAATAGCAAAGTTCAAATCCCAGTGTGCTGTGAACTGACATAAGCAATGGCAGGCACTATTTTCAATTCTCAATTACCTGTGGTGGTGGGATGCCGGGAATCTCTATTTTTGATGCCTTCAGGAGAACATATTTATTGTGTCTTATTAATGAGCAGCTATTAAATCAACAACTTGACCGTTATGGCAAGAAACTGAAGAAAGGTGCTATTTTGAATGCCTTTAAATGGCATTCTTCTTCTCTTGTTTGGCATTTCCTAAAATAAATTATTGACAACCAGACAAACTTATGATAGCAAAAGAACCAAGCTTAATTGGTAGAACATTTTATACACTGAAGGAAACAGATACAAATTTCCATTGCCATGAGGAAAGAGTTGAACCAGAGTACATTTAAAAACAGAATAGGAAGAAAAAGCAGGAAAATGTGGAGACTGTGATACTGGGTAGGTGGGAGTATTAGTCTGTGTGATAATGGTTATGAATTAACTTGTATCTTATGCCGGGACAAACACGGGGTACATTGAAAAAATAAATAAATGAGAGCTTTTTTCAACCTCTGCAGTTTTGTTGTTCATAACTTTCTCACTGTACATCTAAGATTCAGTATGACAGCTGATCTTTAAAAAATAGCTAATATTTCCATTTCTACTGAAATGAAGGGTCAGGAAGAACTATGTATCTGTAGGGAGCACAGGAATAGACCTAGCACTTCAGATTTCATTCCAAAAATTGCCGTTTAAAAAAAGGATATATCCCCCTATCCTTCCCCAAAAGGATGAAGTTAAAGCAAAATAGATGCATTCATTTTGAAAAGAAATTATTGTGGATGTGAACTCCCATTATAACTGCAGCAGTACATAGTCATGATGCACTGTGTCTTCTTGCCTGAACTGGAAGCACACATCATATAGTTAATAATCAGGGCTTGTTGACATGAACCACAAAACATCAACCCTGGACTCACCTCAAATCCAATGCTGGTTGTGTACACATATAAGGGAACTTCCAGTGAATATTCTGGGTTTTCCGACCTTAACCTGACTTTGCTCTTTGAAATCATGGGTTACTCTGGAGTTTGCAGGACTATTCTGAGGCTTTGCAGCTATCTGGACAGGTGAATTCGGTCTGTTTTGGCTTGGTGTCCATACAGACACCACCACCACCATTCCTTTGCACTGACTGTGGCTTGTTCTTGTGTTGCCACTGCCACTCCCTACTGGCCACAGAGCTCCCTGCAAATGACTGATCATCACAGTCATAGGGCCCCTTCTACACAGCTGAATAAAATCCAACATTTTCTGCTTTGAACTGGAATATATGGCAGTGTGGACTCACATAACCCAGTTCAAAGAAGATATTGTAGGATTTTCTGCTTTAATATTCTGGGTTATATGATTTGTGGAAGGGCCCATAGCAGCTGATGTTCACTCGATGGGAAAAGGCTAGACTGTTTGAATACTAGCCCTGGACTTAAGAGGTATGTGCTGGGTCTGGAACCCAAAGTAATCTGCCTGGTATAGAAGTGAAGAAAATTCTGTCACACTGGCAGACCTCCACAACATCGGATTTGGGCCCCTGGTTTTAAACAATGGAAGAAATTAGATTAGCCATATTGATCTGCAACATAGGACTTCATCCCACAGGATAAGTCAAGTGTTTGGGAGAGTTGGCCTCCCCTTAAGCTGTTTTGAAATTGAACAGAAGATTTTCCTACCCCATCATATCTAATCCTCCTCTCTGCTTTCTTTAAGATTTATCCATTTGATTTGCCATCACATGGTAAAGACTTGTTTCCCTCACTGTTCCTCCCCCATATTTTTCTTCCTTTATTTTTTTTTCAAAAAAAAAACCTTTTTGTAATCTCTGGTGGTCAACTTACACCCTGAAAAACTCACAACAATACATATAGAGGGGTTATTCTTATGTTGCAAAGTTGACAACAGAAGAGAGGGGAAAATGCAGCTTTAGCTCTCTTGTCTCTCTTTCTGCTAGCCTTTTGACAGGCAAAAGTAAAGCCTGACGGCACAGCAGGAGTTTCAAAAAGGCATGAGTTTAAAAAAAACTTGTATGACCAATTTAGGAAGAAGGGGGAATGCTGAAAGAGGGAGCTTGCTAAGGTTATACAGACACTAGAAGAAGTGCAGGATTTGCATGCTTGTTATGGGCCAGCTTACTTGTCTGAATGTATCTCCCCTTATCTCCCACTTAGATTACCTAGCTGTTTCTGATACCAGAACATTCTAGTTTCCATGCAATTAATTTGTTCTGTTTTTGTCTAAAATTGATATGAATTATCCAAGTTGTTCATCCTGTACCCAAAATAGGATTGGCAACTTGAAAATCTAGAGTAAGAGGTTTCATTCATATCTTTTTGATATGAATGTCACTTATTGCCACTCATAGAAGATGACCAATAAATAATGCTATCTTGCAATTACAGAATCTTAGATCTGAAAGGAAATACAAAGGCCATCTATTCTACTCTCTGCCATGCAGGAATACATAACTAAAGCACTCTTGAAAAGTATCTATCCAACTTCTATTGAAAAATCACTGAAAAGAGCAAGTGCACCACCCTCTCAGGTAGTCTATGCCACTGTGTAGCATTAAAGAAGTTCTTCCTAATGTGTAAGCGAAATCTTTTTTTCTTGTAATCAAAATCAGAGCATGTGACATGTTATAAGCAAAAGATGAATCCCTGCTTCAGGGAGTTTACTATCTCAGTTCTAGCAGCTGAGAGAGGATTTAGAGGAAAAAGATAAACAAGGCATCTTTATGCAGAGGTGATGAAAAATTATCTAGCATTAGAACAGCCTCATGTACTACTGAGGATTTTGGCAGCAATAAGACTACAAATAAGCCATATATTAGTGCAAATTTTGCATTTCCTTAAAGAATCCTCAAAAATTGTAAACTTATATTTCCAATTCTTTAAAGGGACAAGAAGACTTCAGTCAAGAAAAATCCTTAATGATGCTTCTAAGTGCTGATGTCAAGTGAAACCCCCCAGGTCAAATTATATTAAATTCTCTTGCTTGGGCCATGCTGGGAAAAAGCTGCAGCTGGCAGGAGCCTTTTCTATAAAAATCTACTTTGTGAATGTGCAGAGGTATGGAGGAGTCCAGCAGCAGCTACCGGTGCCCGGGAGACTTCAAGCAACAATCTTTCCTTTTCAGTTTTTGACAAAAAGTATCTCTTTAATAAATGTGCACTGCGGTACATAATCCTCTACTCACGCTTTCACCTCTCGCAGCTGATCTGGAGGCCACATGGCCCCCACTGCCCCCATGGCCCTTGGAGCTGGGCTCTTTGCCTATTTCTTTCTCTTATATTTATTTGCCCACATTTGTATCCTGCCCTTCTCACCTGAAGGGACTCAGGGCAGCCTCAAAACAGGCAGCAATTGGTTGAAACATACAATTCAAAAAAGAACAATTTTAATTAAAACCACATCATTAAAACATCAATCATTAAAACATTAATTAAAATCATGCAAGTTCAAATCATAATACAAGATCTGTCAATTTGTCAGTTACATTAAAGTTACACTCATTGTATTGCTACAATTACGGCTCAAATGCTTGGTCCCACAACCATGCCTTAAGTTCTTTCCTAAATGACAGGAGGGAAGGGGGCTACTCTGATTTCATTGAGGAAGGAGTTCCACAGACAAGGAGCTACCACTGAGAAGGCCCTGCCTCTTGTCCCTACCAATCACACTTGTGAGAGTGGTGGGACTGAGAGCAAGGCCTCCCCCAATGATCTTAATCTCTGAGATGGGTAATAGAGGGAGATATGTTCAGACAGGTAAGTTTGGCCAGGCCTGTTTAGGGCTTTATAGGCTAAAGCCAGCATTTTGAGTTGTGCTTGGTAGAAGACTTGCAGCCAGTGGAGCTGACATAATAGGGGAGTTGTCGGCTCCCTGTACACTGCCCCAGTGAGGACTGTTTGAAGCTTCCGAACAGTCTTCAAAGGCAACCCCATATAGAGCATGTTTTGGCAATCTATTTGGATTTATACTCACCAAACCCTCACCCCAATGAACCCTGTGCAAACCCCCATCATCCCGGCTCCCTCAGCTGGGAACCCCCAGTATCCAAGGATCCCTATTGTGTATTCATTTAATATGTGAATTTTTAAAAACATCTGTTTGGAGAAATATGCCACTGAGAGAGGCACATTGGTGACCTTTTCCAGCACCTCATGACCCCAGAACTTTCTCTAGCAGTTTTCCTGGGCAACACCTGAAGATAAAGGACTCAAGCACTCATAATCTCTGGGGCCAATTCATCTTTATTAGTCCCATAGACCCAGCTGTGCAGAGGACAACAGGAGCCTTAAGTCAGACCACCTGTCCTTTGTGCAGCTACTTGGACATAACAAAAGACTCTGATCACCTGGCATGACTGCCATGACTGCCTTGGATGTTGTGAACTAATTCCTGGACCCACAGGACATCCTTTTCCGATTGGACCATCGGCTGACTCAAAGCGGTCATGAGGCTTATTTTCTCATTTGCCCCCTTTAAACGGACTACCGCATATAGCTGTTTCATCCTACGTTTGGCAATCTATTGCTTTGGGCCATTGCCGCTTCAGATGAGCTCCTTTGTGTCCGCAGTCCTTTCTGCTACACCGCATACTTTTGTTTTTTGCCCTCATTACCTGGATATTGCATCACTATCAGGGACTGCCACATGGACATTGTAGTGCTAGACTTCTGCACCTTTACCGATGGGAATATCTGTCCTGTATACATATATGCATGTTTTGCTCTGTCATATTATACTTATGTTTTGAATGAAGACTGAATAATAATTATAATATATTGCTTTGGATAAATATTTCACAACACCAAGGAGTGTATTATATTTGATCTCTGAAATTTGGAATATTCCATTTATTGTGTTATATATCAGGGCTGTCCAACTGGTGGCCCACAGGCTGTATACGGCCCCCCAACCCCTTCCCCACGGCCCCCTACCCTCCTGCAAGATATCTGCTTTTTAAGATTTTTTTTAAAAAATTAAAATATTTTTTGGAATATTTTTTTGGAATATTTTTTCCGAATATTTTTTATTTATTTTTTTCGCGGCGGGGGGTGGGGGTGGTGAGGGGCGGGGCAGAGGAGCAGGCTCCCTTCCTCCTCCTCCTACTTCCCTACTTCCCTCCCCCCTCTCCCTCCCTCCTTCTCTCTCTCTTTCCCCCTTTCATTCCTTCCCTTTTCCACCACTTGAAAGAGGGAAGGAGAGAGTGCACGAGTGAGAAGGGGCATGGCCAGAGCGAAAAAGGGGTGGGGCCGAGTTCAGAGCGCGCGCGGGGGGGGGGGTGCTCATCCATTCCCTTTCCGGCTTCCTCCTCTTCTGAGGATTCCTGCCAAGTTTGGTCCTGATCCATCATTATTTGAGTCCACAATGCTCTCTGGATGGAGGAGAACTACAACTCCCAAACTCAAGGTTCAGTACTTTCTGTTGCTCTCATGAGAGTTTAGGTTTGATTCAACATGGCTGAGGAATGCTTTGATTGTATTTTCCCCTTATGGCAGAAGGAGGTAGGACTGGATGGCCCTTGGAGGTCTCCTATTCTAGGAACCCAATGTTGTTATTATTATTATTATCATCAGAGGCTGAATGGCCATCTGTGAGGAATGCTTTGATTGTGTTTTCCCCTTATAGCAGAAGGAGATTGGACTGGATGGCCCTTGGAGGCCTCCTATTCTAGGAACCCATTGTAATTATTATTATTATTATTATTATTATTATTATCGTCATCATCATTAGAGGCTGAATGGCCATCTGTGAGGAATGCTTTGATTGTGTTTTCCCCTTATAGCAGAAGGAGATTGGACTGGATGGCCCTTGGAGGTCTCCTATTCTAGGAACCCATTGTAATTATTATTATTATTATTATCATCATCATCATCATCAGAGGCTGAATGGTCATCTGTGAGGAATGCTTTGATTGTGTTTTCCCCTTATGGCAGAAGGAGATTGGACTGGATGGCCCTGGATGGCCCTTGGAGGTCTCCTACTCCAGGAACCTGTTGTTGTTGTTGTTGTTATTATTATTAGCAGAGGCAGAATGAATATTATGCCTTATCATTCAGGGTTATAGGCCTGTGTGGAAGGGCCTTGGCTTCTTATTTGACTTCCTTTCCACACATCTGAATAAAATCCCATGTTATTTGCTTTAAACTAGATTATATGAGTGTGGACTCCGATAATCCAGTTCAAAGCAGGTATTCTGGGTTATATGGCTGTGTGAAGGGCCCTGAGTCCACACTGCAATATAATCCAGTTCAAAGCAGGGACTGGCACTTGAGACTGGGATTTTGGTGTTCATCTCTATCTCCAAGTCAAAGCCCCGGTGTCCTCCACAGACACCTCCAAGGCGGGGAGGGGGCGGAGCCGGGGAGGGGGTGGAGCTGGGGGTGGGGCAGGGGTGGAGCCAGGGAGGGGGCAGAGCCGGGGGCGGAGGCAGACCCTTCGGCCCCCCAGGTCATCAGTAACCGGAATTCCGGCCACAGGTCCGGTAGAAGTTGGACAGCCCTGCTATATATTATACATGTTTTGCTATATATAATTCTCTTTGTTAGTATACATGTGTACTTTACATCTTCATGGAAGGCTATTGCACCCTTCCATTGTTGTGTTTTCTCAGTGAGGCTTCCCAACAGTTTTGTGTATGACTGCCTTGATGCCAGGAGATCAAGTCCTGCTTTTTTCCAAGATGACATTTTTTCTTTCCCATGACTGGATTTACTCATCCCATCATGTTAGACAATGATATGTGTGAAACACAATGGACATGGGCACCGTGGGTGTCTGGCCCACCTTAATGGGCCACTCATCTACACATAAAACATTTAATAACATGCATGGGACCTGGTGGCCCCTCTTTGTCCTGTCCCTCAACTGGGACAATGGCAATCCATTCAAAGTACTTTGCACTCCTTTGTTTCCTAGACCATCCTGCCCCCGGTCAGCCATTGGAGAGCAGAAATCTGCATCGGAAATGAAGAACGCTCCCTGATTGACTGGCAGGCACTGCAATCCCAGATCTTTAGGGGAATCCTCCCAAGCTGGATGTGATGTCAACAAATCTCAGCCAATCATGGCAAAGCTGGCACCAGATGGGGTTGGATCAGGAAATACACGGGAGTTCTGTCTATAAAAATGTTTGTTTTGCAATGTATGGTATCTCAGCTTCCTTTTGCAGCTAACCACAAGCTGCCATCTTTTCCAGCTGGATCAAAATAAAATTACCTCAGTGATTTCTTCTTCAGTTGGTGAGATTTCCTGATTGGGGTTAGGTTCTTTGTCTTGCCAGGCACATAGATCCACAGACAGCCTATTGCTGGTGCTGGTATCTGCTTAACAGGACTTGGTGTCCATGCTGTGGTCTTCACTATCCGTGGCCCAGGTCTCTCTATCTGTGGCCAGTTCAAATTCCTCTACTTCAGGACTAGAAATGAGTTGGGGATGCCTCTGTCTCCCCCAAATCCCTGACATGGCTGTTCTGTGTTCAACACCATGGAACAGTGGTAGGCTAGACTGACACAAAACGTTACACATTCACTGCATTTCTACCATGGAAATGGATCCATTCCTGAATTTCTGTAAAGATGCCTTGAAAGAAGGTGGGGTGATAACAACTCTTTAAAAAAGCAGTTTCCGTTAATAAGACAAGATTGTATATCATTTTTGAATGCATCCTCTGTAAACAGCGTTGTGAAGACAATGCCCCTCCCCCCAAAGGTGGAAAATTAAATAAATTATAAAACAGTAAGCAGATGCATTCTTCTGCCACATATTTCTTCAGAAGATTTTACAGCTTTTTCTGCTTGGAGAATGTAAAATAACTTTGTATAAAATACTAGGAAAGCCCAGAAGCTTTAAGTAATCCTTTTATCCATCACATGGCTCACTCTATCTGATGGACGGCTGATTAGACATTGTTTCACTCTGAACATTTCACAGATATTAATGGGGCTGCCTCCTCTAGAGTTTCAGAGTGATTGCTCTTTTTCTACTCCTAAACCTCTTCCAGACTTGTGAGGTGAAGGGAGAATCCATTTAATGTTCTTTTCAAATAGTGTTGCTTTGACTTATGACAAACCCTTCCACCCTAACGCCTTCCACCAATTCTTGTCTTGATACCTCTATCATCTTACTACATATGTTTTCCATTATTTCTCCCACTCAGTTTGTCTGCTGTGTTATCTCTTCTCCACAATAATACTATAAAAAGTAATTACACTCTTGACCCACTTCCTTCTCAGTTCTTTTCATAGTTACCCTGTGTACATTGTGGGTTACTTCCACAGTGAATGATGATTTTCCTGTAGTAATGTATTCAGTTCTCCCTATGTTTTATTTTAAGTGTGTCTCAAACCTGATGTGAGACTGAGATGCTCCAGTTATTGTCCCCATTCCTGGTTTACGTCTCAACACAGTGACAGAGAAAAAAACACTATGGATCTTTTTCTTCACAAACAATTTTTAGCATACAAGAAATGTTCAGTTTGTTGCAGCATACCTATATGCCTCTTACAAAACTATTACCGGTATTTGAATTCTACTCAATGTTGTCATTTTTTCAAGGTCCCCAAATATTTTGTAGAGACAAATATAATTAAAGAGATTTTTTGTTTACTCAGCCTCTCTCCTAATACATTATTTCAGACAAATTCAGCATTCATTCATTCATTCAAGTGTTTTTATTGCAGACATGAGGCTGTATCAGATCTTTTCTTCTTCTCTAAGTAATACATTCCCCAATTAAACAAGAATAATTTTACTTTGTTTGATCTAGGCCCCATCTACACTGACAATTTAATGCAGCTCAAAGGTAGTTTCATACTGTGGTGGCCAGACAAAAAAATTCACAAAAGTTCGTGAAAGAAAGCCTACATCAGGGGTGCTCATTAGGTAGCTCGCGAGCTACTAGTAGATCTTCGGCCCTCTTCCAGGTGATCTTCGGGCCTCACCAGCCAAATGGGGCACTCCTGCCATGTGGCGCACACCCTGCGCACACGCGTGCTCCTGCTGCTAGCTTCCGCTCTTGCGGTGCTTCTTTCGCCTGTGGAGCATTGCAGGAAGAAGGGAGCACGAGGCGGGGCCTCTGGAGGGAGCGTCCTGCCTCTCTCTCGTCCAGAAACAGCTGTGCAGCCTCCGTTGCCGGCGAGACAGGCAGGGCGGAGTGCTCCCTCTGGGTGCCCCGCCTCGTGCTTTGTCCCTCCTGCAATGCCCCGCAGGTGGAAGAAGCACTGCGCAGGCGGAAAACAGCAGCAGGAGCATGCGCAGTGGCAAGAGCAAACGGCGGCAAGAGTGTGCAGGAGCGCACGGCGGCAGGGGCAGGTAGATCTTTTGGACTTGGTTGCTTTAAGAGTAGCTCACATGCTGAAAAAGTGTGAGCACCCCTGGCCTACATCAATGCTCTCTAGGTTTGTGTAATCACAAATTGGTCTTCAAACTGGTTCCAGGGTTCCTATGTAATCATCTGCATTGTGAAATCTCCTCAGCACTGGTTTGAAACGGCATTAAATGGTTAATATAGATTGGACACCAGACTAAGGCTCCTTCCACACAGCTGAATAAAATCCCACATTGTCTGCTTTGAACTGGAATATATAGCAGTGTAGACTCAGATAACCCAGTTTAAAGCAGATATTGTTGGATTTGCTGCCTTGATATTTGGGTTATATGGCTATGTGGAAGGGCTCTAAGTACACTTCTATACTGACACTATAATCCATCTTGGAACTAGTTTGGGAGAAACTGGTTTCATTGTATGAGTGATCACATTACCATGCTTGAAACTGGTTTTAGGGCAGGAAGGTGATTACATTTACCCTGGAACATGGCTTCAAACTAGTTTGCAGTTGTTCCCCACTTCCAGGAGAGATGCACAGGGTGTGGGGAAAAGGGGGGAGGGAATTAGAGCAGCTGGTGATTTAATTACCCCTCCCAGGTAGTCAGTTAGCTTCATCCTGCACAACAATGCCCTTGGATCGTCCCAGTTTGGGATTAATGCACGGCCCCATGTAAGCCGCTCCGAGTCCCCTTTGGGGGGAGGGAAGCGACTTATAAATGAAGTTTATTATTATTATTATTACTTCAGCAGGGGCAGGTGTCTACAATGCATGCTGCATTTTGTGGACCTGATTTCACCCTGAATGTGGGATACACATTTGAGCTTGCTTCAAACTGCATTACATTGTCAGTGCAGACGGGTCCTTTGTCTCAAAATAAATAAAACATAGTGATGTATCTTCACTACCCATAGTATCAAATAATTCAAAACATGTAAAACATCACTATACGTACAATCAGATGTATTGCTCTCCCTCCTGTTCTTTCAGTAGACATTTTGTTTCTTCACCACAAACCCATACATGCTACACAGTTCTTGTGCTATGATGAGAATTTAACTTCCATGGAAACATCTTGTGGACTTCTTGCATTCAAAGTTTAAGGAGCTGGATTTAGAAATCTCACATTGAGTGTGTTAGTGCCTTACCAGACTATATATTCCAGAACTCCATAGGATGTTGCGATGGCAGCTAAAGAGTAATCATAACACTATAATTCTATGTATAATGATTTTATCACACATGGACTCCCCACTCCCCAGTGCTGTTTCACCAGCCTCTGTGGTGAAACAACAGGGATGAGAGGAGACTCTGTCACCCCGCATGCCACTTCATTGTGGTGATGCTTCCCATATCACACAGGGGAAGCATTGCTGAAGCAGCATGAATCAGTGGTGGTTCCATTGGAGTCAGCCCAATGTGGGAAGACTCCTGTGTTGTGAAGGAAGCATTGTACAATGCTTCCACTCCAGTTGTGGATGGGCCTCTGCCAGATGTCCAGAGACATCATGTGATGGGCGGCATCCCTGGACTGGTGGGGAAGCACCCTAGGACACTAAAAAAAAGCTCTGTATGATGAGGCCATTAGTGTGATGGGGCTGCAGGTCTTAATTGCTTAAGCTACGTACCCTCCTTTCTATCTACAATTGAGAGAAAAATCACAACCAAAGAATTTCATATCCAAAGTTTTCCCATTGATTTTCAGTTTTTAGAGATTATACTTTTTAGCTGGGTACAGTATACAGTATATGGGGGAAATATTAAAACACAGATATCAAATTTATCATAAAAACAATCACATTGTTTGTTTCCTTTTTCCCTTAAGAGTGGTATCTCATTTGGTGCAATGGCTCTTTATAGATTAATAATTAATCTTAGGGCATTTCCAGACAGGACTTTGGCATTGATTTCAGTCCCCATGCCGTCCCAAAAACCTGGGCTATCCTGGTGTGTGTGTGTGGGGGGGGGGGGCTACATGCCATCTCATTGAAATCAGGTTTGCATGCAGACACCAAGAAGCCCCCAAGTAAAGTTTAAAGTACCTGGCCATCATAAGTTCCCTCCTCGTGCCCTCCTGGCACAAGGAAATGATACGCCATGATAGGGGTTGAGGAGGAAAATCTAAGAGTCCCAAAAACTGAGATGGTTGTGTGGATTGTGCCTGGGAATTTCATGACGTGGTTCTCAGGTCCAATATCCACAGGGCCCACACCTGGTGAGAACCAGGTCTTACCTTAAGATCTGGATCTCATTAGGTATTTAATTAATTTGGAATGAATTAATTCGGGTTTACCAGAGGCATTGTTTAGACACCTCCAGTAAAGTCAAGTCAGGTCCCAGGACATGGGCCTGTATGGATGCCCCCTTAGTCTACTTAATTAAAGCTATCATATTTTATCAGGCTTGTGTTGTTTTTCTTATTAGTCATGCATTAGTAAACCCACATAAATATTTTTGAAATAGCTATAATAATATACAATCCAACAGAGGTTCTAGGGAAGGTATCCATTGAAAACTGAAATAATAATCATCAGTTTGAGTTGTTGCCAGTGCACATTTTAAAGCGGAAGGCTGAACAAAATCCTTGGGCTCATTCACTTGTAGAAGGCAGAACTGCACATTGTAAATAATAAGACATTTGTGTAGGGTAAAGGAAAACTTTTATCATATTCTAGAATAATTTATAGTTATGCTGTAGTCACCTACATATGTCGTTCACGTGAAAGGGACACCACTCAAGAAATGGTCAGCAATACCATTCCTTGATCCTTGGTTCTGTCCTCAATCTTACCAGTTTTGTAGAAGCTGCCATTTGAGCAGTGGTTCATGCATGCAAAACAAGGTGGTTGTCTGAAAGTAAGTGTTAGGGATTTCTCCTGCTTCTAAGCAGGAAAGTAGAACCCCTCCAGATCTTCTACACTGCCACCACCCTCTAATTTTAACCCATTATGAGCAATGGTTCATTGGGAAGTTATTGAGTCCTTAACTTTTCATTTTGAAACTATCATATGTACCCAGGGTTGCTTGGGTGTTGGAAGGCCACTGCCCACCACTTTTATCCCTTCTCCAGCTATGAGAAGGCCTATCTCCCAATGTTTCCATAGCCATGCTCTGGCAACTCTCTTTGTGCAGGCTCTCATTGTGACTCTTCCTTTCATAGAATTATAGAATAATTGAGTTGGAAGAGACCTCGTGGGCCATCCAGTCCAACCCCCTGCCAAGAAGGAGGAAAAATGCATTCAAAGCAATTTCCTTTAGTTCCCTCACACATCTCCTTCCTTCCTTTCTTCCTTCTTTTCTTTTCTTTTCTCTCTTCTTTCTTTTCTTTCCCTCATACACCTTCCCCCTTCATTCTTTCTTTTTTCCTTCTTCCTTCCTTCCTTCCTTCCTTTTCCTTCTTTTTCTCTTTCCTTACTTTTTTCATTTTTTCCTTCCCCCATAAACATGTTATCTTTCTTCCAGATGACAACAATCATCATCATCATATTTATTTATATCCCGCCATCATCTCTCAAAAGGGACTCGGGGCAACTTACAAGGCACTATAAGTGTAGTCTATAACACAGACAGTACATTAATATAAAAACAATATCACATAAAAGTATAAAAACAACACTATGAACACATCAAATAAAACAAAAACACAGTTTAAAATGCTGACCATCAGTAGTTAAAACTAGCTGCCTTCAAATCACAACTAAAGTACCAAAGTGTCAACCTCATATGGGCCCATTTCTGCCTACTCGAGGCCAAAAGCCTGCTTAAAAATCCATGTTTTTAGGCTGGATCAGAAGGAGTCAAGGGTGGGGGGTAGCCTAATCTCTTTCGGGAGTGTATGACAGAGTCAGGGAGCCACTACAGAAAAGGCCCTCTCTCTTGTCCTCACCAACCACACTTGAGACGGTGATGGAACAGAGAGAAGGGCTTCTCCTGCTCATCTCAAAGTCTGCACCAATCCAAGAGCCAATCATTCAGCTACCAACAACCAATGCACTGCCGTTGTCTAAGACATAGAACAATGGATTGGTCCTTGTGGTCTCTTCTAACCCCATGAGTTTATGATTCTACAAATTTAACTTTCCCTTTCCACCTCTGTCTCTACAGAAGTGTTGCCCACCATCTCCCTTGGGAGATAAGGCAGTCCCATGCTTTTTGGGGGTTTGTTTTTTCTTTCAAAACGGGATTACCACCACTTCCATTTTAGATTTGTTGGGTTTTTAAAAATCAGTTAATACGACTCCTGTAACAACTGGTGTCTTCCGCCTTGGGCTCCCAGAGCTTGACTACTTCCCATCCACCATATTACACATTACTGAAGGAGGGAAATGACATTGGGCTGACATCCCATCCTGTTTTCCCTCTCTCACATTATTTGAGGAACTCATAATTATTACGAATGACAAGGATAGTTTCTGACACTCATAAAATACCGGGGAACTCAAATTCAATAAGGAAAAAAGATGTAATAATTGCAGTCAGTTTCTATTAGTTTGCATTTATAATTGTGCTCACTGAAATGAAGAGAATTAAACTGATACATCTCCCTGTTACTACATGCACTATTTCTGGCATGTATAATAAGCCTTGCCCCCCCCCCCTCCATTTTTAAATAGGTGTTTTCTATGTGTGGGGGATTATAAGGTTATAATGAAAGGATCTGCTCTCTGTCATAACATTTGAAAGCTTTGTAATTATGAATGGTCTTGTTACTAGACAATTAACATGGTTGTGGCTAATGCCTGTTCAATAAAAATTCTACAGCTGGGATCAAAAGGTTGAATTCATTTCAGTTGGTGAGGAAGATAAAAGCATTATTGTAATATGGTAAAGGACTTAAGGGGTGGAGAGTAAAGCAAGACCTGGCAGTAATGGCATTTCTTCATGCCATGCTATTCAGACTTTCTACAAAGACTTTAAAGAAAAATGAGTTGTCAGACACAGTACAGGTTCCAAAAGGTGGAGTTACACAAGGCACTTCTGTCTTTTCCTAAAGAGATGATGATACTCCTAAATCAATTATGAAAGTATCCATGATGTGCTGAAACATATAGCTGATCCTGCATTTGACCTTGGGAAATACATCAGATAGGAAAGACAAAATGCTCCTATAAGGTGGTACTCAGTCCAAATTATGGTGAATGGTGTATTGAGGTTTTAACAATATCTACTGAAACTTTGTGTTGAAGAAGTCCCCATTTCACAAAAAAGTAACTAAATATCCATATTATAGGTCATTTAAGTCTTAGATGGCAAACAAATATATATCTTATCAGCTTTTCTCTCTCTTTCTTTGGCAGTATTTTTAAAAGGTATAGCAGTACCATTGCATAAATGTAGATGTGTTTATCAATCTTCCTATTTAGTTTCTTCTTATGCTCTCTTACTCCAAAGGATTTTGCAGGATTGATGGTCTTTACAAACTTATTGCTCCCTACTGCTGAGGAACTGCAAAGTGGCAAGAGAAATGGTTACTATTTTGGTGCTATTGCCTAAATTAGCATCACTCATTACTAGGGCACAGAGCAAAGTAAAACAGTGTGTATTTATAGGTGCACACATATGACAAAAGATAGTTTTTCAAGTATCCTAGCCCTAAAACATTTTGAGCTATATAAGAAAATATAAAAAAATAGTCATACTTGTATAGTTCTTGAATTGTTCTTGTAAACAAATTGAAAGCCATGGTAGTGCAATGGTTAAACCCTTGTGCTGGCTGAACTGCTGACTTGAAGGACAGCGGTTTGAATCCATGAGACAGGGTGAGGTCCAATCTGTCTGCTCCAGTTTTTCATGTGGGGACATGAGAGAAGCATCCCACAGAATAGTAAGGCATCAGTGTGTCCCCTGGGTAACATCCTTGCAGATGGCAAATTCTCTCACACCAGAAGTGACTTGCAGTTTCTCAAGTAACTTCTGACATGAAAAAAGTGCATGAAAGATGTGGGATGTAATATGCTCAACAACTGCCTATAATGAAACAATCTAAGCACTGTATTTTGCACAAATGCATTATTTGAACACTATTTGGGGGGAAAAATCAGTAAGGAACAAACTGCAGTATATTCAGGACTAGAAGGAGGCCTAGGAACTGGTTGCTGTGCCTAGGGGCCCTCCAGATAGGCCCTATATTCCAGGATTTGATTCCAGGTCTTCTATTTATCCCATATAATCTAGCAGTGGGGATCAGATCCTGGGAAGGGCCCTAGATTGGTAGGTTACATACCTGTGACTATCTTTCTTCGAGTAGAGCTCTGTGAAACCACACTTATGAAGCGTGGGCTTCCAGTGGAAACTTTCCCAGTTTGAAAAGTTTTGGCGGTAGCTCTGCCCAGCCGGCCCGGAGGGCATAAAAGCGCCTCCATGCACGCCCACCACATTCCTAAGCCACATATGCAACTAGGAATGGGCGGTTTGTAAAAGAGGGGACACCCAGGTGGGTTAGTGTGGATTCACAGAGCTCCACTCGAAGAAAGATGGTCACAAGTATGTAACCTACCATTTTTCTTCGTGGGCTTTGTGAATGCACACTTATGAAGACTTAACAAGCTAAGGTTCAGGAGGTGGGAACAAACCAACCAAAATGTAGGAACCAAACAGGTTTATTGCAACAAGCAATTTGAATAAATCACCATACTAAATAAAGGATGGAAGGCAGGCTCCCAACCTTGTAAACATAGTGCAACAAGCACCATTCATGTCAGGCACGCAGGCCTCACAGTAATAAAGTGCACATGGAAAGTGCAAACATAAGTAACATACCCTAACAGGTGAAGCACACTAAGAACATGGTAACACAGTGACCCAGGGGAACAGGGGCACAGCATATTCTTTAAACACAGTGGTTTCAGCCCGGCCTGCACAGGAGGGGGCAAACAAGTCGTAACCGTACGACATACAGAACAAAATTAAGGTCGACAAACGTAGAGAGCGACCCAAGGGTTGGTCTATCAAGGGAGTGCCCTACGATACCTGACCATTCGTTACCTACGACACAAGGGGAGTGAGGACCGATCGACCGAAGGCCGCGTCCCTGCCATAGATGGTGTCTACCCGGTAATGTGAAATGAATGTAGAGGGGTTGGCCCAGATGGCCGCCCTGCAGATGGAGTCTAGTGGGACTCCCCTAAGAAAGGCTGTCGAGGTGGCAACTGCTCTGGTCGAGCGACCCTTCACCGTCGGGGGACGGGGTTGGCGAGCTATCTGGTAGCACAGTTCAACCAGGGAAGCGACCCAGTTCAATAGTCTCTGTGACGACACCGGCAAGCCCAGCTTGTCGGTGGCGTAAGACACAAAGAGTCTGTTCAACCTTCTAAAGTCCGCCGACCTAGACTTGTAGACCAAGAGGGCCCTCTTCACGTCGAGAGTGTGGAGAGACTTCTCCTCCTCTGAGTTCGGTGCGGGAAAAAGGTCCGGCAGGACAATATCTGTGTTGACATGGAAGGGAGACACCACCTTCGGCAAGAAGGTGATGTCAGTTCTGAGGATGGCCCTGTCCGCCAGGAACAGGAGGTATGGCTCATCTACATGCAGTGCTGCCAACTCCGATGGTCGACGCACTGAAGCGATGGCCACCAGGAACACCACCTTCCAAGAAAGGAGGCGTAGGTCAACAGCAGCAATTGGCTCAAATGGTGGAGCCGTGAGGCAGGAGAGCACCAAGTCGAGATTCCATCCCGGCGTCGGTGGATGTACCGGGGGATGAAGGTTGTTGACCCCCTTCAGGAACGTCCTGACCATAGGACACTGGAACAGTGAAGGACCGCCTCTCTGCTGGTTGTACCAGGTCAGCACTGTGAGATGAGTCTTCAATGACAACATGGAGAGGCCCCTCTTGACCAGTGAGGCCAGAAAGTCGAGGACAGTTGGTACTGAAGGAGGGAAAGCACTGTCGGCGCGGGTGGCCTGGAACTCTGTGAAGCGAGCGGGGCAAGCCGAGTAGGCCCTGGACGTCGATGGCTTGTGCACGGCCACCAGGATCGACGCTACTGCTGGGGTGACGTCTGAGAGGGCAGGATTCTCCACGCCGTCAGGTGCAGAGACGGGAGGTCTGGGTGTAGCAGCAGGCCTCCTTCCCGTGTCAGCAGGTCCGGTCGGCACGGCAGGTGTCGATACGTGCTGTTGACGAGCTGGAGCAGGGTCGGGAACCAGACTTGTCTCGGCCAATAGGGGGCGACGTGGATGCAGTCGGTCCCGGAGAGTTGTACCTTCTCGACGACCCGGAGGAGAAGCGGGAACGGAGGGAAGAGGTACAGGAACCCTGTCAACCAGCCGAGTAGGAGGGCATCTCCGAGGCAACCCGGGTGAACATCCGGGGCAAGCCTGGCACCGAAACGAGGCAGCTGGTTGTTGTCCGGTGACGTGAAGAGATCTGCGTCTGGAAAACCCCACTCCTGGAAGAGATGATGTAGCTCTTCTGGGTGAAGCATCCACTTGTGGGTCAACCAGCGGGTTCTGCTGTGGGAGTCCGCCTCTGTGTTCTTGACTCCGGGGAGATGGACCGCCCTGGGGACGACTTGGTGTAACATGCACCACTCCCACAGCTTCTGGGAGAGGGACAGGAGTTTCCTGGACCCAGTCCCACCCTGCTTGTTGACGTAGTACATGGCCACTATGTTGTCTGTCCTGACCAGTACTACTTTGCCTGCGACCAGGGGAGCAAAGGCTCAAAGGGTCTTGGAAATGGCCAGGAGCTTGAGGTAGTTTATGTGGTGCAGCCCCTCCACTGTCGACCATTGGTCGTTGATCGACAGTTCTCCTGTGTGGCCTCCCCAAGCAAGCAGTGACACATCTGTCGTTAGAGTGATGGACGGGAGCGTTGCATGGAATGGCACTCCGATGCAAACGTTGTGTTTGACCGTCCACCATCTTAGAGAGTCCTTGACCGGTTCTGGTAGGGAGAGTCTGTTTGAATGGTGTTCCACGACCGGGTTGAAGTGGTCGAGGAACCACCGTTGCAGAGGTCTGAAGCGGAGTCTTGCTAGCGGTGTGACCGCTATCATCGACGCCATGTGTCCCAGGGTGACCTGAATCTGTTTTGCTGTAATGGACGGCCGCTTGCACAGGTTGACTTCTCGTCGAAGCGCCTGGAATCTGACCTCGGGCAGAAAGGCGAGTTGATCGACGGAGTAGAACATCGTCCCGATGAACTTTATGCAAGTTGTCGGGACGAGCTGTGACTTCTCTTCATTGAGCCGAAGGCCTAAAGAAGAGAGTAGTTGTAGAGTCATGGAGATTTCTCCTGAAGTAGATCTGGGGACTGAGCTGCCAGCAGCCAGTCGTCCAGGTAGGGGAAAATCGGGATTTTCTGCCTCCTCAAGTGTGCAGCCACCACCGACATGCACTTGGAGAATGTCCTTGGGGCGGTTACTAGGCCAAAGGGCAGAACATTGAACTGGTACGTTCACCCGGCCACCTTGAAGCAAAGGAAGCATCGATGAGAGCGCCGGATCGAGATGTGGAAGTAAGCGTACCGTAGGTCTATTGAGGCGAAGTGATCGCCGGAGTGCAACAGTGGGAGAATGGACGACACCAACACCATCCTGACATTCCTCGGCAAAACATACGCATTTAAGTCTCTGATGTCCAGGGTGGGTTGCAGAGTACCGTTGGGCTTCGGCACAGTGAAGTGCCGTGAGAAGAACGCCTCTCTTTCCTGGCTCACCGGTAACGGTGAAACTGCTCCCTTTTGAAGCAGATTGTTGATCTCCCTCAGGATCACCTCGGATGGCTCCGTCTCGACGATGAACCCCGTTGGCGGGAGTTCGTCGAATTCCAAGGCATTGCCGTCTTCGACAATCCGGAGAACCCATGCATTGGAGGTGATGCGTCGCCAGGCACCGATGAAGTGGGTCAGGTGATCTCTGAATGGCGGGTTTGATGGTAGAGGTCAGAAGGTGGGAGGAAGCATGGAGGCGGCAACGGTACCGAGCAAAGAAACGGTGTCATCCCTCGCCCCGTCAAACACGGCGTCTGGATTGTCCATTACCCATGTTCTGCCGTGGTCTGGACCTCTGGTTCTGGCGAGGGCGTTTTTGCTGCTGCTGCTGCTGCTGTTGCCTGGGTTGCTGCTGCTCCTGTTGCTGGGGAGCTGAGTACGGTCGAGGCGAATGACGGTACTGGGATCTAGGTTGGTACCTAGAACGATGGTAGTACCTGGCCCTGGGCTGAGGTGGCGGTCAGTCGAGATTCGCCGTCAGGATCTTAAAATCGTGATTGGCTTTCAGCTTATCATCGGTGCCCGCATAGAAGAGTCCTTGGGCATCAAAAGGCAGATCCTCGGTTACCCTGCGGGAATTCGCCGACAGGCCAGACGACTTCAACCACGAGTGTCTTCTGATGGCGACACCGTGGGCCAGCAGCTTTCCTGATGTATCTCCTGTATAGCGTGCCATAAGGATCTGATGGTGAGCGAGGGCTTGAGCCTGCTGGCTGATGGAGGCCAAGGCTGCTTGTTCTCCAGACAGATTCTGGAAAAAGGGTTGAGTCCTCTCCCACAGAATCTGGTGGTACGCCCCCATGCATGCACTGTAGTTCACCATCTTGGTGAGCAGAAGGCCGGCCGAGTAGATCTTACGACCTACGATGTCGAACCTCTTGCCTTCTTGATCGGTGGGGTTCGGTCGACTCTCTGCCAGAGGTCTGTGAGGAGGTGACAATCATCGAATTTGGGACTGGGTGATCGTGTAACCAGCCCTTCTCCCTCTCATCTGTTTTGTACCACGCCTCGCTACGCTTCGAGGTTGGTGGTATCGATGATGGAGTCTTCCACGAGGATTTAACTACCTCTTCCAGGGGCTCCAGCATGGGAAGATAAGGTTGGGCAGCATCCTCCACCTGAACCCGGCTGAAGACTGGCGCTGGACCTTCTTGGGACGTAGGTTTCGACACCTAGGGCCCTGCCCATCCTCCCAATCTGGTCACCAAATGCTCTAGCTGAGTCTGTCGGCAACAAGGAGGGTTCTGGCTCACAGCCTCTGAGAGATGGAGTGCGGTCCATGGTGACCGACAGGATGGATCTCAAGACCACCAATCGTGGGGCCTCTCCTTCTTCCATCTCATCCTCCGACATTGGTCTAGCCGAGACTTCCGGTCCAGCCGGAAGTGTCGGTGCCGAAGGCGCCATCATCGACACTGATGGGGCTGGGGCGGTGGAAACTGCCGAAGCAGGGGGAGGCCTCTTGGAGGCTGAAGCCAAGGTGAGTCTCGCGGTTTGGCAGTCCTTCTCTGGCATTGAAGCCACGAAGAGTTGTCTCACCGATGGCTGGGCCGGGGGAACTCTGACGACGGTCTGCACGGAGTTGTCCGGTGAGTTGGCCTGTTGCTCTACCCCTCTCTCCACAGTGAGAGAGGGAGTAGGCAAGGTGCTAGAGGAGGAAGCCGACACAGGCATCTTCGACGAGGTGGAGGCCGAAGACGGTGCCGTTCTGCGTCTCTTCGGAGACGGTGGGTCTCGAGGCGGCGGCCTCTAGAGACTTGCCGGGAGTCACAGGAACCAGGCCTCTGGTCTGGGCTCTACGGGCCTCCTCGGTCGACCTCTGAAAGGTGATCTCCATGGCCTTGTTGGAGAGAGTCCTCGAGATGGCCGACCTCTGGGAGAGGCCTGATGCCACCGAGCTCACCGACGTCCGTCGGGCTGGGCACAGCTGCACGGTTTCAGTGGTCACCGTGCAGGCCGGTCTTGGCGCTGAAGTCTTGGATGATGTAGACTTCGTGCCCTTCTCCTTCCGTGGATGCTTCTTCCCAGCCAGGTGAGCGGCCGACACGGAGGGGGCCGGAGCAGCCGCCCCGACCCCTGAGGAGGTAGATGGGACAGCCGTCGCCATCTCTGGGGGAGCAAGGGATTGCTCAAGCAGTTAGGCCCGAAGCCTTTGGGCTCTCGATTTTCTGGTCTGCGACGAGAAGGCCTGGCAGAGTCGACAGGTCGGAACTACGTGTCCCTCCCCGAGGCACCGAAGGCACTTCGAATGCTTGTTGCAGTCCGGGATCTTGCTACCACAGTTGATGCACCTTTTGAAGCTGGTTGTGGACATGTTATGCTCACACAACTGCAGAGAGAATTTTCCGATGTTGCCCAAGTGGCGGAAAACAAAGGAATGTGGTGGGCGCGCATGGAGGCGCTTTTATGCCCTCTGGGCCGGCTGGGTGGGGCTACCGCCAAAACTTTTCAAACTGGGAAAGTTTCCGTGGGAAGCCCAAGCTGGCGCGCAAACTTCATAAGTGTGCATTCACAGAGCCCACGAAGAAAAATTACCTTCAGTAAAACACAGTGAATCTGATCCAAATATACTGCTGACTGCAGATACCACTTGATCTTCCAGTGATGGGGAGGGGGGGAGAGTGTTGTTGTTCATTTATGACTAAATGGGGGCTTAAGTTCCCAAACAAGAATAGTGCTCCCCAAACTATTTTTCACTTTTGTCAACAATTTTTCATCAAACACAAAGTGAGACACTGAATATTGTTAACATTTACAACTATTACATTTGCAATGCCCACATGACCTTGGGTAACTTTATTTGGAAGTCTAAATGCCCTTCCAGACAGAGCCCAAATGCAGGTCTGTTGGACTTTTACTGGAGGCATCTGAATGACACCTCTAGTAAAAGAGGATAATTTCAAGACAAATCCAGCTTTGTCCCAAATTAATTTGATACCCCTTTAAACCCGAGGCTTCCTGCAAGGCCTGGGTCTAATAAGGTATAGGCCCTGCAAAGACTGATGCACAGGTATTCAGGCAATTACCCAGGGGTCTGTCCCCACCACCCTTTTTGGTTCTTCAGGCCCCGTGGACCTGGAGAACTAAGGCATAGAAATGACACGCCAGGAGGCAAGTGGAGAGGGAATCATACCTACATGCCAGGAGGCCTACAGGAGAGGCTTCATGGTGGCTTGGTAAATTTTCATGTCTTTTCAGGCCTTTTTTGGTGGGGGGAGGACCCATACCTACCCAGAAGTTACTGTGACAGCATGGGGACAGCCAACAGGCAAAACCCATTTTGAGGGGGGGACTAAAGCCCGCTTCAAAGCAGGTTCCTTTAGCCCACTTCAGAGGTTTCTTTAAGTACAAATGACATTTTAGATTACTACAATGCTGGAGATTTAGGGATGGAAGAAAAAAAGACTATGAGGGGTCAGAATTGTTATCTGGACAAGCTAAGATTCATAGCTGCACTTCCGCAGAAGCAGTGAGACCAGTTACACCACTAGTTACACAGCTAGTCTTTTAAAGAGGAGTGGAATCTAAAACAAGATGATTTGTATGGAGCTTTCCTTCTGGCCATCACTACCTTAATCTTGTATGGATTCATTGTGCCTGGATGGCTCTTGTGATCTCTTCCAACTCTACAATTCTATGATGATAAACCTTAATTTGTCAGTATACATACCTAAACAAAGCACATGGCAGCTACCTAAGAAAGCTAAGTAAACAGAAGGACATGGGCCAAAAATAGGATGGAAGCAGGGAATACATACCTGCCTGTCACAATCACGGACCTGGCGGGCCCCTTAAACACACACACAGAGACGTACTGAAGGCTAACTACTTTATTGAGTATAAAATCAAGTTCAAAGAGTATATAGTCCAAAGATAGGTAATAGTCCAAAAGGTATAAGCAAAATTGTCCAAAGTAAAACTTAGCAAACGGCTTGAAGCTTGGCAAGGCTCCGCAATTCAATGCGGTTCAGGAAACAAGGACAAGGCTCCGCAATTCCATGCGGTTCAGGAAACAGGGACAAGGCTCCGCAATCCCATGCGGTTCAGGAACAAGGCAATAGCAAGGCAAGGCTTGATGACCACCACAGGCTTGTGGTCTCACTCCGTTTCGCCTAGTCAGGAAAGACGTGGCCGGAGAACTGAGGATGCGTTCCCACGGCCCCTATACTTAATCCGTCGGCCGAGGTCCGCGACGCTCTAGGCTCCTTCGTCTCCAATCTCTGCTCACGGACCTCGGTCGGTCTAGGACTCTCGACCAAGCCCTCCTGCTAGACTCAATGTCTCGTCTCCTATCGGAAGGAGCAACCTTGCCTCTCGGCAGCTGTGTCGCTATCTTCCTGAGAACTTTCCTCCCTGGCACTTTCCCACTGGATTCGTCCATGTTTACATTCTCGGGCTCTTGGGAATTCCCCCCGGGGTGCTCATAACTCCCTTCGCTGCTTCCCATCTCCACCTGGTGATCGGAATCTACGCTGGGCCCAAACAACATTTCATCCCAGGCCAAGCTCTCTGTGGGAGACTGCGGCCCATCCGAAGGGCCCTGTGCTTCACCCCAGTCATCTAGCTCATCCTCAGAATCCACCTCTGCTGCTGCAGGCCCTAATGCTAATGGAACCCCAGGACCTATTCCTTGCCTTCCAGGCACGAACGAGAACTGCTGTGCTACACTATCCCCCTCAGGGCCCCTCCGAGGCCGCCCTCGAGGTTTGGGTTTGTCAGGGTACTTGCGGTGAAAACGAGCCACGAGATCCGGAGCATGGACATCCCGAGCCCGGGTCCATGAACGTTCTTCCGGTCCCATCCCCTTCCAGTCAAGCAAATACTCCAACTTCCGGTAGCGGATGCGAGCATCCAAGATGTCCTGGACCTCCAACTCCTCCTCGCCATCGCGCATCACGGGGAGGAGGCGGCTGCGTCACGTCAGGCCGCACCCTTCGCGGGCGGAGCAACGAACGATGAAACACCGGGTGGAGCTTCATGTCCGCTGGGAGTTGTAGTTTGAAGGAAACAGGCCCCACCTTCTCCAAAACTTTGTAGGGACCCAAAATCTCGCGTCCAGCTTGCGGCTGGGTCGCTGCGTGGCAAATTCTTGGTGGACAGCCAAACTTTATCCCCACAAGGATGTCAGGACCCTCCTGGCGCCGCCGATCCGCCATCCGCTTGTAGTCAGCTTTCGCCTGGTCCAATTGAGTACGTAGCAAGTCTTGGAGTGCAGTGAGCTCTCGAAGCCAATCCTTAGCCTCGGAACATCTCCGGACGGGTCCACCGGCGGGTAGAACCGAGGGTGGTGTCCATAGTTAGCAAAGAAAGGAGTCTCTTTGATGGATTCCTGCGTCGCATTGTTGTAAGCAAACTCTGCCAGGGACAACAAGGACGCCCAATTGTTCTGCTGATAGTTGACATAGCAGCGCAGGTACTGCTCCAAGGTGGCATTGACCCTTTCGGTCTGGCCGTCGGTCTGCGGGTGATGAGCCGTGGACATCCGCACATCAATCCCCAGCAACTTCTGGACAGCCTTCCAGAACTGGGAAGTGAATTGGGTGCCCTGTCAGTCACCAGGCTCTGTGGAAGTCCATGCAGCCGAAACACATGTTGCACAAACATATCAGCAGTCTCTTTGGCAGTAGGCACCCTCACACAGGGGATGAAGTGTCCCATCTTGGTGAAACAATCCACCACGACCAGTATCGTGGTGAAGCCCTTGGACTTGGGGAGGTCGGTGATGAAATCGGCCGAAATCATCTTCCAAGGAGCAGAGGGGGTCGGAAGCGGCTGGAGCAAACCGGCCGGCTTGCCCCCCTGGTTCTTAGCCCGGTGACACACAGGGCAGGAGCCCACATAGTCCTCCACATCCCTCCGCACTTTAAGCCACCAAAAGTCCCGTAGGACCAGTTGCAAAGTCTTGAATAGCCCAAAATGGCCTGCGGCCCGGCTATCGTGGCAAAGCTTGAGAATGTCCGCCCGCTCGGGCCCAGGGGAAACATAGACAGAGTCCCGGTGGTAAAGCACCCCGTTCTTTACCTGGAAAGGGGCTTGGGGCCCCTTGGTCAGCTGCTCCTGTACCCACGGATCGGTCCGCTGGCGAGCCTGGACGCGGACACTCAAGGGTCTCTTATCACCAGGGGCTGGCGGGGCCGCTGGAGGGTTGACAGGAAGCGCCCGAGCAGCCGCAAAGTTCTCCGCTTTAAGCAACCGGGCCTCAGACGGCCCGTCGCCCTCACGAACGTACTCCGGCTTGCGGGACAGTGCATCAGCTTGCTTGGTCTGCTTGGGGTCACATAGTGAATGCGGAAATTGAATCGCTCAAAGAACAGGGACCATCTCTGTTGCCTCTGGTTCAATTTGCGCTGGGACTTCAGATGCTCCAAGTTCCGGTGGTCGGTGTGAACCTCCACCGGGAACTTGGCCCCTTCAAGCAGGTGTCTCCAGACCTCGAAAGCCACCTTGATGGCCAACAGTTCCTTCTCCCAAATGGTGTAGTTCTTTTCCGAGCCGTCAGCTGCCGGGAATAGTAGGCACAGGGCAACAAGTCCGTCCCTGAGGCTGTAGCAGGATCGCTCCCACCGCCACATCCGAGCATCGGCCTGGACGATGAAAGGGGTGCGGGGTTGGGGTGCTGCAAAAGCGGCTGAGTGGTGAACAGCTGCTTCAACTTGCGGAAACCCACATCCGCCTCCGGAGTCCACCGGAACGGCACCTTTCCCCGCAAACACTGGGTGATCGGATCAGCCCACTTGGCAAAGTCAGGAATGAACTTTCTGTAGTAGTTGGCAAAGCCCAGGAATCTTTGAATGTCTTTTTTGCTAGCAGGGGCCGCCCAGGCGACCACGGCTTGGACCTTGGTGTCATCCATGGCAATGCCGTAGGGTGAGATACGGTAGCCCAGAAAGTCTACCTCCCGCAGGTCAAAAGCGCATTTCTCCAGCTTAGCATAGAGCCCGTGGGCCCTTAGTCTCTGAGCACCTCCTGACATGGCGGTCGTGGGTCGCCTGATCCGGAGAAAAATCAGCAGGTCGCTAGGTAGACCGCCAAATAGCGTCCAACAGGTCTCGAAAATGTCATTCATGAAATGTTGAAACAGGCAGGGCGTTGCACAAACCGAATCCCATCACCAGGTATTCGAAACTGCCCCACTTGGTCTGAAAGGCCGTCTTCCATTCATCACCCTGGCGAATCGGACAAGATTGTAAGCCCCCCTCAGGTCCAGTTTAGTGAACACCTTGGCTCCCCGCATCCGCTCCAAGAGCTCGGGGATCAAGGGCAGGGGATAGCGATTCCGGATCGTGATCTTGTTGAGTTCCCTGTAGTCATTGCAAAGCCGCAACTCCCGATTTCTTCTTGACGAAAAGAATCGGGCCTGGCCGGGGATTGGGAGGGCCGAATGAACCCCTTCCGCAGATTCTCATCCAGGAAATCTCGGAGAGCCTGTTGCTCTGGTTCCGAGAGAGGATAGAGTCTCCCAGCGGGATTGGGGCCCCGGTTGCAGTTCAATGGCACAGTCATAGGGCCGGGTGCGGAGGCAAGCGTTGTCAATTATACAGGAGGAAGTGAATTCTCTAGCCAGAATGGAAATGCAGCAAAAGCTGGCTTTAGACTACCTTCTCTCAAAAGAAGGCGGGTTCTGTGTTTGGTTAAACCAAAGTTGCTGTCATTTTGTAAATAAGACT